>OX596018.1:31066714-31666714 GCA_951394055.1 Villa cingulata | reverse complement strand
AACAAAGTTCATTTTAAAAACTAATAAATTATCCTGACTACGAGTATAATGTGCTATAATCTTTTGAATTCATCAGCAAATCTTCATGAAAAAAGAATTTTTTTTTTATTTTTTTAAATTTACGAGTATTTGTATTTTGAAAAATTGTATAATACCGGAGCAAACAAAAACGAAAAAGTTGCCGATATGAAACTATATTCGTGCACACTTATGAATAAATATGACGTATTTTTTTATCATTTGTTTTTAACGATGAAAATGTTAATAATTTTTAGTGATAAAGTTGTGCTTTTGGTTGAGAAAATTATTGAACTTCAGATTTACAAAAAAAACGCAACAATTGTTCTTCACAATTTTCTTTACTTCTACAAATTTTTGTTATTGTTTTTTAGAGCTTTTTATTAAAAAGCTTAGACTAGGTATATCAGGTCATTCAAAAAGTTCGCAGCCTAACGCATACGTGCCATTTTTAGAAACCAAAATTTTTTCGTATTGGCAACACCAGTCCTTCATATGAACGTACTATAAATCGCAGATCGATCTGTCAAATAAGTAGTTTAGTTTAAACAGTTGATTAAATTACACGTGCTTGGCTTGTTTTCAGAAAATGGATAATTTAAAAAATCGTGCGGTGATTGAATATTTGTTTAAAAAAGGATTAAGTGGGAAAGAAATTTTTGATGATATGGTAAACGTATTAGGAGACAGTGCTCCTTCATATGCAACTGTAAAAAAATGGGTTGCTCTATTTAAAAACGGCCGTACGGACATCAATGATGATCCACGTTCAGGACGTCCAAAAGCAGCAACCACGCCAGAAATTATCGACAAGGTTCATGATTTGGTTTTGGAAGACCGCCGAATAACTGTGGTTGATTTAGCTGGGGCTACAGGCATCTGAATTAGAAATGAGAAAATTATTGACAAGATAGGTGCCGCATTCGTTGAATTCTGACCAAAACCGCATTCGAGTGAAACTTTCTCAACAACATTTGGGTCATTTTCAAAAGGATAGAATTGATTTTGTGCGTCGATTTGTAACCATGGACGAGACCTGGCTTTATTACTATGATGCTGAATTGCGAAAACAAACAGCAGAGTGGACCGAGCCCGGCTGTTCGGCCCCAACAGCATTATGGTTCGGTTATGGCATCAGTTTTGTGGGATGCAAAGTGGATTTTACTAATTGATTACCTTCAGACGAGTAAAACTATAACAGAAGAATATTATTCAAATCTCTTAGATCAATTAGACACAAAAATTCGGGAGGAGAGACCAGGATTACAAAAGAAAAAAATAATTTACCACCAAGACAATGCACCAGCACACAAAGGTATCCTTGCAATGGCCAAATTGAAGGAACTACACTACGAATTGTTGGAGTATCCACCATATTCACCAGATCTGGCTCCGTCTGACTTTCATTTATTTCCAAATCTCAAAAAATTCTTACGTGGTAAGCATTTTTCATCAAATAAAGAAGTCATAACGGCTGTCGAAGAGTACTGTGGAGGTCTCGAGGAAAATCACTTCAGGCAAGGGATAAATGAATTGGAAAATTGCTGGAAAAAAATGCATTGAGCTTAGGGAGGAATATATTAAAGATTAATTTTATTTTGGCTCATAAATTCATACTGCTTCATTATAAGGCTGCGCACTTTTTGAATGACCTAGTAGATCGGAACTCCAATGTTAATTTTTGATACACTTTTGAAATCGATCATAACTGGCAGAAACTTGAAGAATGGCTAGCAAAAGCTTTTAGGAAGCATAATCTTTCGCTCACCAATTCCCATATATATATACATATTTTGTACATTCAATAGCTGGCAATGAAAATACATGCATATTCATCTAAAAAGCAGTGGCAATACACAATATGGCATAAATGTTCATTACAACAACAAACTATCAATTTATATAGACTGTTGTCTATAGTACAGATCATGTATAGATAGTCTGTTGTTTGTTATATAGACATACGGTGCGATTCTGCATTAGAGATCTCTTATTTCTCTTATTCCTCTTATCGTTTTTAGTGCAAATTAAATTACAAATACATACTTTTAGGAGTTAAATTAAATTAGATAAGAGATGTGAACAGCTGATCTCTTAACTTCAGTGGTGAATTTTTTAATGAATTTTGACATTCTACTTTTGAACGTTTATAACCGAAAAATTCTGTTTTAACGGACAAAAATCTCTAAACTTTAGAGGTCATCGACTTATATCTCTTATTTATTTTATTTATATTGTTGATATTCAAATATTGTATTCGTTTCCGTGCATATTGTAAGTAATTTGATAATAATAATAATAGAATTGTATTAATAATAATAATTATTATAATTATAAATAATAATAATAATAATAATAATAATAATAATAATAATAATAATAATAATAATAATAATAATAATAATAATAATAATAATCATAATAATAATAGTAATAAAATAATAATAAAAATTGTAATAATTACTAATAACAAAGATGATAACACAGTGTAACTACATTATCTTTGTATATAACAAGTAGTAATTATTATAATTATAAATAATAATAATAATAATAATAATAATAATTTTTATAACAATAGTAATAATAATAAAATAATAATAAAAATTGTAATACAAAGATAAAAATTGTTTTAATTACTAATAACAAAGATGATAATACAGTGTAACTACATTATCTTTGTATGTGACAAGTAGTAAATTGAATAAGGCGGGTTTAAAACCTATGGTGAATCTTATGTCATTTTATGAGGTGAATCTCTTATCCAGAATACCGATTCCTCTTAAAAATATATTTCACCAAAACTTTAGAGAAATAAGAGGAATAAGAGATCTCTTATGCAGAATAGCACCGATAGAATACATATGGTATGCACGTAACATTTGTAAGAACGCAAAAGTTTCATTTGTATCCACTGCTAGTCATTACTTGTAGGATTTGAATTTTCTTTAAAATTTACGAATTCTGTTCATTTGAATGTTATTACGTTATTATGTATGTAAACAGGCGTGAAAAAGTTATGGGACATGAGTAATTTTTCATGAATAGAAAACGTAATCATATACTGACATAAATATACGATCTTTAGCGATTTAGTACACATTTAAAGGGAAGACGTAAATGTCCTCATTTAATGGAAGCACCTCCATAAATTTCCGACTTAAATCAAATCGAATATCTTTTTTCATATTTTTTGTCATATTTGATATAATTTTCCTTTTTGAATTTATTTTTGAATAACGTAATTAAATATTTCTGGCTTTTGTTGTATTCTATTATTGTATGAATTGAATAAAATATTTTATCAACAAATTTTAATTCATTTTCATTATATACGTTTTAAAGTACTTTATTTTGAAAAGTTATGTTTGTCCCATAGTTTTTTCACGCCTCTGTACATTGCAATAGCTGGCAATCATATAGACAACAATACATAAACACATAGTATGAGTATCCTTATAAAATATTTATGTAGGATGAAGATACGCAAAACTAGTTTTATTTGCATCCACTGCCAGTCATATCGTCATATTCCTTGTAGAAAATTTGAATTTTCATTCATTTCTAATAACAGCATGATAATAACTTGAAGAACATATGAACAAATAATCATATTCCAATAGTGTATTTACAACCCCTTCTTCAATAGTGTATTGTGTATACATATATAAAATGATCATACTTATCAATCATGGTATAAAGAATACTTACTTACTTACGTAAGTATTCTTTATACCATGCTTATCAATCACATAAGATAAGATCATAGACTAGATATAGATGTGAAATGCTTATGGCAGGAATCGTGTTCATAACTATTAAGTAAACATCAAAATAGCTTTTGAGAGATTTTGAAAAAGCTATAAAATCAGAATAAGGAAAATAAATGAGAGAAATTTTGTAATCTTTTGAAATCTTGTATATCTTGAAGAAAAAACAAATTTAAAAATCAAAAATCTATGTAGCTATATCCTTATCGGAAATGATAAAAAATATCAAATAACAGGCAAATGTACAAAATCGTATATTTTAAAGAAAATTTAAATTTTCAACAAATTTATGTTATGACTGGCAATGAATATAATAATATATATGATCACAGGCAAATATCCTTAACTGTGATATTATATACAATTAAAACTGGTTTTGAAAGTATCTAACACATGTGTGCATGCATATACTATCAAAGAATATATATCTACTAGTTACGTTAGTTATATATTCTTTGATACTATGCAATCTGTATTGTTGGCTACATGAATATAAATATCACTGATCAACCACTAGAAATAGATGTGACACTGAACACGTGTTAGCAAAAATTTCTCATGACCTTTGTCCCGTTATACATTCGGCCTTAACCAGTACTAACCAGTACTAACACAGTGAAAAAGTTCCAGATCGCCTTTAAAAATGCATTGTGAAAAAATCGTATACATGTACAATATGATTGTATTGCTCACATGTATATATTGTTTTGTATCTTTTCTTCATTACGGCGGCTTATAAGGAAATATGGATTTGACATAAGTACATTAATTCTGTACTGTTTTTGTAAATTGAATTTTGATTTTTTTTATTATTTTAAAATAAGTATTTATGTGTGCTAGTAAATTAAAAAAAAAAAAGAGTGTCACATCTTATTGCTTTGTTGATCAGTGATAAATATTCTATATTCATGATTCAAGTATAACAACATAACCATATAACACAGTACTACTGCCAGCTATTGCAATGAACATGGGGTGCTTTTATTAATGCAAGATTTTTTGCACAGATAGTCGGCAGAGCATGTATATTCCAATGCAAAATAAATCATTCCAAAGTGTTTGCAGTGCATAATTACATGCATTTATAAAGTCAATCCGCCATTACTGGAAGAAATGTCAAACCATTGTGTATTAGTATTGCCATTATTTAATTAACTCTAGTTTGTTCAAAATGGATAAAAATAAAATAAAAATAATTTTAAATAATGTGAAAAATATTATTATTGAAATCGGTTGCGAAAATTCGAGCAAGGTTTTAGGTTATTATAATAAAAAAAGAAAATGCAGAAGAAATAAAATGTTATATATAAGTGCTGCAATACAAAAACAAAGGCGTTCAGTAGTGAAAAATAAAAATTACATTTCAGTAATTAGGAAGTACTCGAATGAAACATTTTTTTCACATTTTCGAATGACTCGTGAGTGCTTCAATGTAAGTTTTGAATATGCAAGATTAAAAATTCGTTTGTATTAAGATGAATATTTTTAGATGCTTCTACGTGAAATGAAAAAAGTATGGAAGAGGAAAGCTAAAGGACGTACAAGAACCGAAACTGAAGAATTCTTGTACATGACGTTATGGTGGTTAAGCAACCAAAACTCTTTAAGAGAAATATCTGATAGATTTGGATTCTCAATTGGATGGGTTTACCAAATTGTAATAAAAATGTGTAAATATATTTGCAAACTGGCGGAAAAATATGTAAGATGGCCAAATCCTCAAGAAATAGAGGAAATTAAGCAAGGATTTGAAAATTTGAGGGCGAGGAACAGATTTCCTTCGGTTATTGGATGTGTTGATGGAACACATATTGAAATCCGTGCACCATCTCACGACGCAGGAAGTTATTATAATAGGAAAGGATTTCATTCTCTAATTTTACAGGTTTATAAGAACAAGTTATGTAAACTAACCTTTTCATAATACTAAATTATAATTATAGGCAATATGCGACAGTAAATTATTATTTAGAGATGTATTTTTCGGATGGCCAGGGAGTAGTCATGACGCGAATGTTTGGAAAAACAGCCCGATTGGAAAGGCGTTAGCAGAAAGAACACTGCAATTATCTGATACGACACATTTATTGGGAGACGCAGCATACCCTTTGTTACCATACCTGATAACACCATATAGAGATAATGGTCACTTATCACAACGCCAAAAGCAATTTAACCAATTACACAGTTCTATTAGGGTATGTATTGAACAAGCATTCGGTATATTAAAATCAAAATTTAGAATTTTGAATTTTCTACCAACACGGAAACTATCCGATGCTAAATTCATTGTGTTAAGTACTGTTGTCCTTCACAATTTTATAAGAATCAATTCCTTACATCCGAATATTGATGTTTTAGAGTATCAAAATTTAAACATAGAGAACTCTGATGTAATAGAAAGTGAGGACAGCGTTATTGAAATGCAACAGGGAGCTGTGAAAAGAGATGTTTTATGTGAGTGGCTTATGCCTGTATAAATAATAAAAATTTCTATGGCAAACAGAAAATCCATTGTATTTTATATTCAATAAAAAGATTAAGATATAAATATTTTTGGAATAGATGTATGTATATTATTAAAAAAATAAAAAAAATAAAAAAAAACATAAACTTAACAAAACATAACAGTCTCCATGACTAACAAAACTTAAAAAAAAAACAATACTTCACAAAAATTAAAAAAATATCAACCTTCATAGAACTATTAAATATAAATAGAAAAAATGAATTGCAAACATTTTCCTATGTCATATTACTTATAAAATTAATATTAATTTAATTCTGCATATTTTGTAGCAGCCCAACTATATCTTTTAAAATTTTAATTTTTTCTTCTTCGGCTTCTACCCTCCTTTTCTCTATCTCCATAAATTCTTTATGACGCTTCTTTTCTTCTTCCCTATCTTCTTTTAAAAATTCCATGAGTTCATTTTTTTTTTTCTTTGTAGGAATAGGAGGATTATCCATCTCGTCTTCTGTAGCACACTCGTGCTCCTCATTGTTCGATACGTTAAGTTCAGATGCACTACGTTGAATATTTAATGTGCTGATTGTTAAATCATTTGGTGGTTGGACAGAGTGTTTTGTTCCTAATATTTCATCGAAATATTTAAAATAAATCCAATTTATTTTTGCTTCTCCTGTTGAATTTTGTCGTAGTTTTGCTCTCTTGTAGCTCTGTAACAAATTATAATATTTTCGTTGTATCTCGTCGATGGTTAAATTGAAATTTTCATCAATTTGATTAATTTCGGACAAAATCATTCGCCACAACACACTTTTTTTTCGGTGACCTGCTCTAAATTCTGGTTCCATCTTCAACCGTATGTTTATCAACAGTTTCGTACGAGATATAGTCCATGGACTATTTTCATTTTCTAATTCATATCTATAGTAAATACAATAATTTAATTTTACTTTTATTGGAAAAGGAAATAACTTCTAATAAATTTTTCTACTTACTCTTCAAAATTTTCCATTTTTTACAAATCTGATTATTATTTATATTTTTTATTTAATTAACTTTAATTGAAATTTTTTCACAATCAACAACAAAACACATCTGGTAAACTGAATTTTGACGTATAAGGTTTCTTCTTCTTGACTGTCAATTACGCATGTTATCAAAAATACATGCATGGCAAAAATACATGAATTTATAAAAGCTCGGCGCATACAGATTTTTTCCAGTCGGCATTTATGAAGTCAATACGCATAAAAACATGCGCATACTTGCATTAATAAAAGCACCCATGTATTGTGTATTGTTTTTTAAATAAATATGCATGTATTTTCATTGCCAGCTATTGAAATATTGAAATCTACAAAATATGTAATATATATGGGAATTCGTGAGCGAAAAATTATCTCTCCTCTCAGTAAAAGCTCCTGCCAGCCATTCTTCAAGTTTCTGCCAGCTATGATCGATTTCAAAAGTGTATTAAAAATTTATACGGTCATTTCTCATCTATATCTAGTCTATGATAAGATCATTATTTGAATATGGTTTTTGATTGTATACTACATTCTACGATGTTTAAAGTGTATGTATTTTAAGTATTCAAAAGTTCTCTCATTTATTTTCCTTATTCTTACTTTATAGCTTTTTCAAAATCTTTCAAAAACTATTTTGGTGTTTACTTAAGGCCCAAATTACATAAGAAAACTCAAGACTCAAGGACTCAAGTATCAAAAGCTCTAAGTCGGATGCCTCAGACTCATGAAACAATGTTAAATCAAAATCACGGCTCCAGGCTTCATTGATTTAGCTGAAACAGAGTGAACAGAAATTTTTGCAAACAGAATAGTGTTTAGCAGCAAATACAGCAAAACTGCCGCGCCATGTAAATATTTTGTAATCCTAGAAATTTATCACTTTTCATCAATTCTTTAAATTTCAGTATCAACTATAATGATATTTAAGTACCTGATAGACAAGTGTAAGATTTGAATTTTTTAGTGATAACGAGACGAAATTTATTATAAGGATCAAAAAAACCAATTAAAAAACTGGTTCAGATAAAAATGTTGTTGATAAATAGTAAATTTTATAATTTGTTAAGTGCGGCAGTTTTTTTGCCTGTATCCAAACATAATATTAAATTTCTGTTTCTGTTTATAGGAAAAACAATATAATTTTGTCTGTTTATAAATCGAGTCGATTGTTCACATTAGTAATATTTTAACATTAATATTTTTCATATTTTTTTTAAAAAATGGAAGAACAAATTATTGAATTTGTAAAACAAAACAGTTTGTTATACAAAGTGATCCGCATTATAAAAATATAAAAAAAAGAGAAAAAGCCTGGCAAGAGATAGCGAAACAGCTAAACATGAATGGTATGTTTAAAAAAATATTTTATATAGTATGTTTATCAGTATAAATTATCAGTATCATTATATAAATTTGTTATTTATTTGTAGTAAAAGACGTTAAAAAAAAGTGGAAAACGCTAAGAAACAGCTTTTTCAGAGAAAACGTCAAGAGGCAGATGCCATCCGGCAGTGCGAGTGTTTCCCGACGTTCATGGAAATATTACGAAAATATGCTGTTTTTAAAAGACAGTGCGAGGAATAGACCGTAAGTATATCACACATAATTATAATAAAAATTGTACTAAAACAATGAAAATGATTTTGTTATGTTTTAGTGAAACATCCACAAACTGTGAGGGGTCCTCATATGATAGCGACGTAGAATGTGAAGAGTTGTTGTTCGATGATATTGAAATACAGGAAGACTCAACAACATCTTCACTCCCTCAAGAATCTCCTGACTCATCGCCACGACAAAAACCACGTAAATCAACAAGTTTACAAAAAACAATGTTGCTTAAGCAGGCGCAAAAGCAGTTGGAAACTATTGTAAAAGCAATAGAAAATAAAACAGAAAAGAAAATGACAAAAATAATGTCAATTTTTCTATAGTGCGGGTCAGATGGTAGAAGAAGCAAACCTACCACCGGAAGAATTAATTGAATTGGAGTCGAAAATTCTCCAAAATATACAAGAAGCCATCAAAAAACAAAAAAAATAATGTATATTATGTAAATATGAATAACATTAATAGCTGTAAGAAATAATAATATAATATATTTTTAAAACTTACATAAAATATTTTTATTTTGTTTTAATAAACATATTTTAAAATGAAAAACTAACAATCATATTATTACATATTTCGTCGATTTTCAATTAAATACGTTTTCAGCTTCTCACGTAGCTCAAATGGTTCTCTTCCACTGTGCTGTCCTCTTCCAAAACGGAATGATTGTAATGGTATGGTTTCTGTTCTCCAATGTCCTTCAACAAGCATTTCATTTTCAGCAACATGTCATTTAGTTTTACAAAATTGTGTAAAACGACAACAGCTTTCACAACAGAAATTGCATTTTTGGGATGACAGTTGTTAAATCCCCTTAAAAGATTAACATTAAAAAAAATGAAAAAAGGTGCTAATTCATAAAATTTTATATAGAATAAAAACACAATTTTTTTACAATTCGTTATAAAATTTATTAAAAAAAAATAATATCTTAAAAACTAACAATTCAAAATCTTAAATTAAATTACAAAATTGATTTTAGGCAAATTATTTCAAATTGTTTAATTTAATTAAATTTAATTGGAAAATTAATTCAAATTATTCAAATTCTAAATTTGTTAATTTAAGTTTACAATTTAACATTTACTAATTCAATTGTTTAAAATTTAAAAATTTACTAATTCAAATATTCAGTTTAAAAAATTTCCGGAAATTAATTTTGTTCAAAATTTAATTAATAAATTCAAAAAAATATGCAATAATTGAAAAATAAAATTTACTAATTTACATAGAATGATAATGACAATTAATAGTTTGTGTCTTAGCTCAAAATGATGATGAAAATATGCAATAATTAAAAAAATAAAATTTACTAATTTCAAAGAATATAGAGCTAAAGCACAGACAAATAAATACCAGATACACATTTCAGTATAGTTGGATTTATATGGAAAACGTTAATGCGCAATTAGTGTTGGATGAAGTATTTTCGTCCAAGTAAAATACAATTGCATATCCGATGCACCAATCAAAATTTTATTCACCTCTTTTTTTATAACAATCCGCTCAACTGTAATACAAATGGTGAAATTGTCATCTTACATTATTACATATACCATATAAATCCTATATACTATATACATACATATATACACATTTTGTAGTTGATGGTAATACAATGCATTTAAAAACTAGTTTTTGTAATATAATGTGCTTTTCATTTCATTCAAGAATTTAGAAAATTAGGGTGAGAAATTTTAAATTTCTACATATAAATATAATATTTATGTATGTATGGTGTGTGATGTAGCTGCATATACTCGTATATAGATAGGAGAAAAATGATGAGAAGTATTCCTTTCATTATAAAATGATTTAGATTTTTCATATCTGTACATGATTGTTTTGTTGCTATATCAATTAACTCCACTTCCTTAATATTACAGGTCTTAATATTTAAGCACTTTTCAAAGTGTTATATGTGTGGATGTATACTATTTGTTTATGTTTGTACGATTTGTATTTGTAATTAGTTTGCTCATTTTGAATTTTTTATTTATTATTTTTCAATGTATATTGATGTAGCTTAATAACCAATTAGTTATAAAAGTCTTTTATATCCATATCTTATTTTTATCATTAATTTTTAATATTTTTCAAAATAATCAAAATAGTAAATTAGGTTTGATTGAAAAATTTCCCAAACGGAAGTTTTTATCTGCATCAAAAAAAAATCCTAAATATGCAGATTGAATAAGTGTATATATAAAGAATCAAAGAACTTAATGTAATTAAAGACAAAAACAAACGTGTAGTTTACATTTTGAAAATAATTATTTTTTTTGGCAAGAAATTTCCGAAGTTAAATTATATTCCCACTCGTTTTTTAGTTTGTGAATATTACATGTTTAAGCACTATTTCTACTTCTACAGTACAAACTGTTTATTCAAAATAAATTTCTAAATGAAAATTGTTCTTTAGATGGTATATTATATTATCTTTTTTTAAGGAGTCAATCGATTTGAAATGCACCCGCATATTTTTAAATATATTGAATAAATTTGAATTTTTAGAATTAAGAATAAAAAAAATATTTTCAGTTATTCTAAAATTTATTCTACTTATCGACATATTATTTTGCAGATTATTGTGTGGTATGGTAGGATGTATTCATATTCATTTTTTGGCCTTAGTATTAACTTGAAAGACTCAAAATAGTACTGTAAAAAGGGTCATAAAACATGAAGAAATATAATGAAGAAATCATAAATATTTTACACAAATTTTATAAAATTCTACCCATGCTATAGTTCGTTTCATATGTAATGTTATGTTAAGCAGGTATAATTAAGAATAAAATTTATAACTTCGACATAACAATGGTGATAAACATTTACACCTTTAAAATCAATGAAGATCATATAATTGTTTAAAAAAAAAAGCTAAAAAAGCTCGAGTTTTGCAAAAATGAAATGAAGATTGTTTTTCGTATTCAGGTATAATATATGATATTACCTTTTCATCAAAAATATATTTATTTTTTGTACAGAAAATGTGTTAATCTATAATAAATTACATTTTATGAAAAAGAAATTATGAATCCTGTTTTAAACATGTATCATGTATGTAGATGTAATGAATAAATTTTATCAGTTTAAATTATACAAAATTATACAAAGGTTTTGTTTTAACGATAAGTGCTATACTCGGAGTGAGAGAAAAATTATTTACAATTCATGAAGATTTATATTACATATACATATTTCTCTAAGTTTAATCAAGATTGTTTGGAAAACCTTTTCTCTCACATTAGATGTAGGAATGCAAATAAAAACAACCCAAGTGTTTTAGAATTTCAAAGACTTATTGCAAAAATAATGTCTATTAAATTTCTTTTTAGTTGTAAGTCTAAGAACTGTGAGGATGACAGCGAGGAATTTTTAAATTTAAATTGGTCTGCTATTTTAATTTCTTCTGAATCCAATGCAGAAGGTTTTCCGAATAGTGATAATAATTTAACACCTGATATGAATGAGCTAAAAAATGTGGTGGTTTGCGAAGAATATGATATCAGAGTCTTATCTTCTTCATCCTTAAGTGCAAAATATTTCACAGGGTATTGCATTGCACATTTCTTTAAAATTATTAAAAACGAATGTAAAACATGTAGAACAGCTCTGACTAAAGGTGTAGTTGATCAAAGTGCTTCTACAGATATATTAGTTGATTTAAAAAATTTTAATTCAAAAATTCCAAATTCTCTAATAAGACCGTCTGAATCACATTTTGAAATAATTAAATACCAATTAGAAATATTCAAAAAAAATTTGAAAAACATCCTCACAAACCAAATATAAAGAGACTTATTAAAAACATGTGTGTCATGTGGTTACAAATTTAAAGTTCAATAATTTGTATAATGTTATTCACCCATGTTTTGAGCACAGAATGGCTATACTTGATTTCATGATATTGGTATTATTACGAAAAAATTGTGCTTGGATGGTTGATAAGTTAAGACACTCCAAAAAAGTAAAAAGTAAAAACAAAAAGTTGAATAATATAATACATAACTAGTTAATGTAATATTACATGATATTATTATTATTTATTAGTAACAATTTCAAATCTATAATCTTTATTTTCAATCAATAAAATGCACTTTTCACAACTATAGTATTAATTTGTTTCAAAAATTAATTTATTGTAAACCCTGTAAAACATACTTATTTCTAATGTAATAACAGACAGAAATTCGCGCGGAATGCAAAGAAAAATGTATGAAACATACGCCTAAAACTATTTCTATGCTTTCAATTATTTCCGCATTAATATTTGAAAATTAAAAAGCGTCGGATTTTGTTCATTTCTACATCTGATTTTAAGAAATAATTTTGCAAAAGGATCTTGACTAAATTTTGATATTTTGATTTACTCATGTGAATCATGTTTTCCAAACAAAATTTTTAAAACTGTTTGGAGGCTGTATTATTTTTACGAGCCACATTATGAAAAACATATTTAAAACTTTCTTCCCATCTTGTGTCATGAACATACAAAGGATTTTCACAACCAAATTATTTCTTTTATTATCACTATCAACAATATGAATTAAGTAATCTATTATAAACTATATTTTTTTATATTGACATTTCGCCAAAAATTAAAAGACTTTTTTATTTTTTGGTTGTAGATTTTTAATATACGTTTTTAATATTCATTCTACAAATATATTATAAATACCAAGAGAAAAACGTTGAAAGGTAATACAAAAATATGTAATAAATTTGTATGAGGCGTGTGGAACTGCAACACATTCTTTGAAAATGTATTTCCGGCAGAAATTTTCAAAATGTAAACTACACGTTTGTTTTTTTCTATAATTACATTAAGTTCTTTGATTCTTTATATATACACTTATTCAATCTGCATATTTAGGATTTTTTTTTTGATGCAGATAAAAACTTCCGTTTGGGAAATTTTTCAATCAAACCTAATTTACTATTTTGATTATTTTGAAAAATACTAAAAATTAATGATAAAAATAAGATATGGATATAAAAGACTTTTATAACTAATTGGTTATTAAGCTACATCAATATACATTGAAAAATAATAAATAAAAAATTCAAAATGAGCAAACTAATTACAAATACAAATCGTACAAACATAAACAAATAGTATACATCCACACATATAACACATTGAAAAGTGCTTAAATATTAAGACCTGTAATATTAAGGAAGTGGAGTTAATTGATATAGCAACAAAACAATCATGTACAGATATGAAAAATCTAAATCATTTTATAATGAAAGGAATACTTCTCATCATTTTTCTCCTATCTATATACGAGTATATGCAGCTACATCACACACCATACATACATAAATATTATATTTATATGTAGAAATTTAAAATTTCTCACCCTAATTTTCTAAATTCTTGAATGAAATGAAAAGCACATTATATTACAAAAACTAGTTTTTAAATGCATTGTATTACCATCAACTACAAAATGTGTATATATGTATGTATATAGTACATAGGATTTATATGGTATATGTAATAATGTAAGATGACAATTTCACCATTTTTATTATTACAGTTGAGTGTATTTGGTGGATTCTTTTATAACAAAAAGAGTTGAATAAAATGTTGATTGGTGTATCGGATATGCAATTGTATAACATAAATTTTACTTGGACGAGACAACATCGTCCAACTAAATTTTCTCTATTAAAATGAACTATACCACAATGTGAGTCTGGTTATATTATATTGTTTGTGGCTAAAGCAATAGAAATAACATTCGACGGTTAAATTCAAATAATGTCTGTATGTTTGCCAAAATACATATTTTCTTGCTTCGAAATTTTGAAAAAGGGGAAAGTTACAATTAATGTGGATGATGTGGAATGAACCGAAAAAATTTTGGATTTCGCACATGTTTGTAATTAATGTGTATGACATGACATGTTGTGTATAATTTTATACTTCGAAAAAATACTTCGAAAAATAATTTCGTATTTATGAATGAAAATAGGTTTACACATAGCATTTGTGTGTGCGTTAATTTGATTATTCATACGCCATTATAGATTTCAAATATACATATAATACATATAATATATGTAGATATATATACTATATATATATAATTTTTATACTGCTGCTGGTTGACTGCTATGTTTTTATTTCTATCGATCATTTCTTTATTGCTATTTGCTCTATTGTTTTTTGCTTATGCTTAAGAGCATACGTTGATAATGCAATGGTAATTGGTATACGGCAAATAATACAATGTAAATTTATATTTTATATTGTACATTGTATACGCTAATGCAATACGATTATATATGTATGCGGATAATCATTATAATATATAATATGATGATGATGATGATATGATATTATGATATATATATGTACTATATACATATTTCAGGTTTTTTTTATAAATGCATTAGCCGAGATATTTTTAAAGGGACAATATATATGTATTATATACATATATGTATATTGTATTATAATTATAAAAATATGTATTGTAAAATGATTTTTGGTATTTGTGTACTATTACGTAATGTACGTAAGTAAATGTATATGCTGTGCTGTTTGTTCATATCGACGTTCATATTATATTGTAGACACTATGTACATATGTACGTATACACTTGTAGGATTGAGTTTATAAAAATTAATGGGCCCTATTATGAATGTCGATAATATATAATATCGACTATCGACAAAATTAAGACGAGACGAGACGATGTAAATTTTGTATTATGCAAATCGGTCGTCTCGACAGTAAGATATTGTCATATCAAATTTTATTTTCATTCAGTTTCTTATTATTATTATGCAAATCGGTCGTCTCGACAGTAAGATATTGTCATATCAAATTTTATTTATCTTATATACAAAGCATACATGAAATGTCAAATCACCATAGACTACTATGTCTATTGATTAGTTTTAACTGATCGACTCAAAATGTCGATATTCTCGCCTCAAATCGCCATTCATAATACAAAAATTGTCGAGTCAAGTCGATAGTCGATGACAAGACGATATTATCGACACTCATAATAGGACCCAATATAAAATAAACAATTAAATAATAAGTGTGAATGGTTGGTTATAGGATAATACAATTCTTATGCTTTTATATCGGGTTTTCCAATAGGGACATAACGATTTTGTGTTTTAATACAAAGGAGGCCTTGAACATTTGGCATAATCTGTCAACTTCAGAACGTCAGTCAATGTTAACATTTTTATCATGGTGAAGTTCACGAACGAGCAACATTTAGAAATTATTAAAAATTACTACCGCAATTCTGAATCGGTAGTCACAACTTTAAGAGCGCTTATTCCAATTTTCGTGCTCGCGGTGGTCATATGAATGAGATCGAATTCCATAATTAAATGTAATTTGTGTACTTCACTTGGAATAAATTTTAACCTTATATGTATATTAATTATTCTTTATTTTACTTAAATATAAAATTGTTATGTCCTTACTGGAAAACCCTACATTATTAGCATAATGTATTATATTATATTATAGAAGTTGTTAGACAAGTAAGCAATATAGTATTATTGGTATTATATTTAATACAGTATTATTGGTATTATATTCAATTTTGATAACTATTAAATTATTGTTGTTTTCGTTGGCTTATATTTTTTTCTTTATTTTTTTTTTTATGTTCGTGCGATCTTGTTTATATACAAATGTACACACACACATATGTATATAGTATATTATTACCCTTCGATATTGATATTGTACAATTTCACATTGCTTTTGTACTATTTTTATGTACATACATATACGTTTTTATGTACATGTATATTATTATTTATATGCGTATTGTATTAAGTATATACCTATATATTACCACATTATTTGTATATTGTTTGTGATATTACAATACCTACAATATTTAGGGATACAGGTGGAAAGAAAAAGTAACGATAAAAAATATAATATTTAAATCATATTGCATAAATAATCACCTGAAATATTAAAATTATATCTAAGCAAGTGTATAGATATACCATTCATGCGAAATATCCACATATATGTAATGTATAGTATTTTTAAGATTTTTTGCTTATTACGTTCATAATTAAAATTCAAAAATTATTCTTATACATATTCATACGAATATGTAATGATAATTATTATTGTAATTCATAATACTCGAATAGAGTTTATGAAATAATTAATATAAGACCACGCCAAAACACAGATCATAAGGAAAAAATATTTCAATTTATAATCAATGCAGATCATACCAATATATACAAACATACGTATGTTTGTCATTATGTCATTCGTTTATATATTATTATGTATATTACTCCCTATTAAAAACAAATGTTTGTTTACATTTCTTTGAAAAAATTTTTAATTTGTTATTCCCTTTTACTTATCATTCACAACAATTCATATACATATATACATACATTTAATATTCGCGTATAAATTCGTATTATACTAATACATAATACAGATAAGGATCTTTGTTAATATACATCTTACCAAAGCCCAATATAACAATTTGTTATATAGTCTTTGATACTACATACTACCATACTACATAATATTCCGTAATGAATATTATATACACGTAGCTATATATATTATCATAATACACAATAAACTTGTATTTGCCTTTAAATACAATACAATTCACATTATTCCATTGCACACATACATAATGTATAATATAAAATATTATTTTATATCGATTCCATTCCCCGCAACAGATATTAATCTAGATGATTTGTATGGCAAATATATAATATAATTCCGAATACCTCTTAAATAACAAACAGATAGCTTCCTCGCCGTCAACAAGCATCGTTCACCAGTACAGTACACTATCATCACGCTGCCTCAGTGATAGTGCTGTTTGACGCTGAACATACATGTGCCTTATTTATATAGTCAGGTACGTGAGGGACTTGAATAGCTCGATGGTTGGGTGTCGGTCTTGTGATCTTGAGATCACGGTTCGAACCCCGGCCAGCGCGCTACTCTTGCCAAGTCGATCATTAATTTTTCCCATCAGCAATATACACCAGTAACTGATTACTGATGATAAACTGGATGGTATATCTGACATAAATTACTGATCGGCGGTGCCATAATGGACTGAGTATCCGCGTGCACTTAATATATACTATATACATTGTATATTGTATGTATATATGTATGTATATTTGAAAAAAAAAAATATATATAGTCAGTACTGTTCATTACGGCACGGATGTTATCTGTTTCCATCTTTACCTCAGACATGGTAAGTAAGAAAAATTATGTGTATTTTAATACAATTATGAGGGGAAAAATTTATGTTCGAAACATGTTTCGAACGAAGATATTTATGTAACTTTATGTGTTCTGAATTTTTGACAGATTGTGGAATGAAAATTCTATTGCTTTAGCTCTATATTCTTTGCTAATTTACATAGAATGATAATGACAATTAATAGTTTGTGTCTTAGCTCAAAATGATGATGAATTATCAAAAATATCGATGTTTTTTAAATTTTGATGTAGATGGCGCTGAAGGATAGTTCCGGTGATGTTAATGATATTTACCGTCGGTAAATCACTGTTCAACTCTATAGTAGTACGACGATAAAAATTTTTATGAAGAAACTTCAATTCTGCTGATTGCAATTACTTAGATTCGAATTGTCTCGGCAATAGAAAAAATTTAAATAAATTTTTCTATGTTCAAACAGCAATGTTGATGAAAAAATTTCTAAGTATTTTTCTGTTTATTAGAAAATTTTAATGTAAAAATTTTCTAAGTCCAAGCAGCGTCGATTAGAAATTTTCCTTAAAATTTCTAAGTATTTTTTTTGTTTATTAGAAAATTTTAATGCAAAAATTTTCTAAGTCCAAAGCAGCGTTGCTTAGAAATTTTCCTTAAAAATTTCTAAGTATTTTTTTTTATTTCGGCGATTTATTAGAAATTTTTTCTAAAAAAAAATTTCTAAGTTTTTTCCTAATTTTTCCCTAAATTCTGTAAAAAATTGTAAGTTTTTTACAGAAATTCCTCAGTTCCCTATGTACTAGCTCAATACGCTAGATTTTTGAGGACTCAATACGTCCAATGGTTTTTGGTCTATTTGTTTTCTCTGCTTCAATCTCAATACGATATTATACACAGATAATCGCAAAAAGACAAATTCTTCTGCGATCTGCAATCCTTTATATACAAAAATTTCACGGTTCTAGAATTTTCCTTTTCTCCGTTGGTGAAATTATCTTTATATTTGTCTCATCATTTCATCCTTTTTTATAAAACTGTTTTATTTAAATTTGAGTTTGGTAAATCGATTGATAATTTTGATGATTGTGAATAACTCTACTGGTACTGGTAATTCAGCTTCTATTTGACAATGATTATTCGTTTAATTGGAACAGTTGGTAATATGTAAGTGACGTTTTGTTTACCATATTGTTGTGTCATGTGTCATGATTGTGTTGTGTTGTCAAAAAATTATTATGATAGTTAAGTTTGTGATGTTGTGAATGTTTTTATTTAAAAGTTCTTTTTTTAATTTGTAATAATTGTTATTTGTGATATGGGTTAATAATTAATTATGTTTTATATGTATTTAATTTATGTTGTGCAGTGTGGATATTTTTGTTTGTTTTATGTTTGTAAATAATTTTGTGATTATGGTGTAAATAATATAGTGTTCATTATGTGATTTGTGCAATTAATGTTATGTTTCTTGTTTGTAATTTTGTCCTTTGTTTTATAAGTAAAAAAGTGTGTAATTGTTACATTTTTTATAAAATATTTGTGGTTCACTCTTTTTTTTAATGTTATTTGTTTGTTCTATTTTTGTTGTAACTATGTTATTATGGTATATTATTATGTATTGTATTCATTATGTGTGATATGTTTTGGTTATGTTGTTTGTTTATATTTTGTGTTGTTCTGTTTGTACGATTTGTTTATGATTTTTGTGTTATTTATTATTAGTTTATTTATTTATTTTCATTATTAATTATTTTTATTTCTAATCTTTTATTTTTTTCTTTTTCTTTTTCAGATGATTAAAAATGTTGAATGACGATTCAACATCCTCCCCGAACGCGCAAAAATAAACTTATAATTTAATGTATTGTAATAATTTGTTATTTTAATTTTTATTTATGTAATAAATGAATATCATTTTGAATCATTTTAGTTTTCCTTATTTTTCTATTCACAAAATTCACCTTTCGATTTGTTAATGCTTTGTTTTGATTTTAATTTATATTGTTTATAATTGTACCATTGTCGAATTTTTGGCGGTATTTTCACAATAATTTCATTCGTGTTCCAGTGTGTGAAACGAATGACCGTCTTATCATCCACCCTGTGTCGGTATGATTTCTTCATTGTTTTAACCCTTTCCCAAGGAATAGGGAATCTTTGAAGCATTTTGCTAATGCTTGCTGCTTTTTTATGTTGAATATTCTGTTTTACAAATTGTTGTAGTTGTTTGTTAAGAGTTTGTGGTTCATGTGTGTGTAACATGAATACGTTTGTTGATTGTGTGACACGCCCTGTGTTGCCCATCACAATCCAACCCAATTCTGTTTTCAATGCTATTGGTTTATCTAGGTGTTTTGATCGTATTATTCCGTCTTGAATAATACTAGCATATACTTCTGCTCCTAGTAGCAAGTCTATATTTCCTGGAATAGCATAGTCAGGATCAGCTAGCTTCAAATTTCTTATATGATTGAAACCTGATGTTTCAATGTGTTGTGGAGGTAATTGGCTAGTGATACTGTTTACCACTAGCGCTTTGACTCTCTGCTTGTAATTTCCATTTACCGATTCCAACGTGAATTCGGTCTGTGATTTGGCTCTAGTGGCACTGCTCTGGTTGAGTCCACTAATAAGCTGATTAGTTCGTGAATGAGAGAGCTTCAAACGTTTTGTCGCCGCGGCGGTGATACATGTAGCTTGAGACCCTGAGTCGATCAGAGCCCTTAGATTTTGTAGCTGACCCTTACCGTCTCGTATTTTTACTTGTGCTGTTGCTAGCAAAGTTTCATTAACATTAGTTGAAAAGAAATTCTTGAGTGAATCTTCTTTTTCATGTAGTTGAACAGAAGTCTGATTTGTCGCTGATGAATTCGCCGAAAAACTATCATGTAACAAAGTGTGGTGCTTTTTCATACACTTCTTGCATGAACTGTTGCTTGTGCAGTTGATGAATCTATGACCTGGTTCAAGGCAGTTTGTACATAAATTATTTTTGATAATGAAATTTTTTCTTTCTACTTCTGATAATGACTTGAATTTCATACAATGGCAAAGTCTATGATCAGACTTACACTTTGGACAATGTGTACCCTGATTGGTACCCTTAATATTTTGATTTGAAGAAATCTTGGTTTCACTTGAAGTGTGTATAGCTTCTAATACTCTAAAACGTGCTTCTAAAAATTCTACTAATTCTTTAAACGTAGGCATTTCGGTTTTTGAGCTTTGTTTGATTTCCCAAAGTTCTCTTGTTTCAGGTGGTAGTCTTTGTAATGTCAGATAAGTTATTATTGGATCCCAATTTTCAGTATTGATTCTCAATGTTTCTAGTTCGTGCAGAGTTTCTTCCACGTTACTCAAAACATCTTTCATAGCTTGTGCACTCTCTGACTTCATAGGAGTAAACTTGCACAATTTTTCCAATTGTGTATTAACTAGAACTCTGTTGTTGTTAAATCGACTGATTAGAGCAAACCAAGCCTTTTGATAATTCGCTGCTATAATATCGAACTGTTTGATAATTCTAGCTGCTTCACCAGAAGTACATGATTTCAAATAGTGTAATTTTTCAATTTCAGAGATATCGTTATTGTTGTGAATCAAATTCACATATAAGTCTCTAAATGATCTCCATGATCTATATGTGCCATCAAATTTTGGTAACTGTATGGGTGGTAGTTTAATTTGTGGTTTTGCTGACGGTGGTAAAGCTGTATTATTGTTCGCAGTTTGGTTTGATACATTTGCTGTGGTTAATAATTCAATTTTTTCATCTAATTCAACAATTAATTCGAAGCATTGTTCTTCAAAGTTTTTAAATGTGTTTTGTTCTAAGTACTGTGTAGTGCTATTCGCGTCTTCAGAATGACAAATCTCATAATGATTTTTCCGAAACTCTTGGGATAATTCTTTTAACTTTTCAATTCTGCGTTTATATACTACTATAGGTTTTATTTCGTCAAGACTCTTTTTTATACTAACAGTAACGTTGTTTAATTCTTCAATCAATAAATTTTGCGATTTAATTAAACCTTGAACCTTTTCCATTGTTTCCTTTTTCTTTTTACTGCTCGAACTTTTTGGTTTAACCATTTACAAATAAATATTTTTTTTTTTTATAAAATTTTATCAAAAATAAAAATTGTGTTCTTATTCTATCCGGCTCGAAGGACCAAATGTTAAATCCCCTTAAAAGATTAACATTAAAAAAAATGAAAAAAGGTGCTAATTCATAAAATTTTATATAGAATAAAAACACAATTTTTTTACAATTCGTTATAAAATTTATTAAAAAAAAATAATATCTTAAAAACTAACAATTCAAAATCTTAAATTAAATTACAAAATTGATTTTAGGCAAATTATTTCAAATTGTTTAATTTAATTAAATTTAATTGGAAAATTAATTCAAATTATTCAAATTCTAAATTTGTTAATTTAAGTTTACAATTTAACATTTACTAATTCAATTGTTTAAAATTTAAAAATTTACTAATTCAAATATTCAGTTTAAAAAATTTCCGGAAATTAATTTTGTTCAAAATTTAATTAATAAATTCAAAAAAATATGCAATAATTGAAAAATAAAATTTACTAATTTACATAGAATGATAATGACAATTAATAGTTAGTGTCTTAGCTCAAAATGATGATGAAAATATGCAATAATTAAAAAAATAAAATTTAATAAAAACACAATTTTTTTACAATTCGTTATAAAATTTATTAAAAAAAAATAATATCTTAAAAACTAACAATTCAAAATCTTAAATTAAATTACAAAATTGATTTTAGGCAAATTATTTCAAATTGTTTAATTTAATTAAATTTAATTGGAAAATTAATTCAAATTATTCAAATTCTAAATTTGTTAATTTAAGTTTACAATTTAACATTTACTAATTCAATTGTTTAAAATTTAAAAATTTACTAATTCAAATATTCAGTTTAAAAAATTTCCGGAAATTAATTTTGTTCAAAATTTAATTAATAAATTCAAAAAAATATGCAATAATTGAAAAATAAAATTTACTAATTTACATAGAATGATAATGACAATTAATAGTTAGTGTCTTAGCTCAAAATGATGATGAAAATATGCAATAATTTAAAAAATAAAATTTACTAATTTACATAGAATGATAATGACAATTAATAGTTTGTGTCTTAGCTCAAAATGATGATGAATTATCAAAAATATCGATGTTTTTTAAATTTTGATGTAGATGGCGCTGAAGGATAGTTCCGGTGATGTTAATGATATTTACCGTCGGTAAATCACTGTTCAACTCTATAGTAGTACGACGATAAAAATTTCTATGAAGAAACTTCAATTCTGCTGATTGCAATTACTTAGATTCGAATTGTCTCGGCAATAGAAAAAATTTAAATAAATTTTTCTATGTTCAAACAGCAATGTTGATGAAAAAATTTCTAAGTATTTTTCTGTTTATTAGAAAATTTTAATGTAAAAATTTTCTAAGTCCAAAGCAGCGTTGCTTAGAAATTTTCCTTAAAAATTTCTAAGTATTTTTTTTATTTCGGCGATTTATTAGAAATTTTTTCTAAAAAAAAATTTCTAAGTTTTTTCCTAATTTTTCCCTAAATTCTGTAAAAAATTGTAAGTTTTTTACAGAAATTCCTAAGTTCCCTATGTACTAGCTCAATACGCTAGATTTTTGAGGACTCAATACGTCCAATGGTTTTTGGTCTATTTGTTTTCTCTGCTTCAATCTCAATACGATATTATACACAGATAATCGCAAAAAGACAAATTCTTCTGCGATCTGCAATCCTTTATATACAAAAATTTCACGGTTCTAGAATTTTCCTTTTCTCCGTTGCTGAAATTATCTTTATATTTGTCTCATCATTTCATCCTTTTTTATAAAACTGTTTTATTTAAATTTGAGTTTGGTAAATCGATTGATAATTTTGATGATTGTGAATAACTCTACTGGTACTGGTAATTCAGCTTCTATTTGACAATGATTATTCGTTTAATTGGAACAGTTGGTAATATGTAAGTGACGTTTTGTTTACCATATTGTTGTGTCATGTGTCATGATTGTGTTGTGTTGTCAAAAAATTATTATGATAGTTAAGTTTGTGATGTTGTGAATGTTTTTATTTAAAAGTTCTTTTTTTAATTTGTAATAATTGTTATTTGTGATATGGGTTAATAATTAATTATGTTTTATATGTATTTAATTTATGTTGTGCAGTGTGGATATTTTTGTTTGTTTTATGTTTGTAAATAATTTTGTGATTATGGTGTAAATAATATAGTGTTCATTATGTGATTTGTGCAATTAATGTTATGTTTCTTGTTTGTAATTTTGTCCTTTGTTTTATAAGTAAAAAAGTGTGTAATTGTTACATTTTTTATAAAATATTTGTGGTTCACTCTTTTTTTTAATGTTATTTGTTTGTTCTATTTTTGTTGTAACTATGTTATTATGGTATATTATTATGTATTGTATTCATTATGTGTGATATGTTTTGGTTATGTTGTTTGTTTATATTTTGTGTTGTTCTGTTTGTACGATTTGTTTATGATTTTTGTGTTATTTATTATTAGTTTATTTATTTATTTTCATTATTAATTATTTTTATTTCTAATCTTTTATTTTTTTCTTTTTCTTTTTCAGATGATTAAAAATGTTGAATGACGATTCAACAACAGTATAATGTATTTGTTAAAATTCTCCATCTGGCACACATAATTCCAAACGTGTTCTCAATGAATCTACATGCACTTGATAATTTGGTATTAAAATACTCCTTATCTTCTGAAAGAAGCCTTCCCGGATATGGTCTCATTATAGATCGCCTTAAAGGAAAAGCTGCATCAGCAACAAAATAATACGGAAAGGATACGTTGGTTTGTGGTAATCTGCAATCTCTAGGTAAATTCAAACGTTCTTGCAAAATCCGCTTGCCAAATGTACTTTTAGCAAAAACACCGCCATCACTTTCACTACCACAAGTTCCAATATCGACAAATGTAAATAAGTAATTCGCATCACAGCTGGCCATGAGGACAATACTATAATGTCCTTTGTAATTATAGTACTGTGTACCAGATTTAGGAGGGCAAACGATATTAACGTGCTTACCATCAATTGGCCCTACACAGTATGGCATACCTGAAATCTGGAAAAACTGCTTTGATATATTTTGCCACTCATATTCAGAAGGAACAGCCAAATACGTGGAGCGCAACTCTTCCCAAATTGCTTCACAAGTTTCATAAATTATACGTTGAACTGTCGTCACTCCCATTCTAAAATTCCAAGCCAATACTTGCTTAGAACATCCTTGTGACAGATACCTAAAAATAAAGTTTTTAATTTACACATTTGTACAAATAATTTTTATACATACTTCAAAGTAAGAGCCAATCTACATTCTGGTTCAATAGGTGGTTTGTTGGAGTATTTCGTTAATCTCTCTTTCAGTAAGTTCAGAAGCAAATTAAATTCAGTTACTCCCATTCTTGTTAATTTACGAAATTCATTTTCATCCCTTTCCTTTATCATTTTAAATGTTTTATTGAAAAATCCTTTCAACTTTCTTTCTTCTGCTGCATAGATTTCTCGTGTCCATAACCTAGGTTCATCACAAATTAATTCTACTATATGTAAATATGTTAACACTGCACAGTAAATTAACATTAGCATTTCTAGTTCATTTTCATCAAACATTTTAATTTTATTTTTTGCAATAAATATCAAATGTCTTTTTCAATATAAATAATTTCTTTCACAAATATCTTTTTTAATTTATTTCAAAATAACAACATTGAACGCGTATAATTGTTGTGAACACAATCACTGTTTTGTATTTATAAAAGCTTTGAAATGACAACTGACAACCTTTTTGACATGATACCCTGCCTCAGGCTTCAAAAATTAAAATTTAATAAATGTGTGCCTCAGACTCAAATTGAATCTGAGTCCATGCCTCAAATGAAGCATGTATTTGGTTAGCTTCTTCATGTTTCCATATGTTTAAAATGACAGCTAGCTTCAAAAGCTTGAGTATTGAGTCTTGAGTCTTCTTATGTAATTTGACCCTAACAGTTATGAACACGATTCCTGCCATATGCAGTTTCTTATCTTGGTATACTCTTAAAAAATTCTTATGTTTTAATATATTATCTAATCTAATAAATGAGAAATTATTGTTCTCTCTTAATAATTACGATTATTTTTCTTACCTCTCCTCTGTAATACTTTTCAGTAAACCCTTCTTGTTTAGAAAACTCAAAACTCTTTGTGAAACTGTAAAAATTCAATTAAAAATTCTTCATTCATTTTATTAATAAATAATATCAAATCAAACAAACTCATGTACAAAAAGTATTTAATACCAATGATACATAATATACATAAATATATGTATATACATATGTATATAATACACACCGATATTTATTAAATAAAAGAAAAGTATTTAATTGTCAACCACAGATAAATAAACATCACAATTAACAAATTTTATAAAATTGGACCACAAACATGAATAATTAAACATATCTACATATATATAATATGGTCTTGTAACCGGAAATAAATATAAAAATAAAGTACATGACATGAGCATATGCATATGTAAAATAAATATGAAACTTTATTTATGTATGTAAATATGACTGCGGTAAATACGTACATTCATTAATGCATTTTTCATTGAAGGGTAAAAATTATTGGTAATACTTCTACAAATAATTATTGTTTATAATACATATGTATACGTACTCGTATATGTATTCCTGAGTAGGTATATGTATTTATATGTACGTACGAGTATTACAACATATAATTAGTATATTAAAAAACAAATATTCATAAAAGCATTTTAAATTATACCTATATTTAAAAACAAAGTGTTTTTATTTTTATTCGTTTTTGATATAATGTACGTGTATTTATACAGGAAAAACAAGAGATGCCCATCATTCAAAACGATCATCAATAAAACTTTAAAAAATCAACGCAATCCTACAGATTTAATATGCACAACAATTATTATATACTATACACTGCACTATATATACTGTAATAGATGGTAATAGTATACAAAATTCCAATGCTATTTGTTGATTATTTTTCGAACTGTTGCTTTACAATTTTTTAACAATATATGTATGTACTACATAAAAGACCGTTCTTAATACTCTTTTCTATTTTTCTCATTTTCTATTATCTCTCTCAATAAACATGACAATTAAAATTAAAATAATATGAAAAAATATATTTTTATAAAATACTGTAACTTATTTACTAAATTCAGCACCATTAAAATGATTTCTCTCTAGGGTATTTGCCTTAGAGCTAAGGATCAAAGGATTTTTTGGAAAATTATTTTTTTCAAAATATAGACCGTCACAAGTCGCATCTTTTGAGATATGTATATACCATTATCTGTATCGTGTACCATTATGGAAATATCTGCAAAAAATAATTTTTTTAATAATGGAAAAGTGCCAATTCCAGCCAAAGAGGGTCGACCATCAACTTTTAATTTCATATTCGTATATTCAGCGTAAAAAATACATAAGACGTCATAATTTATTTTTAATTTGACGTACAGGGCCTAGCTTCTGATTACCTTAGTATTTATTTTCGAGTAAATGATTGACATACCTATGCAATTGATAGATTAATAAGGTTTGATTAAAGTTTGATATGGGGTATATCGGATAAGAAAATTGTTCATTCATTTTGCTTTTTGTTTTTATGTATATTATCCATTATTTGTAATTTTAAATTAAATTTGAATGTTTTAACTTTCAAATGTTTTTTTACGTACGAATTTTACTTGCGATAAATTGATGTTTATCGTCAATTTTATTAAATTCCACATAATAAAAAACATTAAAAAGTTTTAAAATTACATAATATATAATTCTGTCTGTTTTTCCAAAATAAATTTTATATACAAACATATATGATACCAATAAACAATGTAAAAAAATAAAAAGATAAGATTGTATTTTCATATAATCAGAAAAAAATGGAATTCAATGATATGTACATGTGCACGAAAAATTGAAATAATTTTCTACCATATTGAATTCGATAAATTCTATAGTCAACAAGGGGGAAACTTCCGAATCGCTAGCTCGTGATATCGAAACAGGACATTTTTAGTACGATACTTTGGAATGTCCTCTTTAATGTGTCATATGTCCTGTTGGTGGAAATTTGATATTTGGGAGAAAAGTACCGTTAAAAATTTTTTAAAAAATTCACTGTGTTTCACAAAAACCGTTATATTTATTTTTTGAAATATTGCAGGATAACAAAAGATAAGGACTAAAAGTCAAAATTTCATGTTTTAAAAAAAACGATTTTCAAACTTCTTTTGATGTTGATATATCTCCGAAAGTTGAAAGATAACATAGGTAAATTATGATGTCAAATGAAAGATAATTTTGTCCTCTTTAAAATGATACCCTCATTTTGTCCTTACACCCTCATATGTCACCTCACTAAGAAACTATGGACAAATGTATGCAACAAAGTACATGTTTTTTATACATAACTAGTTATTTTTCGTTAAAATAATGAAAAAAAACAAACAATAACACATCAAATAATGAAAATGATTAAAAAAACAGATATGTATGTATTTATTTTTATTAATTTTACTCTTTGTTATTTTTTTGTGGTCCTGAAAAGGACCGATTTTATTTTTCGATTATTTTCCGATGTTATTTTTGGTTTTATTTCACAAATTAATACGAGTATATGTAATCACTAATCACTTAGGTTTGTGGTACTCTGTTACCAAACCTTCTTAAATCACCATTACAATATATTACTAATTTTTTATAATATATTGTAACTGAAATATTTATATGCATTTTCTGGTTTTTTTATATATGTTGAATCCATTCAATAACGAAAACACAAGTGTGAGAAAGAAAAAGAAGAAGGTGACAATTGTGAGAGAAGAAAATAGTCAGTCATCATTTAGCAGTCGCCGTGTACACTGTACAGACCTTATAATATAACTTTGGAAGTCGCCGTATTACCGCCGATATATACATATACCGCCGCCTATATATATATATATAGATATATGTATCTTATTAAAAAAATAGAACTGTACACCAAATAGTGACTCCGATATAATTTATAACTTTAAAATTAAATATGTATAGTTAGTTTTATACTGACATTTTGTAATTTTTCATTATTATTGTTAAATTTTGTTAATGAATTAGTAATATTAATATAAGTGTATATGTAGATATAATATTACGTATAAATTATCAGCTTAATTTCTTCTACTATTATTATTATTATTATTATTCTCTATTTCTATTCTTATAAAGATTAAATGAATTATCATTTGTTATATTTACTTCTTATCAGTTAATCTCATTATGTATACAGCATCCCATAATGTAAAATAGTAGGTAATATTAAGATCATAGTAGGTAATATTAAAGTCAGTCTGTTGTAACATATTATAGAGATCAGAAGAATTATTTAAAATATAAATTCTTGTAACAATCAATTGGATTATTTTTTTGTAAATAAAGTTTTTGTGGTTTAAAGTATTAAAGAGATGGGTTTTTGGTCCTTGCCCTGAGATCCTGACACAAGTAAAATTGAAAGAACCACAGATCAACAAACACAAGAAAAAATTTAAAGACATAATAAAACGCAACGAACCCTTTGAAACAGGAGAACTAATAAAAATTCCATCTAAAAGGCGTAGGAAAACAAAGGTACCAAATTGATTACAACACAAGAGGACATAAAGCGTGTCATATCCCATTGGTCCATTCCTTGGCAACAGATTCACAAAAGTAAAACATTCAGATTAAAACAAGAAAATATAACAATACGTTTTACGAAAACAAAGGATGGCATGGTCAGAGTAAAAAGTTTAAATTTTTAAATAAATCAAAAAGTGAATTTTATGGTAGAAAATAAAGAAAACTAAACGATTCAAAGTGATATTCATTTATTACATAAATAAAATTAACAAATTATATAAAATATAATAAGTTTATTTTTTGCGCGTTCCGGGAGGATGTTGAATCCATTCAACATTTTTGCTGAAAATAAAAACAAAAAGAAAAATAAAAATAATTAATAATAATAATAAATAAATAAATTAATAACAATAACACAAAACCATAAACAAATAGTACAAACAGAACAACACAAAAATAAATAAACAACATAACCAAAACATATCACACATAACATAATACTTAACATACCACAACATAAGTATAACATAAATATGCACAAAACCAAAGAATATATAACTATACTATTTTCAGAAATCCAAGTCAGTATTGTGCTTATGGAAATAGTTACCCGATGAGGTTCTGATAACTTCACATATAATATTTTGTAGGAAATTCTGAATAATATATCTCTGTCAACCCTGAAGAAGGTACTTTTTAAAATATGTTAACAGGATGTTCCAAATTGTGCATAAATAAATTTATAATTTTGTTCACAAATAGTTCTTAAAAGGGAGATTCTGTACAAATTTCACATTCCTGTAAATTTATATTTGATAAAAAAGTAGCATTATTTGAAAATATCATAAAAATGTTCGGTTTTTAAGACAAATTTTAATTTTTGTTTGCTGATTTTTTCATTTCTAATAATGAATCATCCTGTTTTTTTTGGGAAAAAGAAATACACCAACCCGTTTGATGTTGCCTATCACACAGCGTGAAGGCAACTGATTTAATCAGTTAACACCATTTTGGTTATATGAAAAATAAAAAACCGAACTATAAAATATGAAGTCGTTGCGCAGCCGATGTCCACTCAAAGTATAAAATGTTGATTGAATCGTGTCAGCGGGAAGATGGGCATAAAAGAAAATGATGATAATTCAGGGTTGCCGTAGCTACTGGGAGTATTGATTAAATTTATAAAAAATATATGAATTTATGATTAAACCATATTCAATATTTTTAATTTTATTTATAAAATTATGTGTTCAGTATCAATTTGATATTAAATTTTGTATACATACGTACATACATTCATTTTCATATTTGTTTATTTGTCCATTTTCTTCTATTTTGTTTCCTTTATGTACTGGTTAATGATTTCGTTACGTTACCGTTACATTCTGAATTTTATTTTTTGTTTTGTCTTTTCTTAGAATAAGAAAGAAAATTATTTACAATGCAAATTGCTATCATATTATTCAAATCAGCTTGTTATTATATGTTATTTTGTAAAGAAATGAACATATTTCATAAAATTTCCCAAAATGTCACAAAATTACCTGTTTTTTTGTAAAATCTAAAAAAAAAGTTTTTTGCAAACTGCAGCCTTTCATAATATACAATTTAAAATATTTCCCTCGGATTTAAATTGAGATCTGATCACCCCACACACGAGACAGATTTATACAAACGCAATGTGAAAGAATATAGAAAAGCATGCCTATCTTGCCTGTACTGACTTCGATTTCTGAAAATAGTATAACATAAGAAGAAATTGCAAGTAGTATAATAAAAATATACTACAGCATTGTTGTTGTAAAATCATAATTGTTTGAATCAAACAATATAATAAGACGAACATTTTCTTATCGAACAAAAATGTTTGTAGAAGAACGAGGAAGAATGATATTTAAATGTGTACCTGATACCTGTATGGTGTATCCTGTATCCTGTACAGTACAGTATACTGTACAATGTACATTGTACTTGTAGCTTGTACCACAGACAAATATACAGACGTCCCAATGAAACCAAAAATATGTCATCATATAAAATGAAAAAATCGTGTGTCCCCATCTACTTTACATAAATCAAAATGCTTCAATTTAGTTTAGTTTTGAATCCATAAAAATAATATTCAAATAATACCAAACTTTGAACTTGAAACAAACTTTAAATGAATGTTGTTAATATGTAGTACAATACATATTCATTTTTACACATTTAATACATATGTTCATAAGTTTGTACAACCAGTACAACTAACAAAGCGTATAGCACCCATTCACCAGGAAACAATATAAATTTGGTACTGTATTGAATTTATCAGTGTATTTACATACGCATTAACGCACATATTTTAACATTTGACAGTATATGTAGTAGTGTCGAATGTCTGCTTTGCCTGTGCTTTAAGAATTATACGCAAACGTATTTGCAATAGCCAGAGTAAATTTGTTTTTGTACATTTCAATCTACCTGCTATCGCAGAGAATATAATACATACATACATATATATATATTATTTGTGGTGCTGCTATACGAATACTTCGCAGGTTTATTTCTTTCATCATTTTTTTTCTTTTTGATGTTGCTTTTGCTATGCCACTATCTTGACACACAATTACATATATATGTGCAGTGTGTATGTAGTATGTACACTATTGTACATGGATAGAAAAATTATTTCAGGATTTGTTATAATTTTTGAACAATTTTTGACTTGAACATTTAGAATATTATTTTTTAAAAACAGACAAATAATAAGGGTATTCACGGTTTGGTCTTGTATCATTGTAAACGGTGTAAACTCGTACAATCCTACACCTATTGTAAACATCTTCAATGTAATTTTTACCTACACTGCTTGTAAAAATTTACACTGCTGAAACCCATTGTATATTACTATTGCTTACTATTGTATATGCCATTCTGACATTAAATGCTAAAATAATTTGATTATTTTTATAATATTTTAGCTGACATAATTTGCTTGATTTCAATACAAAGTTTTCGTTCACGATATAGTGTAATGTGTAAGATTTTGGTGTATATTCACACTTTTTACACTCTTACAACATTTCGTGAATACCTCTAACATTATAAGCATTTACACTGGCCTGTGCTGTGCAGTGATAATTTTTATATTTCCTTCTGTATGGTACAATATATCACAAACAATAAACATGTTTATTAAAGGGTATTTTATGTATACAACTTGTTACACACATACGCATCATTATAAATCATTATGGTGTACTATTCTTACTGTGGTCTATACATATACGTGACGCATACAAAATATACAATGTATACAAAAACTAGTGTATATGTACATGATACAAAAACCAGTGCAGGTATATATTTTTTTTCACACAAAAAAAGGAAAAAAATGAAAGAATAACTAGCGATACATATTCCTTCAAAATTTAATGTAATGCAAACATTTAATAGGGTTCAATGTCCAATATTATTGTTATATATACGTATACGTATATATATATATACGTATATAAGTATAGTATAATCCTTATCTGTGTTTATAATCCATACATAGGACTAAATGATACCTGCAAGACAACATGTACTATGGTAGCATACCATCAGCAATAATATTATCATATACATATAGAAATGTTTATGATATTATATATACTGCCAAATTGCAACAAATAAATCGTATATTTTCTATTATGTAAATATACGAATAAACCCAAACACACTCAAATCAGATTGTTTATATGTATGCGTATATAATTTTATGAACCATATTTTAAAACTTTTATCGAATGCAAGAACAATCGAATATTAACGTATATTTTGAATTTAAATATATCCAAGACTCGAATCTGGACCTAACAATAGGTCCATATGAATATTATTTTGTTACATATTTGAATATATGTAGAGAAACATCTGTATATTGTCTGTGCTTGTACACATTAACTATAAACAATCAACCATCAATCTTCAATACTTCTGGTTTTTTTCTTCAGTCTTTCTTAATTAACAAGTTGATTAAGTTGTCAATACAAATATTATAAGTGAGTGAGTGCATTGTATTTTGGAAGTAATTACGTTGGCGATAAGTATTAAATACACAAATTTATTATTCGATTTTTATTATATTAAAATTTTTATTATTTTATTGTCTTTTCTCTTTTAATTTTCATTGTCTTCTTTTTGGGTTTTTATTTTGTAGTTTGAATAAACTAACAAATATCGTTCGAAAAAAAATTAACGTGTATTGTGTTAAATCTTTTCCTTTTGATTTTGTCCATTTTCTTTTTACATTTTATTTTCTCTCCGATTTTAACTGAATTTTGAAAATAATTATGAGTAATTCTCAAAAGTCAGGTTTGCAGTGTGTTGTTCCACATTGCAGAAGATCAAGAAGAGAGGAAGGAACGAGACTTTTCTGTTTTCCTCCTGAAGATTCCGTTATGGGACAGATTTGGAGGGAAAGGTGTTCTTTTATTAAAGATTTAGGAAGTAGAAAGTCATTAAGAATTTGTAACGCTCTTTTCCAGAGGAATTAATAGGCGTTAAATACTTAAAATATGGTGCTGTACCATCATTGAATTTAAATTTTGATGAAAATCAAATTGATAATGACATAAACGAAATAAATAATTGGTTGTGTCCAAAAAAACCAAAAACTGAATTTAATAATGCTGCAGACATTGAAGTACGCTGCTCAAACTGCTTACATCAAACAAAAATGTGCAAATTGTTTGAAAAAAAATTCACAGAAATGAAAAAAAAATTTTTAAATGTTATAAAAATGTACAAGAAGTTAAAAATTTCGTTTGGAGCCCGAAAAACCAAATATATCAGGACAAAAAAAAATTTAAAAAACAAGTATCTTTCCGTAAATAAAATAGTTGATGCCAATATAAATTTGATTAAAGATGTGAGCGACGAAAGTAGGATTTTATGTAAAATGATTTTGAAACAAAAACAAATACCATATTCAGAAAAAGAAAAAAATTTAGCACAGAATATGTTCTATATTTCTCAGAAAGCTAATCAATTTATTAGAAATGATTTGCACATAAATTTACCGCATGTACCAACTTTGTATAGATGGGCACCTGTAAAGCAATTACAGCCAGGTTTTGAGAATGTATGTATGCGTTGAAAAGACATTTTGAAAATTTAGATGAAAAATATAGAGACGCAGTTTTATTAATGGATGAAATTTATATTCGAAAAGAGTGGAGATATAATCAAAAATTCGACCTAATTGATGGAATGGAAGATTTAGGATTCAAAAGAAATAATGATTTTGCCAAACAAGTATGTGTTTTTATGGTCCAAGGGCTGACAAAAAATTGGAAGTGCGTCCTGAATTATTTTGCTACAGCTAATGGTATTAAAGGAAAAGATTTAAGGTTGATTGTAGAAAAGCAAATAAATGTCTTGTCTCAATTTGGTCTCCGAGTAAAAGTAGTTACCTGTGATCAAGGATCTAATAATAGGAAATGCTTTGAAAACGTGAAAAAAAGAAGAACCTTATATACTAGTGAATGATGAAAAAATTATTTGCCTCTATGATTTTCCACATTTGTTGAAATCATTGAGAAATTCTTTAATGAAAAATGATTTTTCTACGTCAGATGGAATAGTTTCTTGGGATGTTATAGCAGAACTTTTTGAATTAGATCAAAAGGGAATAACGAAAATGTGTCCTAAATTGACCTTTCAACACATAAATCCAAATTCTTTTGAAAAAATGAGAGTTAAATTGGCCACACAAATATTTAGTAAAACGGTATCTGCGGCCATTCAAGCTTTAGTGGAAACCAAAAAGTTCAAGAGGAATAAATTAGAAATAGCCTTGTCAACTGCCAAGTTTATTGAAAAAATAAATAAATTAACGGATGTTATGAATGCTTCATCTAAAGTTAATAAAAATCCTGATAAACGTGGTTTAGCTTTAAATAATGAAAATTTCAATTATATAATTTATTGTAAAGATTATATTTCTGAAATAAAAATATGTAGAGCTAATTATAGTGTTCATTTTTTAAGTGGAATAGAACAAACATTAAATGGTGTAATTCTTTTGGCAAAATATTTATTAAATTTTAATCCCGATATATCGTATTTATTAACAGTAAGATTGCATCAAGATGCTTTGGAAAACCTTTTCGCAATGATTCGTCAAAAGCTTGATAATAATTCAAATCCATCTATTGCTGAAGTTAATATAATTTTAGCCAAAATTATATCTTTTAATTTGGTAAAATTTAATAACAGAAGTAACTGAAAATGATGATGATATGCTACTCAGTGCTTCTGTTGTATCAAATTATATTGAAAATCCTGATGTTGTTGAAAATTTGTTTTCAAATGATATATTTGAGGATGAAGATCTGAGTCAGGATAACTGTGATGACGATTTAATAATAGAAGAAGAATTAACAAATTGGCAGAGTGTCCAAATTGAAGATATGTCAATGAGATACTTTGTTGGCTATATTGCTCGCAAAATTTTAAAAAATATTGGTTGTACCAACTGCGAAGATGTTTTTCTGAAAAATGATGAGGTATTGAGTTGTCCTACAGAAATATTTTTATTCACCAAAAATTACAGTAAAAACTCAGATTTTGGAAATCTAGTAGCGCCCTCTAATACATTATTTAACGTTTGCAAACAACATATAAAAATTTTCCAAAGCATTTTTGAAAAACATCCACATATGAAGGGAATCAAGGCATACATAACAGAAAAGTGCATAAATTCTAACACTAATTGGTTCGAATCTTCATCATATTGTAGAGAACATAAAATATTACTTCTAGATTTTCTGATCTTAGTTTTATTAAGGAAGCATTGTGGTTGGGCAACTAAAAAATCAAGTAGCAGTGCAAGCAGAAAATTAAAATTATTAAAAAATTGAAAATTTTGAAAATTTAAGAAAAAAAAATTAATGAATTTACGAGAACTAACTTTTTAAAATTTGATGATTTTGTCAGCGAGAGACAAAAACCAATGATTTCGTTCTTTGTTCAATTTAATGTACACATATTATTTGAAAGATTTGTGTACACATATAAATTAGGCTGAGTTCTAAAATGTAAAAAGTAAGCATTAATGCGGTAGTATTACGAAAAAAAGCGAAAAAATACACATTTTTCATGCATTTCATACATTTTTAAGTAATTATTTCAAAATTTACTATTTTTCGTAGTATGTATTATTTACCTTTTACTAAATACATAAAAAATTTAGTTAACATAATTAACTTTTTTTTACCCCTTTTACTAAAATTTATATAAGTTTATACGAACTAAATTAGTTAAACGGAAAGTTTTTTTTATTGTATTATAAAAATCTATTTTAATAACGAATTTCAAATTTAAAAATTATGAAGTGTTTCATAATTATTGAAATATGCAAAAATAATTCTGAAATACAAGAAATAAGAAAAACATACAAACACATTATTTATATTATCATAGCACGGATACATATATGTATACATATGTATATATATGTATATACTCGTATATTTGTTATCATTATAATGATGAATTATAAATAACAACAATTCACATATGCTTTTTTAAATATAAATTATTAATGATCAGTTGATTACAAATTAGACCGTTCGGTTTTAAAAAATCTGCAACAAAATATACGTACAAATGTTTTTAGATACATACCAAGCAATGTACATAAATATAGTACAGCTAATTCTACAACAAAATAGTAAAATAAAAAAACCAATAAAAAATGTATAGTATTATGAATGTGTTTGATCATACCAAATTAATATAGAACTTGTTTATCTAATATGGTTTGTCAAACTAGGGTTCTACTGCTAATACCCCAAATTAATATAAAACTTGTTTATCTAATATGGTTTGTCAAAGTAGGATTCTACTGCTAATACCCTAGTATAAAATTTTTCCTTTACTTTACAGACTATGAAGTGCGAGTTCTTCTAGTAGATAAATATTCTTTGACAAAACATATAACACAGAAGTATACACAACATAAAAACTGTCTATAAACATAGCACACAAAACAAAACAAAACTATTAACATTGCACAAATATATAACATAAAAATTTATGAACACAACATCACAACACTGATATCACAAACATTTATCACAATAAACAAAATAAACAAATTATTACTTGCACAAAACAACTAGCACGACACTGGATCATTATTTTAAACATAAAACAGAAAATATAAAAAATATCACAAAACATTGAACACAAAATACTTAATTGAACTACAATTGAACAAAAATTAAAACATTGGAATACATATAACATATGTATATATTGTATATATATACATACATTACATACGACTATGTCAAAATTGTCAAATAAGAAGCTGAATTACCAGTACCAATAGAGTTATTCACAATTACCATAAATTGTCATTCGAATTACCGGACACAATTTGAAAAAAAACGGTTTTATAAAAAAGACGAGAATATGAGATAAATAGTAGAACATTTCAACAACGGAGAAAAAGAAAATTCCAGAACCGCGAAAATTTAGTATATAAAGGGTTGCGATTCGCAGAAAAATTTGTTTTTTGCGATTACCTGACTATATTGTCGTACTGAGACTGAACCAGGGAAACCAAAAGATCACCTCATCAGCCGGGACGTATTGAGTCCTAACAAAATCTAGCGTATTGAGCTAGTAATTAGCGAAAAGTTCGGAATTTCTGTAAAAAATACTTAGAATTTTTTACAGAAAATAGGGAAGCAGCGAATCACATCGTCGTTAAACACTTAGAAAATTTTTTACAAAAATTTTCTAATACTTAGAGCGAAATTCAACATCGTTAAACACTTAGAAAATTTATTATAAATTTTCTAAGATTTAGAGCCGGAGCATCAAAAAATTGTTAAAGTTGATTTTTTTAAAAAAAGACAGAAAATTTTTTACAAAATTTTCTAATACTTAGAGCAAATTCATCATCGTTGAACACTTAGAAAATTTCTTGGACTTTGAAATTTTCTAAAGAAAACATCGCTGAAAAGTATCATCAACAATTAAATTATTTTGGAAAATTAGAAATTCATCGAGACAGTAAAAAATATTTTCATTTCGACAGTCATCAATTCCCGTCGGCAATCTTCAGTCCGCATAACAATTTTTGAAACTTTGAAAATTCATACAGTTATTGATTAATTGGTTCATCATCGTTATCTTCAGCATCCGTTCTTCAATCAACATAGTGTCTACACCGCCATCTACTCGTGTAGGTCGACCTATACCAACGAATAATTAGTTAATTAGTATTTAAGAACGTATGCAAAATTTATAATTAAAGTAAATTTGATATATTTCATTTGTATAAATTCATAATTTGTTTCGATTGTAACATATTTTGTAAAATTTACTTGCATAATTATTTCCGGTTTAATTGAAATATTGTACATATACAAAATTTATAAATTAAAGTAAATTTTATAGATTTCATAAATTCAAAATTTGTTTTGATTTGTAGTATATTTAATTAAAATTAATTGCATAACTATTTCCGGTCTAATTGAAATATTATTATAATTGAAAATATTGAAATTTTCATTTTGTATGTATATATTGAATTAAATTTATTTGAAATTTAAATACATACTGTAAGGAGGATATTTCGAAGTTTAATAAAAGAGAATAAACACGATTAAATATAATATTTATTATTCAAACAGATTTAACAAAGTACAATTTATGTGATGTTTTAGTTGAAGACCCAAAGAGTGCTTCAACCTTTACTATCAAAGACTAAATTAAATCTAACTTAAACTATTGAATGCGCGCTTATATATAGTGTTTGAAAATGTGGAGGGGGTGATTGTTTGTATTGATGTGATGAGATGATGTAATATGTGTAATGTGTATATGTATGACGTATGATGTTGTTGATGTTGATTGTTGATGATATACTGTACGTGGTGTTGATGTTTTAGATGTGATGATGTAATATGTGTATATGTACGATGTATGATGTTGTTGATGTTGATCGTTGATGAATGATGATATACTGTATGTGGTGTTGATGTATTTGATGTGATGATGTAATATGTGTATATGTATGACGTATGATGTTGTTGATGTTGATTGTTGATGATATACTGTACGTGGTGTTGATGTTTTAGATGTGATGATGTAATATGTGTATATGTACGATGTATGATGTTGTTGATGTTGATCGTTGATGAATGATGATATACTGTATGTGGTGTTGATGTATTTGATGTGATGATGTAATATGTGTATATGTATGACGTATGATGTTGTTTGCTAATGATATGCCATATGCTGTACGTGGTGATGTGGTTGATGGATTGTTTGTATGTGCCGTTGATATGTCTCTGTGCCGTTTTGTTACAGTCTCCCCTTATATTCCTGAATAACGTCTCGATGAAGGAATATATAGGTATTTTAGTTGGTTTGTTTATCCTTCTTCTTTGGTCTTCCTCTTTGGCGTACTGGTTGTACAGGTACTACGGTGCTGTTGATTATAGGGTCAGTAACTTTTGTCAACATGGACGTGTGATATGTTCCTGTTGCTTCTGTTGGGTCTTCGGTACTTGAAACTTCGTAAGTAGTAGGTCCCCTTTTCTGTAAAATTATATATGGACCGTCGCGTTGAGGAGCAAATTTTGCAGTTTTCTTGCGGGTTGCTTGGCTTCTTGTTTTTGTTTTTATCCACACATAATCTCCAACTTCATAGCCTGGGTCGGGTCGTCTTCTTTTATCATTGTACTCGCAGTTGTGGTCTTGTTGTTTCTCCATAGTTTCTCGTGCTTTCTTAAGTGTTTCTGCCATACGTAGTAAATATGGTGTAATGTTATGCTCAAAATTTTCTGATTGAACTACTTGACTTAGATCATTTGTGATGTCAGCTGGTGTTCTTAACTCTCTACCGAAGGTTAGAAATGCTGCGCTGAACCCCTTTTGTTGACAGTAAGCTGAATTAATAGCGAATCTAATTGTTGGTAATTTTTCCTTCCATGATGCGTGGTCGTCTTTCACGAAAATTGATAGCTGAGTTTTAACATCTCGATTCTTTCTTTCCACTGGATTTGCCTGGGGATGATATACTGGAGTAAGTTGTTGTCTTATGCCCAGACAGTATGTTACGTGTTGCATAAGGGAACTAACGAATTGTGTCCCGTTGTCACTGATGAGTCGTCTGCAAAGACCATACCTAAAAAATATTTCTTCGATTAAAATAGTAGCACAAGTATAGGAATTAGCTTCTTGTAGTGCGAATAATTCTATCCATCCACTTGCAACATCTTCTATTATGAAGATCCATTTGTAGCCGTCGTTTGTTTCTGGGAGAGGACCGAATAAATCTATTGACAGTACTTCAAATCTTTGTGCCATTACCGGAGTTTGAAATAATCCGGCAGGCTTCGAATTACTAATCTTGTACCGTTGGCATTCTGCACAGGCTTTAACATAATTGGTTATTTGTTGTCTCATACCGGGCCAGTAGTATTTTGGTGTAATTCTTTTCAGTGTTCTTTCGATTCCATAGTGTCCTGCTGTTGGCTGATCGTGATGTGCTTTTAGTATTTCTTCTCTAAGTGTTGCTGGGATTACAAGTTGAGATTCTTCTGTACTTTCATCTGGTACATATCTGTATAAAATACCATCGTTTAAAATATATCCTCTGCTTGTCCATCTGGAAAATTCTTCTTCTTTGACACCCTTTTCAAGAGCCGTTAAGATTTTACTTATTTCAGCATCATGTAATTGAGCTTCTCGTATTTCTGAGGCTGATCGATGGGGTAGGTCTATTATGATTTTGCATGTGTCTACCGTCTCTTCTGTATCACAAGGTGGTCTTGACAACATATCTGCAACGGCGTTGTTTCGTCCTGGCATATATGATATATTCAAATTGTATGGTTGTAGTTGTAGAGCCCATCGTGCCAACCTTCCTGTGGGATGTTTTAGTGTCATAAGCCATCGTAGTGGTTGATGATCAGATGCAACATTTATCTCGTTTCCTTCAATGTATCCTCGAAACTTCGCTACCGCCCATACTACTGCTAAGGCCTCCCTCTCTGTTGTGCTGTAGTTCTTTTCATGTAGTGTTAACAGCCTGCTGCCGTATTCTACTGGTCGTTCGTCTGTTCCCTCCCCTTGGAGGAGAACTGCTCCAATAGCATAACTGCTGGCATCAGTGCGTAATGTAAATGGTTTGCCATCTTCAGCTTGTCGTAAAATAGGAGCTGTGGTTAGGCACTCTTTTAAACTATCGAGAGAACACTGTTGTTCTTCTGTCCATTTCCAGTTGGTGTTTTTCTTGGTCAGTGATGTTAGTGGTTGAGCTATATTTGCGAAATTCAGGATGAATCTCCGATACCAAGAGCAGCATTGCAGAAAGGATATCAACTGTTTTAAGTTTCTTGGCGGCGGCCTGTTCACAATTGCTGCTATCTTTGCAGGATCAGTGCTTATACCATCTCTAGTAAGGATGTGTCCTAGGAACTTTATTTGTGTACAGCAGAATTTACACTTCTTTCGATTAGCACATAGATTAAACGTTTTTAAGCCATTGAATACTTCTTGTAGATCAACCAAATGCTGCTCAAATGACTCTGAAAGTACAAGAATGTCATCTAAGTAAGCTAATAGTCTTACGTTAGGTATTGTAGTTTTAAATTTGTCTATAAGTCGCTGGAATGTAGCAGGTGCATTCCGTAGTCCAAATGGCATTCTTTTAAATTGATATATGCCAAATGGTGTGATGAAAGCGGTTTTTTCTTTATCTTCGTTTTTCATTTTAATTTGCCAATATCCAGCCAGAAGATCAATCGTTGACATATATGTAGCTTTCTTTGCAGAATGCAGAAGATCATCGATTCTAGGGAGTGGATATTTATCCGGAATTGTAATTGTGTTTAGCTGACGGTAATCTATACATATTCTAATTCCGCCGTCCTTTTTGGGTACCATAACTACTGGAGCTGCCCAGGATGAATCGCTTTCTTCGATGATGTCTTTTTCTAGCATGGCATGAATTTCTTCTTTTAGAGTGTTGCGCTTTGCTTCTGTCAATCTATATGGAGGAGAAGCTATTGGAATTTCTGCAGTTGTTACTATTCTGTGTTCTATATGTGATGCTGGATGGTAAGAAGGTTTGAATCTGTCCTCGTTGTGAATCAAGATATTATTCAAATGATTCTTCTCGATTTGTGTTAACTCTGCTGCCTCATGTTCTTGTAATTTGACGTTTATCATACCTAAATAAACGTGGAATGCGGCTTCCTTACATAATTTGGAATTGGAAATTGTTGACTCTGCAGGCAGGCTATCTTTGAAAATTTCTTCAATGGCTTCTTCTGAATAGTCTATTTTTCCTAAATCAGTGCTTCTAGTGTATTTGTTGGGTGTGTTTTTTATTGGAGTGATAGCATCAGGAATGAAGTATCTCTTCTTTAACGGTGGTGGTGTTTCAGGAATTGGTGGGCCGTAGTGTGAAGTTTCATCATAAGGCGGTGTTTCAGAAATTTGCGGGCTGTGGTGTGAAGCTTCATCATCTAGTGACACTGTGGCTGCATTTATGGTTTCTTGGTGCTTAACTTCTTGATCTATAAAAGTGTATTTTTTTCTTGGTGTTTCCGTAAAATACCATGTGCGTTGTGGTAGGTCTAGAATGATGTGTGCATCCTGAATAAAATCTACACCAAGTAAAGTACGGTTATCAAAAGAGTTTTGGAGTATTATGAATGTTGTAGGTATAGTATGCTGTTCTATTTTGACGTTTACTTTTACTGTTAGGACATTTTGGAGGGTTTGTTTCCCGTCGGCCAGAGTTACATATGCTTTCCGTGCTGTAAATGTGTATCCTTGTTTCTTCAATTGAGTATATAAGCTGTTGCTGGCTACACTCATGCGTGCACCAGTGTCAAAATAGGCAGTTCCAACGCTGTTACCGATTTGTATTTTTACCAGTGGTCGCACTCGTAAAGGAAGTAAGGATTTTTCTTCACATATATTCAGGGAGCAAAAGTCTGCATTTGTTGATGATGTTGGCTTGGTACAATTTTTACACTGGCTCCTAACAACACCTGGTTGGCCGCAACCATAACAGGTGATTGTTGGTTTCAGTATATTTCTTGAGTTCTCCTTGTTTTCTTTATCAGCTCTTTGTTTCTTCCTGCATTCTTCTATGTTGTGACCATAATTGTTGCAGAATTCGCACTTCACTCTTTTTTTGGGATTGGCATTTACGTTGTTGGATTTTTCTTTCATTATATTTTCCAGAGTCCGAGATTGTTGAAGAAGTTGATAAAAATTTGAAATATTTTCTCTGTTTATGTGTTGTCGAATCCGTATATGTAGTAAGCCGAAAACAAGATCTATTTGTTGTTGCTCCGATAGATAATTTTCCGGAAGTTCGGCCATTAGTGCTCTTTTTCCGCATACAAACAAATCTGTTGGTGTTGTGGAGATTTGCTTTGTTTCGAATAATTCACAAAGAATTTGGTATGCTGGTCGAGCTGGAGAGAACGTCTTCCTCAAAGCTGTCATGGCATCCTTCCAGGTTTTTATTTCGTGGCTAGTCCCTCTCCACCATGTTGCTGCTATGTCTGTAAGAAGCAACGGTAATCCTTGAAGCGCATTCTCATCGTCTATGTTTTCACAGTTTTTGTAGATCGTTGCTGTTGAAATGAATTCTTCCACTTTACTTCGGTCTCCTGATCCATTATATCTTGCTGAGCAGAAAGCAAAGTTACCCGTTCGAATGTTTCCATTGGCGTGAACTGACGCCAGTAGACCCGCTAATTGTGATTCTGTTAAGATGACGTTTTGTGTCGCTGAACTGCCTGTAGTTGCATTCGATGGTGTGCTCTGAGACGCTGATGTAGCTGGTTGATTGTTACGATCTTGTGGCTGGGATATAGATGGATCTGTTATGCTCCGTGTGTTTACCATGTTCGTCTTGATGTTTCTTCGAACTCCTGTATGTTAATGTTTTATTTATTGAGTTAGCCTCACTTTGGGCGCCAGAATTGTAAGGAGGATATTTCGAAGTTTAATAAAAGAGAATAAACACGATTAAATATAATATTTATTATTCAAACAGATTTAACAAAGTACAATTTATGTGATGTTTTAGTTGAAGACCCAAAGAGTGCTTCAACCTTTACTATCAAAGACTAAATTAAATCTAACTTAAACTATTGAATGCGCGCTTATATATAGTGTTTGAAAATGTGGAGGGGGTGATTGTTTGTATTGATGTGATGAGATGATGTAATATGTGTAATGTGTATATGTATGACGTATGATGTTGTTGATGTTGATTGTTGATGATATACTGTACGTGGTGTTGATGTTTTAGATGTGATGATGTAATATGTGTATATGTACGATGTATGATGTTGTTGATGTTGATCGTTGATGAATGATGATATACTGTATGTGGTGTTGATGTATTTGATGTGATGATGTAATATGTGTATATGTATGACGTATGATGTTGTTGATGTTGATTGTTGATGATATACTGTACGTGGTGTTGATGTTTTAGATGTGATGATGTAATATGTGTATATGTACGATGTATGATGTTGTTGATGTTGATCGTTGATGAATGATGATATACTGTATGTGGTGTTGATGTATTTGATGTGATGATGTAATATGTGTATATGTATGACGTATGATGTTGTTTGCTAATGATATGCCATATGCTGTACGTGGTGATGTGGTTGATGGATTGTTTGTATGTGCCGTTGATATGTCTCTGTGCCGTTTTGTTACAATACTAATTTAAGTAATTTATAATTGTTTGTAATTTAGTTTTAAGATATTGAATTGTTAGGCTTAAGAGAATATATTTTAAATAAAGTTTGTAACGTAAATTGAAAAACATTGTGTTTTTATTTTATTAAACATTTTGAACCGGCACCTTTCTTAATTAATGTTAAATTGAAAATATTTTCATATTATTTTTTTTGGTGGATTTAACAATATAGGTGTATAAATCAAAAATTTTTCTTTTATCTGTTGATTTGAATGGATTTCACGTAAAAGCTAAATTATTTTTTTTTTTATTATTACAGTACAAAGTGGAATTTGTTTAAACTTTGCCAGGAGTTGAAGGATGCTGAGTCAACAGAGGCGTGGTTATCTAAAGTCGGTTTATTGCCTTCAGAAAAAATATGCAAAAAGCATAGAAAAAAAATGAATATACAATCTGGACACAATTTCGGTTTATTTGTGTGTAATTATAAAGGAAAACGGCATTCAATCGCCAGAGCAAGCAATACGTGGTTTGAAAACTGTCACATTTCACCTGAGGAATGTATGGTAATCACGTATTGCTTTGCAAATAAATTTTCATTTGAAAGTACTATAAAAGAGAGTAGTATCAAGAGTGATAGTACAATTTCACCTGAAACTGTGGCCGACAGGTTTACATTTGCACGTGAAGTATGTATGATCGCTCTTGATAAGGAGTATGATGATAACGGGCAAATTGGTGGTCCAGGTTGTATTGTAGAAATAGACGAGACAAAAATTGGAAAAAGAAAGTACGAACGGGGTAGACTTCCCAACTAGCACTCTTTGACACATACTGGTTGCCGTTACGTTATTTTTCCTACACCTGTGTCAATAAAGTAACCTGTGTAACGACATGACGACGTTGCAGGGTCTTCTATGTTACGGAATTGGAGCAACGCATTGTAGGACTAGCGAAGTCATAATGCCTAAAATGTTACCATGTTACTTGCTCATATTGAAGCAAACAGGAAACAAGGTAGTTGTCAGGACGTAATTGCGTCAACACATGTGCCTTTTTAGGCACATTTTCGTAAAAGTTTCGAGATAATTACGTTGGTGTTACTTATTTGTATATTCTTCCCAATACTTTTAAAAATTATATAATATATAATAGAATACACATAAAAAATATTATGAAATGAATACATATGTGCATAAGACTCATAAATATATTCGAAAATTACAATTGTATAATTTTCATGGAGTTTCAAATTTTCTTTTTAATATGTAGGTAGTAATAACAAATTCAATTATTTTCGACATCTGGGGCGTAAATTGACCAACGAAACAAATTTGTTCGTTGAAGTTGAACAAAAAACTTCTAAAAAATTAAAGCGCCTTTCGAATTCATTCAAATTTAATAAATTCAGGACATAAAAATAAAAATGTCCAAAAATAATTTTGATTTTTATTCATACATATGATATCTAATTAAATTGGAGAAGGCCATAAGTTTGTAATTTTAGATATTTGATTCCTATACGTGCTTTCATTGAATATATTTTTCAAATTTTTTTTTGCAAATTTTAAAAAAAAATTGGAGTCCATTTAATTCAATTTTCAAATTATTGAAGTTACCTGCAAGGCAAATTGCCTAGTATGTGTATAAATTTGTTCCGAAGTAGGCATGATTACCATCTTGTGCCTAAATTTGTTTCTATATAGACATAATTACTAATTTTTGTTCCAATATCTTTCTATATAGGCACAGTTACAATTGAGTGACCGTATATTTTTTACAGGCACAGTTACTTCTTTTTCAACAAAATATGTGTCTTTGCGGGCACAGTTACTACTGTGTGATCAAATATGTTTCTATAGGCACAGCAACTTGATCAAATATGTTTCTGTGTAGGCACATTTACTTCTGTGTGATTAAGTAAGTATGTTTCTTTATAGGCACAATTACTTCTTTTTCAACGAAACTGCAGGGCGAATTTGAGTAACAGTGCCTAAGAAGAAAACTTACAGAATGGATATATAGGGCATCGTTTCTTCATTGAAACAGTTTCTTCTAAGGAACCTAATTAGACACAATTACGTTTATGTAACTTCTTTAGTTTATTGATGGGAATTGTTACTTTACAGACACTGCATGTCGTAACATAAACGTAACATTTCCCGATTAGTAAGTCACAACACAGTGGTAGTTACTTTGTAGTCAAAACGTCTTTAGAGAAACATTTCTGGGCATATTTACGTGTCTGCGACCAAATTTGTGACTTTTTAGGCAATTGACTAAAAAGGAAGTTTGACGACATATTTAAGAAACAACTACGTAATAAGAACGTCGTTGTGTTCAAGACGAAGTTTTAGTAACATTTGGGCACAAAATGCTAGTTGGGTTGTTGATGGTAGTTGAATTGTCGGTATGATACAACGGAATTCGAATAATTATAGGTTAGAAATATGTCCGGAGAATTCACGTAATAAGGATACTCTAACCGAAATAATTAAAAAACATATTAAACCCGGCCCTGAAATACAAACGGATTGTTGGGCGGGTTACAGAGAGTTGAATTCTCACGGATATATTCATTAAAAAGTTAATCATACTGAGCACTTTGTTGACCCAGAATCTGGAGCTAATACTCAAAGCATCGAGAGTAGCTGGCGAAGTTTAAAATACAGATTAACACGAGGTGGAGTACGCAAAGAACATTTAGACCTCCATTTATGTGAATTTCTGTGGAGGAGAAGAATTGCCAAGGAGGGAAAAGATCCTTTCCAACAACTAATAGAAGACATCAAAGTTGTTTATTGCGGCAAATAAGCGAAAAACGAAAAATAAAATCGGTCCTTTTCAGGACCACAAAAAAATAACACAGAGTAAAATTAATAAAAATAAATACATACATACAGTGCGTTTCACTTGAATAGGGCCACCTTTTTTCAATGAAGTTTTATGATTTATTCGTATTTTTTAATTCAAAACTAAAGTACAACTTGATTCTTGAATTTCAAAACGAAAAAAATAACTGGTTTTATATGTTTAACGTTAATTTTTACTGTTTATTGTCTGGTACTTAGAAAAAAGCACATTTTTGCTTGCTTCACTTGAATAAGGCCACTTGTAGTTTTGATGTTATTAAAGAAGTAGGCTTTGCATTTCTAATTGAAATTAGTTTTTCTATTAAATATTCGACATTTTGTTTCTATCAATATTGCATAAAGCACAAAAATTTGATTAAATTTATTAAAATGGGAAGAAATAAAGTGTTATCTGTAGTAGAGAAGGAAAAAATAAAAATTTATAAGAATGAAGAATACTCTAGCCGTGATATATGCAAAAAAATTGGAAGAAGCAAAACGGTAGTTAATACTTTTTTAAAAAATATTGATGAATATAGAAAAAACATGAAAGGACGTACTTCCGAAGCAACAACTCGCCGAGACAAACGATTAATTCTTCGTGAAGCATCAAATTCCAGTAATTCTGCAGTCAAAATCAAGTTCAAGTGTAAGGTTAAAGCAAGTGTTTCGACTGTCCGGCGCATAATTAAAGCAGCTTCACATTTAAAATACAAAAAAATTAAAAAAAAACCACCACTTAATGAAGTGCGGAAACAAAATCGATTACAGTTTTCTAAGCACCATATGGTATGGCAAAAGCAATGGTACAAAGTCGTTTTTTCAGATGAAAAAAAATTTAATATTGATGGCCCGGACAATTTTAATCATTATTTCCACGATTTACGAAAAGACGAACTGTTTTTAGATAGACATCACAGTAAAGAGGGTGGTGTAATGGTATGGGGAGCAGTTTCTTATTATGGAACTATCGATTTGGTTTTCCAGTCCACAAAAATGACTGGAATTACATATAAAAATATATTGGAAAATGCCTTTCCGAAGTTTCACGACATTATTGGACCCATACCTTGGATATATCAGCACGATAATGCACCTGTCCACACAGCAAAGATAGTTAAAAGCTGGATTCAAAGCCAAAATGTTGAAACCCTCGATTGGCCACCCTATTCTCCAGACCTCAACATAATGGAAAACGTATGGGGGTGGTTAGTAAGAAAAGTGTACGAAGGTGGCAAACAGTTTGATGATAAGGAGTCATTAATTCAGGCCATTAAAGTCGCCTGGAGGGAAATTTCCTTAAGTTATTTGAAGTCACTATACAAATCCTTGCCGAATAGAATATATGAAGTAATTTAAAAAAAGGAGGATGTACAAAGTACTAAAATTTAATAATAATAAAAAAATTACAATTTTGTTCAAAAACTATGTGTATGCAATCATTTACTTCCCTCCTATATATTAATTTTTATGGTGGCCTTATTCAAGTGAAGCAAGCAAAAATGTGCTTTTTTCTAAGTACCAGACAATAAACAAAAAAATTAACGTTAAACATATAAAACCAGTTATTTTTTTCGTTTTGAAATTCAAGAATAAAGTTGTACTTTAGTTTTGAATTAAAAAAAAAATCAATTATCGAGAAAAAAATACGAATAAATCATAAAACTTCATTGAAAAAAGGTGGCCCTATTCAAGTGAAACGCACTGTATCTGTTTTTTTAATCATTTTCATTATTTGACGTTATTGTTTGTTTTTTTTCATTATTTTAACAAAAAATAACTAGTTATGTATAAAAACATGCACTTTGTTGCATACATTTGTCCATAGTTTCTTAGTGAGGTGACATATGAGGGTGTAAGGACAAAATGAGGGTATCATTTTAAAGAGGACAAAATTATCTTTCATTTGACATCATAATTTACCTATGTTATCTTTCAACTTTCGGAGATATATCAACATCAAAAGAAGTTTGAAAATCGTTTTTTTTAAAACATGAAATTTTGACTTTTAGTCCTTATAGCTCAGGAACCACTTATTATTTCGGGACAAAATATATTTCGTTAGAAAGAGGATAAAGTTCTCTTTAAAATGCAATATCTTTTCTTATCCTGCAATATTTCAAAAAATAAATATAACGGTTTTTGTGAAACACAGTGAATTTTTTAAAAAATTTTTAACGGTACTTTTCTCCCAAATATCAAATTTCCAACAACAAGGACATATGACACATTAAAGAGGACATTCCAAAGTATCGCACTAAAAATGTCCTGTTTCGATATCACGAGCTAGCGATTCGGAAGTTCAGCCGTCAACAAGAAATTGTGGGTGAGTTTCAAAACTTTTAAATACCGCCTCGATGTATAATCAACAGTTTCAAAACTATAACACTTAAATCGATAACAATCTGATACGCATCTGTCAAGCAATCTACGCATCCTAAATTTTTATGATGCAAAATAGATTTGAACAGATAATTTTTTCTCAATATCATTTCAATGATTTATTTTTATATGCATTTTTTTATATGAAACCAAAGATCAGTCTTTTTTAAACAAACATTTTGTACTTTTATGATGATAATTTGAATTTTCAATGTGTAGTGTTTTAATATTAATGATAAATTCCAAAAAAATGGAGAGTATTATATTATACGAGTACTTACACTGAGTGTGTTTCTGCTCATTCGAAAGTGGCTATAAAATATGTCCATCCTGTGGCCCGTTTCTGTATCACTTCTCGATTAGTTTTCTCGACTGGTAGACTCGATTTGACGTCATTATAACGTCATTCTCGATCGGGCTGTTTCTGTATCTGTGGTGAATCGAGAATCGAGAATGTAGCGACCGAGAAACTTTTCACCAATTTAGGTAGTGAGAACTAAAAAAGCCGTTGAATTTTAAAAATATTTTGAATATAAAAAGTGTAATACGGGAATAATAATATTACAATTATTGAATTAATAGTGAAAATAATATATATATATTTGTTATTATAATTATAAATTTAAGAAAAAATAGTTTGTCTATATAATACTATACCTATCCTTATCAATAAAAGAAAAAAAAATAAGAGCAGTGTAAAAAAAATTAAGAATAATAAATTAATATACTTAAAAGTATGTATATATAATATATTTTTTATTTATTTTTTATTTTATTGTAGATAAAACTAATAATATATTATAATTAAATAATATAATATATTGCACGTAAAATTTATAAATTCTCTCAAAATTTTCAAGATTTTGTTTTTTTATGCTTCTAAATAAAAACAAAAGAATTATTTATTAAGACACAAATGGTATTTACATTATCTAAACAAGAAGGGAAATTCGCATTCTTAATTTTTTATTGTTTATTACGATTAATACCAATCATACCGGTTTGTATTACCAAAGATACTATAAATTACAATTTAAAGTATCTTTGGTATTATATTACTATACATGCAAATAAAAAAATTACAAGATAATAGATATTTTATACTACTTCTCCTTATTTTACTTACTTAATTTTTTCACATGTAATAACACTCATGTCGATTAATATAAAAAAAGCAAAATGTTTACAAAAATTTCTAAAATTTACTACAACAAATTATCCTTTTTTATTATACCGCATTTATCTTTTTGTTTTTTTTTTATAAAATTATCTTTGAATTTAAAATTGTACTAATTATTTTTGTGATTAAATACACTTATAACATAAATTCATGAAATGAAAAATATTGGTTAAAAATATACCGCCTTATCATGATATTCGAAGACGATGAAACGATGAAACGTAACGATACCAACGATACTATATAAAATTGCTATTATGTAACTTCATCGTTTCGATCGTTTAGTGGTGCCATATAAAATTTTTGCACAAACGAATTTTTCCAGTTGATTGGAATTATTTTAAAATATTTTGTGCTACTTGGTTTTTTAAAATATTTAATTTTGACATTATTTATAAATATTTAATAAAATTAGATTAAAAAAAATGAAGAAAGAAAGAAAAAAAAAAAGAAAAACAGAAAAAATGTATTTTCTTTCTTTCTTTTTTAAACAAAGAACTATGTAAACAATAACAAAACGTAAAAAATATATGTAAACGATGAACAAAATGCTATCGACAGAGTAAACGACGAAAATCGTTTGAAATTGGAACGTTTCGAATATCATGATCGCGTTTTTAACAAGACGATACGAAACGTATCGTTTTCGAATATCATGATAGGGCAGATAATATTGATGCGTTCATAGTTCATACATATAAACTGTATGATAGAAATTTCAAAAATTTGAAATAAGCGGTTAAATATGTAATTAATGTTTACTAACAACTTAAATGTCATATTGTTTCATTCCCGATATTCCCTCTCGATTATAAGGTGCGTTCCATTTGAATTTCAGGCGTAGATGCATCTACTCCCATCTACGCTTATCTACTCTTGCTCATACTCAGGTGTAGAATCCCGGCGTAGTTTGGCGTAGTTGATTAATTTCACCACTAAAATTCACCACAAAATGTTTTAAGTTATTCCTTTTTCCAATAGATGGATTTTTCATTTTACAGGTTATAAAATTTGTTTATTTTGAATTGTCAGTTTTTGATAAATTTATACAAAACATTTATAATAATTCTTTTAATTGAATTTAAAATGGATGATAATAATGTAAGTTTTTATTAAATATCTACTTTTCTGTGCAATTATAATAGAGTGTGTTTTATTTCAGTTATTATTAGTTTTGTTAGAAAACAGCAGTAGCAGCGACAATCTTTTTGAATCATCTTCAGGTTTATCTTTGTCGGATTCAGATGAAGAATATGATCGATTTGGTGAAAGTGCGAAAATTTAAAATGATATGGATGCATTTGAGAAATATACCAATTTGCAATTTAAACAGCACTTTCGATTGGAACGGTTTTGTGTAGAAGAGTTCATTTGTATATACATATTTTTCTTTTTTTTGATTAAAAATAATCTAATATTTCAATTTTCTATTCCAGATAATTATAAGGAATATAATGAGACACGAAATCACAGTAGGGGTCGTGAAAGAGTGAGTGCAGAAAAAGAAATTTATATAACGCTATGGTACCTATCCAATACGGACTCTTATCGAGAAATTTCTAATAGATTTAATGTAACGAAAAGCTCAGTATATCGTGTTTTACATAAAGTAATTAAATGGATTGTTGAGAATTCAAATAAATATTTAAATGGCCCAATGAAAATGAAATGGTCACCAACGAGACCAAATTTTTGAGAAAAAAGACTTGTCCAAGAGTTATGGGAGCCTTTGATGGTTCACATATAGAAATTTGTGCACCTTCTAATAACAAATTCAACTACTATAATAGAAAAAAATATTACAGCATCTTAATACAAGCAATCGTTGATGCTGACAAGAAATTTATTGATGTTTATTGTGGAAAACCATGTGGAATGCATGATGATCGTCTTTTTAGAAAATCAACTTTTTATAAAAAAATATCACAAAACACAAATTTAATACCACAAGATAAGATTTTATTAGGAGATTCTGCCTATCCAGAAACACATTATTTGGTTACACCATTCAAAGACTTCGGTAATTTAACGGATAAACAAAAGAAATTCAACTGCATACATTCTGCAACAAGAATCGTTATGAAGAATGCATTTGGACTATTGAAGCGTCGTTTCCGACGATTAAAATTTTTTGAGAGTCCAGACCTTGGATATGTTGCCAACTGCGTTTTAGCAGCATTGTGTGTTGCACAATATTTGCTTAGAAGCGAATGATTTTGAAGAATGACTTGATTCGAAGGAAGATGAATCCACAAGTAACTGTGACGTCGAGAAGCTGTGACGTCACTTTCAATCGAGAACTTCGAGACTAGTGATTCTCGTCTCGATCCAAAAAATTTTTGCGTTTCTGTATCTCTCGAAATTCATCAATCGAGAAATTCGTGGTTAGTATCTATAATCGAGAGGGAATATCGGGATTGATACAATATGACATTTAAGTTGTTAGTGCATTCAACATTAATTAAAAATTTAACCGCTTATTTCAAATATTTGAAATTTCTATCATACAAAAGTTTATATGTATGAACTATGAACGTATGAATATTGTTATAAAAAAAAATTTTTCTATTTCTTTTCCTTAACCCTTTTTGTAAAAAGAGAAAAGAAAGGGTTAATATTTAATCCAAAAAGGGTAAAGGAAAGAATAAAAGACTTGAATTAGGGGCCGAGCGGATCCTTAAAAAAAATGAAGAATAAGGAAAAACAAAGGAAGGAAAAACTTTGTTCTTTTAACCCCTTCTATATGCAGAGGAGTTATGTGAACAAAGCAATTTAGAAAAAAGAATAGGACAAAGAAAAAATTCACTTACCAAAAAAAATTTTGTTATTTTATTCTTTTTTTCTCACTTTTATTTTATAAAAAAACTTAGACAAAAATTTACAAAATTTAGAAATCTTAATTTTAAAAGAAAACAACTTTACTTTAAAAAAAACTACTTTAAACAAAAACTTTACTAAAAAAAACTTTACTTTTGTAATGAATGCTTCCGACAAATGATAAAATTCCTAGAAAATAATTTTATCTAAAAGGATATAAGAATTGATACATATGTTGGGAAATCCCGCCGACATAATAAAAATAAGACGCCTGTCTAAGAGACGGTCTTCTCCCTTGCATGGATAGTAATAAAACACTTCTTGGAATTAGGATAGACATAATTATGAACATAACGCAGAATAGGTAGTAAAGAATAGGTTATATGCGTTATGATATGTAATAAAACACTTCTTGGAATTAGGAACATAATGCAGAATAGGTAGTAAAGAATAAGTTATATGCATTATGATATGTAGATATCAGGTATTTAAAGGCGCCGATTGATTAAGATTATAAATACGAAGAAAGGTACTAGAAGTAAAGGATATAGTAAATTAGTAATAGAATATAGTAGAATAATATTAGAGTTATAAAATGTATAAAAAGACGATTAGAAATAGTAATAGTAGAGTAAGATTTCAAACATCAGTGAAGACAGTAGTGTGAACAGTAGTTGGTCAGATTTAGATAGGAAATAGTTTTTATGAGTTCAATAGTGTTTATATGTAAACTATCAGCGGGCATGCAAGGGAGTTGGCCCCAACGTAAACTAGAATCAATTATCTAAAAGTGTACTCGATAATTATTAGAAATTAAAAGTGCTACGACATTATACCATCATTCATTATACTTTTAAAAAAAAACTCTATTTTTAAAAAAAAAAAACAAACTTTACTAAAAAAAAACTAAGAAAACTAAAAAAATTAAAAAACTCAAAAAAACTTTTCTGTGTTGTGACGAGCCCGTTTATATACTCCTCGTCACACACAAAAAAAAACAGTTGTATTCTGGAATTTTCTATCAATTCGCCGGCCGCCGTAACGTCAACGGATTGACGGAAAATTCCAGTGGTAATGTTCGTTGTTTTTTGCTGAATCTGTTACAATTGTAATAGTTATCAAAAAGAAAGAAGAAGAATCGTGACAATGTCATTTTAAAATGTAAACAAATTAAAAGTGACAAGTTACAGGTAAGTATGGAAATTGTTTTTTTTAATTTTTAATTATAATTATTTTAATTGAATTCTAAAATTAATTTGTTCTTTTTTTTCTTTTAGGTTTACAACAATATTATCCGCATTATCATGATATTCGAAAACGAAACGTTTCGTATCGTCTTGTTAAAAACGCGATCATGATATTCGAAACGTTTCAAATTCAAACGATTTTCATCGTCTACTCAGTCGATAGCATTTTGTTGATCGTTTACATATAAATTTATTTTTTTTTTTTTGGTTTTTAATAGAATTTTTTTTATTTAAAGCATATTTCTAATATTTGTAAATAATAATATTAAATTAATTTTATTAAAAAAATGGAAATTATTATTAAAAATGATATTTCAAAACATTAACAAAATAATAGAAATGACATCGAACCCTTTTTTCTTACAACAAAACTGGAAATTGTATGAATTAAACATTAAAGCTTCGTTTTATAAGGGATTTATATTGTACCACTATGTACCACTTAATATTCGAAACGATGAAGTTACATAATAGCGATTTTATATCGTATCGTTTCGTTTCATCGTTTTCGAATATCATGATAAGGCAGTTCGTTTTTATAAGGGATTTATATTGTACCACTTAATATTCGAAACGATGAAGTTACATAATAGCAATTTTATATAGTATCGTTGGTATCGTTTCGTTTCATCGTTTCATCGTCTTCGAATATCATGATAAGGCGGTATATTTTAAACCAATATTTTTCATTTTATGAATTTATGTTATAAGTGTATTTAATCACAAAAATAATTAGTACAATTTTAAATTCAAAGATAATTTTATAAAAAAAAAAAACAAAAAGATAAATGCGGTATAATAAAAAAGGATAATTTGTTGTAGGTAAATTTTAGAAATTTTTGTAAACATTTTGCTTTTTTTATATTAATCGACATGTGTTATTACATGTGAAAAAATTAAGTAAGTAAAATAAGGAGAAGTAGTAGAAAATATCTATTATCTTGTAATTTTTTTATTTGCATGTATGAGAATGACGTTATAATGACGTCAAATCGAGTTTACCAGTCAAGAAAACCAATCGAGAAGTGATACAGAAATGGGCTACTGGTATTGTTCAATTTTATTAAAAAATTGGTTCACCCTTTTTGATTTAGTGTTGAGAATGAATTAATTAAATTTTAAAATTGTGTACTGCAGGAGGTGAACCATTTTTCTTGTTGTCAAAACAAAGCAACAAATTCGTTTCAAAACGTCAATGTTGTAGAACTGCAATATCGATGCGAAGCATTAATGCTGTCTTAAAACTTTGCATCACGCCTGTTTTGATGCCGTATTACAACACATTTTTGAGGCGTTTTAAAACTCACCCTATGCTTCATTTTACATTGTTCTGGTTAAAAGCTATACATATATTCGTACATACTATATGAACGAGTACATACTACATAGCCTCACACAAAAATATGATAAAGAAAAAGAAAAGAATGAAAATATTAGTAAAAAGAAAACAAGCATATCACCCATATAATAAAAGCCGCAGGCGTTCATATAAAAGAAAAATGAAAAAAAAACCAAAGGACATAATAGTCATCCTTCTTGATTTCAAAATGAGGTCGATATATGAACATAATAATCAGAACGGAGCTTTAGCTAAAGCATAAAAATGTTATTTTATTCATATTATTTTTTTTATAACCATAGCCATATTCAAAAGATCTTGTGCACATTTTTTGCTATAAAAACTTACATACGTATACAAGATGTGTAAATATCTCGAAAATTAAAGATAAAGCATTCAGAAAACGTATTATCATAGACTAATATATAGATAGGAAATGACCGTATAAATTTTTAATACACTTTTGAAATCGATCATAGCTGGCAGAAACTTGAAGAATGGCTGGCAGGAGCTTTTACTGAGAGGAGAGATAATTTTTCGCTCACGAATTTCCATATATATTACATATATTGTAGATTTCAATAGCTGGCAATGAAAATACATGCATATTTATTTAAAAAACAATACACAATAAATGTTCATTGCAATAGCTGGCAGTAGTACTGGAATCAATATAGAATATTTATCACTGATCAACAAAGCAATAAGATGTGACACTCTTTTTTTTTTTAAATTTACTAACACACATAATTACTTATTTTAAAATAATAAAAAAAAATCAAAATTCAATTTACAAAAACAGTACAGAATTAATGTACTTATGTCAAATCCATATTTCCTTATAAACCGCCCTAATGAAGAAAAGATACAAAACAATATATACATGTGAGCAATACAATCATATTACATGTATACGATTTTTTCACAATGCATTTTTAAATGCGATCTGGAACTTTTTTTTTGACTACCTGACGCGTCATTATATCAAGATATAAGGTGATTCATATAATTTCTGAGAATTTTGAAGACAAGAAAAAGTTTATTTTGTTAAGCTATATATTAGAGTAAGAATTTAATTTATAATTAAGAAATTTAACAAAAATGTAAAAACATTTGATATCAAACACAAAATTTTAAGTGTAATGCATTTACAATTAATTTTGTTTATTTTAGATAAAAAATTTTAAATAACAAAATTTGTACTTTTTTTAATGAGTAGGTATACACTGTAATAATGTTATATTTTTTAAAACAGTTGGTGTTGCAGTTCCATTTTTTTTGTCTCTTTTTCGTATACAAAGGCTCTTAATTGCTATCGACTTTTAGCAAAACCGTTAAGGCCGAATGAATAACGGGACAAAGGTCATGAGAAATTTTTGCTAACGCGTGCTCAGTGTCATTACTGTATGAATATAGATATACTGTGATTTCAATAGCTGGCAATGAAAATACATGCATATTTATTTAAAAAACAATACACAATACATGTTCATTGCAATAGCTGGCAGTAGTACTGTGTTATACGGTTATGTTATACTTATGTTATACCGTCATACATGGTCTTACTTGAATCATGAATATAGAATATTTATATTCATGTAGCCAACAATACAGATTGCATAGTATCAAAGAATATATAACTAACGTAACTAGTAGATATATATTCTTTGATAGTATGCATGCACATATGTGTTAGATACTTTCAAAACCAGTTTTAATTGTATATATAATATCACAGATAAGGATATTTGTATGTGATAATATATATTATTATATTCATTGCCAGTCATAACATAAATTTGTTGAAAATTTAAATTTCCTTTAGCCTACTGTCACATGAGTCTGATTCTGAATCTGAAAAATTCAGAATCACTTTCAAATGCATTGTAGTAAATGTGACTTGTTACATGGCTCTGAAAAATTCATCTTCTAAAAAAATTCCGGTTCGTACTTCCGTTTTGTAATCTGATTATTTTCAGAATAGAAAATGAAACATGCTGACAGTAAATGTAACATGTCACATGTACCTGAAATCTGAATCTGAATTCATAGCTAAACCACTCAATAAATTGACATAAAATTACTTGTTTATATACAACTTGAAGATCGTAAGATAGAAGACAGAAGACAGAAGACAGAAGATTAACTTTATTTCACCCTCCATTGAAAAGTGCGTCTTACCTACGTACTCGCCACTCATAGTAGTTATTGTTCGATGGTTTAATGTTCACTCGATAAGTAAAGTGTTTTATAACAATAACAAATTTAAAGAAAAATATTGAAAAGGAGTTTTCAGATTCAGAATCAGAATGAACAAAAAGTGAATTCTGAATCTGAAATTTTACGTTTCAGATTCAGAATCAGAATAATGTGACAGTAGACTTAAAATATACGATTTTGTACATTTGCCTGTTATTTGATATTTTTTATCATTTCCGATAAGAATATAGCTACATAGATTTTTGATTTTTAAATTTGTTTTTTCTTCAAGATATACAAGATTTCAAAAGATTACAAAAGTTCTCTCATTTATTTTCCTTATTCTGATTTTATAGCTTTTTCAAAATCTCTCAAAAGCTATTTTGATGTTTACTTAATAGTTATGAACACGATTTCTGCCATAAGCATTTCCAATCTATATATTAGTCTATGGTATTATGTATTATGTATGTATTATAAAATAAAAAAAGTGAGCAAAAGAGAAATAAAACAACTACAAAATTGAAGAGAGGAATAAAAAATATATATTTTTATGTAAAGCCGATTTGAGGGTAGAAAAACAAAATTAAATACGATTTAATATCAAAATTTACGATAAGCTATATCACATCACTATGTTATTCATATACAAAAAATATTTTACCCTCTCTGATAGTGTAGTTTTCTTTTCTCATTTTATTTTATTTTTCTTTGAACGGTTCCCCGTTCAAGAGTGCGAGACTGAAACTTAAAAGTGTGTGTAAGAATTAAAACAAATAAAATATAAAACAACCAAAAAGATGGAAAGTAATAAATAAAGAATAAGAAAAGGAACTACATATGTATAACGACATACCGATTTAACAATTATAACCATATATAACCAAGTATAACGTACAGTGGAGGAAATTCACATAAAGGCAGTACTCTTTGTTCTATATATTTATGGTTTTTTTTATAATATGTGGCACCACTGGTTCCAATGGTTTACTCATTATTGTGTTATTGTTTCAACTTCATTTTTATGCACTTTAAACCGGTTGTCTTTATACTGGTTATTTTAAAATTATCACTTACTGTGAACACCGCAATTTGTATTGCGTTTTAGTAGGAAATTCACATAAAGGCAGTCATATATGTAGGAATGTAATTGTAAATGTCCTTTTTTTGCTGTTTTTATTTAATTTATTTTTTATTTTATTTTAATTTTTTAGAGAATTTTTAATTATGTCGATGGATTTTCTAAAATTATATAAAATGTACTTTAATCGTGAATAAATTACAAACTAAAGTCGGAAATTTATACGCAAGCTTTCATGAAATTTGTCTATTTTATATCAACTTACTCTTTATCTTTTTTATGATTTTCAACGATTCTAAATTAGTAAAAGATACAATTTTCTTATTCAGATACATGAAATATGTTTGATAATACATTTTAAATGGTTATATTTGAAATTATTATTACGACTGCATATACGGTTCAATGATATATCAGGATCTATAATGTATATAGTATCCATGACCTACCTTAATTATATTTCTTTATGAATATATTTCTTTTTGTTATTCATAGATATATGAATACATATTTGGTAATTACATATACACTTTCGCAATCAGCTGGTTTTTTACTCATAAAAAATTGAAAAGTCAACCTTTTTGTTTTTTTTTTCAACTTTGGTTTGATTTCGGATTTACGAATAGAATATAATAGTGGCTGTTTGATGCGGGGGAGTGGTGTGGGGGGTGGTGGGTGGTGATTACTCATGAGTAATTTTTCATTAGTAAGATTGAAGAATTTTATAGAATGAAAAATAAAATATAAATGAAAAAAAGTGAATATTGGCAGGTGGGTGCGGGGATGATAAAAGAGTATGAAAAGTGTTGTATAATTAGCGCCATTCGTTAACACTGATCAACATTTTGAACTGAATTAAACTAATTTTTTCATATGCTCTTTTAACCATCTACCACACTATTCTACGCATCAAACTGTAACTATTATACTTTTTTCATAAATCCGAAGTTGAATGGAACTTTTTGAGACTATAATCATAAAGATTCATATATTTTTCGATTTTTAATGTTTAAAAAAAACTAGCTGACAGCGAAAGTTTATAATTACCTAATATTTATCAATTACTGCACTGCGATGGTTTTCCTCTAAAAATAATAAAATTGCAATTTTGATAGGTAACAGCCCTCAAGCAAATATCCTTTTAAGATACCACAATATCTATATTTGAAGAATATATCATTCATTTACTACGTTACCACTATTATTCGTGATCAAATTTCTTCTGCTTTGCTATGTGTTGACTCCAGTCAACATAGGCTGAAAAAAGAATATATAATTAAAAAAAAAAAGGGGCAGTGTCGAAAAATATGTATATAAATATAATAAAAAAAAAAAAGGTTACAAACAATTCAAGACAGATAATGCGACAATATAATATTACATACAAAAAAAAAAGAACAACAAAAAAATATAAACAAATCAACAAAATCAAACATATAACACAGAAATATATGCAATAATATAGAACCTATAACATGAATATGCACAAGCAGGTAAAATAAAAAGGTCTATAGACATAGCATACAAAACAGAACAAAACGATTCACATAGCACAAATATATAACATAAAACATTAAACACAAATATTTAATTACATTACATAGCCAATGAACACTAACCTAAATTAAAAACATTTGAATATATATATGTTATATAAATATCAATGTTATATAAACATTATAATATACATTATATAAATATTAAATATTATATACACAATATATATATAATATATATTACGTAACCATGTCAAATTGTCAAAATGTACCAGCCGAATATATTACCAATAAAGTTATTCACAATCGAACGAAAAATGTACCATAAATTATTTGAATCATCAGACACAATTTGAAAAAAACGGTTTTATGAAAAAGACGAAAACATGAGAAAAATAGTAGAACATTTCAACAACGGGGAAAATAGAAAATTCCAGAGTTTGCAAATTTTGCTATATAAAGAGTTGAAATTCGCAGAAGAATTCGTCTTTTGCAATTACCTGCCTAAATGTCGTATTGAGACTGAATCAGGGAAACAAAAGATCGCCTCATCAGCTTGGACGTATTGAGTCCTACTTAAAATCTAGCGTATTGAGCTAGTACAATAGGGTTGTTAGGAATTTTGTAAAAAAAAAACTTATAATTTTTTTACAAAATTTAGGGAAAAATCGGTAGAATTTTTCATCGGCTAAGTACTAAATTCACAGAGTACTTAGAAAATTTTGGGATAAAATCAACGAAAGAAATTTATCGGCTAAGTGTAAAAATTGGAAAACACTTGGAAAATTTTTAACAAAATTTTAAAATTGAGAAATTTTCTAACACTTAGAAAATTTCTGCTGCGGACAACGAATTGTATTGAAGGAAAAATTGTATATCAAACACTTAGAAAAATTTTGCGAAATTGAATTTTTTAAAAAAAAAAGACTTAGAAAAATTACAAAATTGCGGGCAATTTGAGAATCAACAAACATTTAGAAAATTTGATCTATCAAAAAAAAAACATTCGATTCTGCTTGATAACTATTAATTTGAATCGCCGTCGGGAAAATTACAATTTGTATACTGCCTATACAGAACATCTATTGATCGCCGTTCACATTAGAGGGCAACCATTTCAAACCGAAACTACTTCAACAACCGGAAACTGAATCTTCAATCAACATTTCAACGTATAGATCGATCTATACCGTCGATAGTTAGAATTAAGTAATAAATTAAATTAAATTAAAATTTGAAATTAAAATTTGAAATTAAAAATTTGAAATTTAAAAAAAATATATAATCACTTATAATTAAAATTTTATTTTGATAAATTTTCGTTGCATACCTTTGTAAATTTGAATTTTTTTGAATTTTTATTTCCGTTGTAAATTTTTATTAAAATTGTTGCATACTTTAAAAATTTGAATTTTTTTGTATATTTAAAAATTTTTAATTTTTTTATTTCCGTTTTAAAGTACAATATTTTCATTTTATTTTATTATTAAACTAATTAATAGATTTGTTATTAGATTTAAGATTAAATTGTTAGGTTAAGATATTGAATTAAATAAAATTTATAACGTTTGTGAAAAAATTGTGTTTTTATTTTATATTCTTTTTTGAACTTTGCACCTTTCTACAGTTTAATGTTAAATTGAATTTTACGGATTTAACATTTGGTCCTTCGAGCCGGATATAAATAAAAACACAATTTTTATTTTTTTTTGTATAAAATTTAATAGAATATACTAATTGATGGTTAAAACTAAAAGTACGAGCAATAAAAAGAAAAAGGAAACCATGGAAAAGGTTCAAGGTTTAATTAAATCACAAGACTTATTAATCGAAGAATTAGACAATGTTACTGTCAGTATAAAACAAAATCTTAATGAAAATAAACCTATAGTAGTATATCAACGCAGAATCGAAAAGTTAAAGGAATTATCCCAAGAGTTTCGAAAAAAATCATTATGAGATTTGTCACGCTGAAGACGCGAATAGCACCACCCAGTACTTAGAACAAAATTCATTTAAAAACTTTGAAGAACAATGTTTCGAATTGATTGTTGAGCTAGACGAAAAAATTGAATTATTAACCACAGCAAAGATATCAAATGAAACTACAAACAATAATAATACAACTTTACCACCGTCAGCAAAACCACAAATTAAACTACCACCGATACAATTACCAAAATTTGATGGCACATATAGATCATGGAGGTCGTTCAGAGATTTATATGTGAATTTAATTCACAACAATAGTGAAATTTCTGACATTGAAAAACTTCATTATTTAAAATCATGTACGTCTGGTGAAGCAGCTCGAATCATTAAACCGTTTGATATCATAGCCGCAAATTACCAAAAAGCTTGGTTCGCTTTAGTTAGCCGATTCAACAACAATAGAGTGCTCATCAATACTCAGCTAGAGAAATTATGTAAATTCACGCCGATAAAATCAGAAAGTGCACAAGCAATGAAAGAAGTCTTGAGCAACGTTGAAGAAACTCTACATGAGCTAGAAACATTACGTGTAAATACTGAAAACTGGGATCCAATTATTACTTATCTAACATTACAACGATTACCACCCGAGACCAGAGAACTTTGGGAAGTAAAACAGAGTTCGAAAACCGAAATGTGTAGTTTTCAAGAATTGGTAGAATTCCTAGAAGCCAGATTTAGAGTTCTGGAAGCAATACAAACTAAAACACAACCAAAACAAAATAAAGTATTTCTCACACAAAACAATAAAATTCAAATTTTGAAATGTTGCAAGTGTCACTCAGACCATAGACTATTCAATTGTACACAATTTAAATCGTTGTCCGCACATGAAAAATTAAAATTCGTAAAGTCAAAGGACTTATGTTTGAATTGTTTGGCAGGAGGCCATCAATTTAAAGATTGCAAAAGCAAATTTACATGTAATATATGTAAAAGGAAACACAACACAATATTACATTCCAGCTTCAACATTGTATCAAACTCGAAATCTAAGACAACTGCTCAAACAAATGAAAATAAAAATGGGGATTCAAATCCGCCAGTTAACAAAACTGAGGTAGAAAAAGATGTAAAGAACTTCTTTTCTACAAACACTAAGCAGGCATTGCTATCAACGGCATTGGTCAAGATACGTAATGCACAGGGTCACGAGGAAATCTTGAGAGCTTTGATTGATTCAGGGTCTCAAGTAACGTCTATTACTGCAGCAGCAACAAAACGGTTGCAACTTAGAAACATACACACGAATCAGCGCATCAGTGGGCTCAATGAAAGCAGTGCCACGGTGGCTAATTCTGAAACTGAATTCACAATGGAAGCGGTACATGGTACCTATAAACAAAAGGTAAATGCTCTAGTGATAAAGAGTATCACCAATCATCTACCTACATGTAGGATTGAAACTGAAGGTTTCGATCATTTAAAAAATCTAACATTAGCTGACCCTAATTATGAAAGTCCTGGAAAAATAGATTTATTACTAGGAGCAGAAGTCTATGCTAATATAATTCAAGAAGGAATTGTAAAATCTACAAAACCAAATCAACCTGTGGCAATAAATACCGCATTAGGCTGGATTGTGTTGGGCAATGTAGGACATGCCAAACAATCCAGTAAAAATTTCCTGATACATGTTCATGAAGCTGATAACTTGGATGAACAATTAAGAAGATTTTGGGAACAAGAGGAAATCTTAAACATTGCTCATCAAAATCTAGAAGATAAACAATGCGAAGAGATATATAGAAAAACTACAAAGACACTTACAGATGGAAGTTACCAAGTTGATTTACCTTGTAAATCAGAAGACGGTCCAAAACTTGGAGAAAGTCATAAAAAGGCAGCAAGTATTAGCAAAATGCTTCAAAAATTCCCTATTCCATGGGAAAGGGTTAAATCAATGAAAAAATCATACCGACACAGGGTGGATGATAAGACAGTCATTCGATTCACATATTGGAACACAAATGAAATTGTTGTGAAAATACCGCCAAGAATTCGACAAACAAACAATTATAAACACCATAAATCAAAAACAAACCACAGCAATTGCATGTTAATAGCAGTATATTAAACTCAAACCCATTCTTAGATGATCAAAATTTATTACGTGTAGGCGGTAGATTAGAAAATGCCGTGTTATCTTATGATGAAAAACATCCAATCATTTTACCCTCAAATCACATATTTGCAAAGCGATTAATTACGCACATACACGAAAAAACATGTCATGGAGGTGTTCAGCTTGTATTGAATACGCTCAGAAATAAATATTGGATAATAAGGGCAAAAAGTACTGTGCGACATCAACTACATAAATGTTTGAAATGTTTCAAAGTGAAACCCACTGAAAATGCACAATTAATGCGAGATCTACCTTCAGCAAGAGTAACTCAATCTTTTCCATTCCAGCATGTAGGTATTGACTTTGCTGGACCAATAGATATGAAAGCATCATCTCTTCGCAATGCAAAAATAATTCCCGTATACATATGTTTATTCATTTGCTTATGTACTAAAGCAGTACATTTAGAATTGGTTTCAGACCTCAGCGCTGAAACATTTATTGCATGTTTTCATAGATTTACCGATAGAAGAGGTCTATGTTCAGATGTCTATTCTGATTGCGGAACGAATTTCGTCAAAGCCAACAAAATTTTATTTTCTGATGAGGTCAATGAAAAAATAGCTGAAAAATTATCAAATGAACGAATAAAGTGGCATTTTAATCCACCTTCAGCTCCACATTTTGGTGGTTTATGGGAATCACATATTAAATTAGTCAAAATACATTTAAAGAAAACATTACAAAATACCAAACTTACATATGAATGTTTACATACTGTTTTATGTAAAATAGAAGCCTGCATTAATTCGAGACCGCTAGTCCCGATCAATGTCGACCCTGATAGCAATGCAATTATTACACCAGGACACTTTCTAGTACATCGAAATTTACAAACTATTCCAAAGAGATATGAAATTAAAGACAAATCGCCGACTAAGCAGTGGCAATTTTTAAAACAATTACAATTAAATTTTTGGCATCAGTGGTCAAAAAATTATTTACAACAACTGCAAACACGCAATAAATGGAAATATGTTCAAGATAATCTGAAAGTAAACGACTTAGTTATAGTAAAACGAGAAAATTTTTCTCCCTTATTATGGCCGTTAGGACGAGTCATAGAAGTATATCCTGGAAAGGATGGGTTGGTTAGAACAGCACTAGTCAAAATCGGGCAAAAAACTTTTCTACGACCCATCGTTAAATTACACAAATTACCGATCGAAGATAATTAAGACATACACCCCACACAAACACTAAAGAAGAAGAAGAAAAGAAAGGAATGTTTTTTTGTATATATGTAATTACACTTATTTTCAGTTTCATTACAAAATTTCTTTAACATATATACTCCTCACTGTCTGGCCCGTGGAAGATGTTGACTCCAGTCAACATAGGCTGAAAAAAGAATATATAATTAAAAAAAAAAAGGGGCAGTGTCGAAAAATATGTATATAAATATAATAAAAAAAAAAAAGGTTACAAACAATTCAAGACAGATAATGCGACAATATAATATTACATACAAAAAAAAAAGAACAACAAAAAAATATAAACAAATCAACAAAATCAAACATATAACACAGAAATATATGCAATAATATAGAACCTATAACATGAATATGCACAAGCAGGTAAAATAAAAAGGTCTATAGACATAGCATACAAAACAGAACAAAACGATTCACATAGCACAAATATATAACATAAAACATTAAACACAAATATTTAATTACATTACATAGCCAATGAACACTAACCTAAATTAAAAACATTTGAATATATATATGTTATATAAATATCAATGTTATATAAACATTATAATATACATTATATAAATATTAAATATTATATACACAATATATATATAATATATATTACGTAACCATGTCAAATTGTCAAAATGTACCAGCCGAATATATTACCAATAAAGTTATTCACAATCGAACGAAAAATGTACCATAAATTATTTGAATCATCAGACACAATTTGAAAAAAACGGTTTTATGAAAAAGACGAAAACATGAGAAAAATAGTAGAACATTTCAACAACGGGGAAAATAGAAAATTCCAGAGTTTGCAAATTTTGCTATATAAAGAGTTGAAATTCGCAGAAGAATTCGTCTTTTGCAATTACCTGCCTAAATGTCGTATTGAGACTGAATCAGGGAAACAAAAGATCGCCTCATCAGCTTGGACGTATTGAGTCCTACTTAAAATCTAGCGTATTGAGCTAGTACAATAGGGTTGTTAGGAATTTTGTAAAAAAAAAACTTATAATTTTTTTACAAAATTTAGGGAAAAATCGGTAGAATTTTTCATCGGCTAAGTACTAAATTCACAGAGTACTTAGAAAATTTTGGGATAAAATCAACGAAAGAAATTTATCGGCTAAGTGTAAAAATTGGAAAACACTTGGAAAATTTTTAACAAAATTTTAAAATTGAGAAATTTTCTAACACTTAGAAAATTTCTGCTGCGGACAACGAATTGTATTGAAGGAAAAATTGTATATCAAACACTTAGAAAAATTTTGCGAAATTGAATTTTTTAAAAAAAAAAGACTTAGAAAAATTACAAAATTGCGGGCAATTTGAGAATCAACAAACATTTAGAAAATTTGATCTATCAAAAAAAAAACATTCGATTCTGCTTGATAACTATTAATTTGAATCGCCGTCGGGAAAATTACAATTTGTATACTGCCTATACAGAACATCTATTGATCGCCGTTCACATTAGAGGGCAACCATTTCAAACCGAAACTACTTCAACAACCGGAAACTGAATCTTCAATCAACATTTCAACGTATAGATCGATCTATACCGTCGATAGTTAGAATTAAGTAATAAATTAAATTAAATTAAAATTTGAAATTAAAATTTGAAATTAAAAATTTGAAATTTAAAAAAAATATATAATCACTTATAATTAAAATTTTATTTTGATAAATTTTCGTTGCATACCTTTGTAAATTTGAATTTTTTTGAATTTTTATTTCCGTTGTAAATTTTTATTAAAATTGTTGCATACTTTAAAAATTTGAATTTTTTTGTATATTTAAAAATTTTTAATTTTTTTATTTCCGTTTTAAAGTACAATATTTTCATTTTATTTTATTATTAAACTAATTAATAGATTTGTTATTAGATTTAAGATTAAATTGTTAGGTTAAGATATTGAATTAAATAAAATTTATAACGTTTGTGAAAAAATTGTGTTTTTATTTTATATTCTTTTTTGAACTTTGCACCTTTCTACAGTTTAATGTTAAATTGAATTTTACGGATTTAACATTTGGTCCTTCGAGCCGGATATAAATAAAAACACAATTTTTATTTTTTTTTGTATAAAATTTAATAGAATATACTAATTGATGGTTAAAACTAAAAGTACGAGCAATAAAAAGAAAAAGGAAACCATGGAAAAGGTTCAAGGTTTAATTAAATCACAAGACTTATTAATCGAAGAATTAGACAATGTTACTGTCAGTATAAAACTAAATCTTAATGAAAATAAACCTATAGTAGTATATCAACGCAGAATCGAAAAGTTAAAGGAATTATCCCAAGAGTTTCGAAAAAAATCATTATGAGATTTGTCACGCTGAAGACGCGAATAGCACCACCCAGTACTTAGAACAAAATTCATTTAAAAACTTTGAAGAACAATGTTTCGAATTGATTGTTGAGCTAGACGAAAAAATTGAATTATTAACCACAGCAAAGATATCAAATGAAACTACAAACAATAATAATACAACTTTACCACCGTCAGCAAAACCACAAATTAAACTACCACCGATACAATTACCAAAATTTGATGGCACATATAGATCATGGAGGTCGTTCAGAGATTTATATGTGAATTTAATTCACAACAATAGTGAAATTTCTGACATTGAAAAACTTCATTATTTAAAATCATGTACGTCTGGTGAAGCAGCTCGAATCATTAAACCGTTTGATATCATAGCCGCAAATTACCAAAAAGCTTGGTTCGCTTTAGTTAGCCGATTCAACAACAATAGAGTGCTCATCAATACTCAGCTAGAGAAATTATGTAAATTCACGCCGATAAAATCAGAAAGTGCACAAGCAATGAAAGAAGTCTTGAGCAACGTTGAAGAAACTCTACATGAGCTAGAAACATTACGTGTAAATACTGAAAACTGGGATCCAATTATTACTTATCTAACATTACAACGATTACCACCCGAGACCAGAGAACTTTGGGAAGTAAAACAGAGTTCGAAAACCGAAATGTGTAGTTTTCAAGAATTGGTAGAATTCCTAGAAGCCAGATTTAGAGTTCTGGAAGCAATACAAACTAAAACACAACCAAAACAAAATAAAGTATTTCTCACACAAAACAATAAAATTCAAATTTTGAAATGTTGCAAGTGTCACTCAGACCATAGACTATTCAATTGTACACAATTTAAATCGTTGTCCGCACATGAAAAATTAAAATTCGTAAAGTCAAAGGACTTATGTTTGAATTGTTTGGCAGGAGGCCATCAATTTAAAGATTGCAAAAGCAAATTTACATGTAATATATGTAAAAGGAAACACAACACAATATTACATTCCAGCTTCAACATTGTATCAAACTCGAAATCTAAGACAACTGCTCAAACAAATGAAAATAAAAATGGGGATTCAAATCCGCCAGTTAACAAAACTGAGGTAGAAAAAGATGTAAAGAACTTCTTTTCTACAAACACTAAGCAGGCATTGCTATCAACGGCATTGGTCAAGATACGTAATGCACAGGGTCACGAGGAAATCTTGAGAGCTTTGATTGATTCAGGGTCTCAAGTAACGTCTATTACTGCAGCAGCAACAAAACGGTTGCAACTTAGAAACATACACACGAATCAGCGCATCAGTGGGCTCAATGAAAGCAGTGCCACGGTGGCTAATTCTGAAACTGAATTCACAATGGAAGCGGTACATGGTACCTATAAACAAAAGGTAAATGCTCTAGTGATAAAGAGTATCACCAATCATCTACCTACATGTAGGATTGAAACTGAAGGTTTCGATCATTTAAAAAATCTAACATTAGCTGACCCTAATTATGAAAGTCCTGGAAAAATAGATTTATTACTAGGAGCAGAAGTCTATGCTAATATAATTCAAGAAGGAATTGTAAAATCTACAAAACCAAATCAACCTGTGGCAATAAATACCGCATTAGGCTGGATTGTGTTGGGCAATGTAGGACATGCCAAACAATCCAGTAAAAATTTCCTGATACATGTTCATGAAGCTGATAACTTGGATGAACAATTAAGAAGATTTTGGGAACAAGAGGAAATCTTAAACATTGCTCATCAAAATCTAGAAGATAAACAATGCGAAGAGATATATAGAAAAACTACAAAGACACTTACAGATGGAAGTTACCAAGTTGATTTACCTTGTAAATCAGAAGACGGTCCAAAACTTGGAGAAAGTCATAAAAAGGCAGCAAGTATTAGCAAAATGCTTCAAAAATTCCCTATTCCATGGGAAAGGGTTAAATCAATGAAAAAATCATACCGACACAGGGTGGATGATAAGACAGTCATTCGATTCACATATTGGAACACAAATGAAATTGTTGTGAAAATACCGCCAAGAATTCGACAAACAAACAATTATAAACACCATAAATCAAAAACAAACCACAGCAATTGCATGTTAATAGCAGTATATTAAACTCAAACCCATTCTTAGATGATCAAAATTTATTACGTGTAGGCGGTAGATTAGAAAATGCCGTGTTATCTTATGATGAAAAACATCCAATCATTTTACCCTCAAATCACATATTTGCAAAGCGATTAATTACGCACATACACGAAAAAACATGTCATGGAGGTGTTCAGCTTGTATTGAATACGCTCAGAAATAAATATTGGATAATAAGGGCAAAAAGTACTGTGCGACATCAACTACATAAATGTTTGAAATGTTTCAAAGTGAAACCCACTGAAAATGCACAATTAATGCGAGATCTACCTTCAGCAAGAGTAACTCAATCTTTTCCATTCCAGCATGTAGGTATTGACTTTGCTGGACCAATAGATATGAAAGCATCATCTCTTCGCAATGCAAAAATAATTCCCGTATACATATGTTTATTCATTTGCTTATGTACTAAAGCAGTACATTTAGAATTGGTTTCAGACCTCAGCGCTGAAACATTTATTGCATGTTTTCATAGATTTACCGATAGAAGAGGTCTATGTTCAGATGTCTATTCTGATTGCGGAACGAATTTCGTCAAAGCCAACAAAATTTTATTTTCTGATGAGGTCAATGAAAAAATAGCTGAAAAATTATCAAATGAACGAATAAAGTGGCATTTTAATCCACCTTCAGCTCCACATTTTGGTGGTTTATGGGAATCACATATTAAATTAGTCAAAATACATTTAAAGAAAACATTACAAAATACCAAACTTACATATGAATGTTTACATACTGTTTTATGTAAAATAGAAGCCTGCATTAATTCGAGACCGCTAGTCCCGATCAATGTCGACCCTGATAGCAATGCAATTATTACACCAGGACACTTTCTAGTACATCGAAATTTACAAACTATTCCAAAGAGATATGAAATTAAAGACAAATCGCCGACTAAGCAGTGGCAATTTTTAAAACAATTACAATTAAATTTTTGGCATCAGTGGTCAAAAAATTATTTACAACAACTGCAAACACGCAATAAATGGAAATATGTTCAAGATAATCTGAAAGTAAACGACTTAGTTATAGTAAAACGAGAAAATTTTTCTCCCTTATTATGGCCGTTAGGACGAGTCATAGAAGTATATCCTGGAAAGGATGGGTTGGTTAGAACAGCACTAGTCAAAATCGGGCAAAAAACTTTTCTACGACCCATCGTTAAATTACACAAATTACCGATCGAAGATAATTAAGACATACACCCCACACAAACACTAAAGAAGAAGAAGAAAAGAAAGGAATGTTTTTTTGTATATATGTAATTACACTTATTTTCAGTTTCATTACAAAATTTCTTTAACATATATACTCCTCACTGTCTGGCCCGTGGAAGATGTTGACTCCAGTCAACATAGGCTGAAAAAAGAATATATAATTAAAAAAAAAAGGGGCAGTGTCGAAAAATATGTATATAAATATAATAAAAAAAAAAAAGGTTACAAACAATTCAAGACAGATAATGCGACAATATAATATTACATACAAAAAAAAAAGAACAACAAAAAAATATAAACAAATCAACAAAATCAAACATATAACACAGAAATATATGCAATAATATAGAACCTATAACATGAATATGCACAAGCAGGTAAAATAAAAAGGTCTATAGACATAGCATACAAAACAGAACAAAACGATTCACATAGCACAAATATATAACATAAAACATTAAACACAAATATTTAATTACATTACATAGCCAATGAACACTAACCTAAATTAAAAACATTTGAATATATATATGTTATATAAATATCAATGTTATATAAACATTATAATATACATTATATAAATATTAAATATTATATACACAATATATATATAATATATATTACGTAACCATGTCAAATTGTCAAAATGTACCAGCCGAATATATTACCAATAAAGTTATTCACAATCGAACGAAAAATGTACCATAAATTATTTGAATCATCAGACACAATTTGAAAAAAACGGTTTTATGAAAAAGACGAAAACATGAGAAAAATAGTAGAACATTTCAACAACGGGGAAAATAGAAAATTCCAGAGTTTGCAAATTTTGCTATATAAAGAGTTGAAATTCGCAGAAGAATTCGTCTTTTGCAATTACCTGCCTAAATGTCGTATTGAGACTGAATCAGGGAAACAAAAGATCGCCTCATCAGCTTGGACGTATTGAGTCCTACTTAAAATCTAGCGTATTGAGCTAGTACAATAGGGTTGTTAGGAATTTTGTAAAAAAAAAACTTATAATTTTTTTACAAAATTTAGGGAAAAATCGGTAGAATTTTTCATCGGCTAAGTACTAAATTCACAGAGTACTTAGAAAATTTTGGGATAAAATCAACGAAAGAAATTTATCGGCTAAGTGTAAAAATTGGAAAACACTTGGAAAATTTTTAACAAAATTTTAAAATTGAGAAATTTTCTAACACTTAGAAAATTTCTGCTGCGGACAACGAATTGTATTGAAGGAAAAATTGTATATCAAACACTTAGAAAAATTTTGCGAAATTGAATTTTTTAAAAAAAAAAGACTTAGAAAAATTACAAAATTGCGGGCAATTTGAGAATCAACAAACATTTAGAAAATTTGATCTATCAAAAAAAAAACATTCGATTCTGCTTGATAACTATTAATTTGAATCGCCGTCGGGAAAATTACAATTTGTATACTGCCTATACAGAACATCTATTGATCGCCGTTCACATTAGAGGGCAACCATTTCAAACCGAAACTACTTCAACAACCGGAAACTGAATCTTCAATCAACATTTCAACGTATAGATCGATCTATACCGTCGATAGTTAGAATTAAGTAATAAATTAAATTAAATTAAAATTTGAAATTAAAATTTGAAATTAAAAATTTGAAATTTAAAAAAAATATATAATCACTTATAATTAAAATTTTATTTTGATAAATTTTCGTTGCATACCTTTGTAAATTTGAATTTTTTTGAATTTTTATTTCCGTTGTAAATTTTTATTAAAATTGTTGCATACTTTAAAAATTTGAATTTTTTTGTATATTTAAAAATTTTTAATTTTTTTATTTCCGTTTTAAAGTACAATATTTTCATTTTATTTTATTATTAAACTAATTAATAGATTTGTTATTAGATTTAAGATTAAATTGTTAGGTTAAGATATTGAATTAAATAAAATTTATAACGTTTGTGAAAAAATTGTGTTTTTATTTTATATTCTTTTTTGAACTTTGCACCTTTCTACAGTTTAATGTTAAATTGAATTTTACGGATTTAACAGGTCTTTTGCAATTACCTGCCTAAATGTCGTATTGAGACTGAATCAGGGAAAACAAAAGATCGCCTCATCAGCTTGGACGTATTGAGTCCTACTTAAAATCTAGCGTATTGAGCTAGTACAATAGGGTTGTTAGGAATTTTGTAAAAAAAAACATAATTTTTTTACAAAATTTAGGGAAAAATCGGTAGAATTTTTCATCGGCTAAGTACTAAATTAACAGAGTACTTAGAAAATTTTGGGATAAAATCATCGAAAGAAATTTATCGGCTAAGTGTAAAAATTGGAAAACACTTAGAAAATTTTTAACAAAATTTTAAAATTGAGAAATTTTCTAACACTTAGAAAATTTCTGCTGCGGACAACGAATTTTATTGAAGAAAAAATTGCATATCAAATACTTAGAAAAATTTTGCGAAATTGAATTTTTTAAAAAAAGGACTTAGAAAAATCATAAAATTGCGGGCAATTTGAAAATCAACAAACACTTAGAAAATTTGATCAGAAAAAACTTCGATTCTGCTTGATAAATATAAATTTGAATCGCCGTCGGGAAAATTACATTTTGTATACTGCCTATACAGAACATCAGTCTATTGATCGCTATTCACATTAGAGGGCAACCATTTTCAACTGAAACTACTTCAACAACCGGAAACTGAATCTTCAATCAACATTTCAACGTATAGATCGATCTATACCGTCGATAGTTAGATTTAAGTAATAAATTAAATTAAATCAAAATTTGAAATTAAAATTGAAAATTAAAATTTGAAAATTAAAAAAAAAAAAAATATATATAATCATTTATAATTAAAATTTTATTTTGATAAATTTTCGTTGCATACCTTTGTAAATTTGAATTTTTTGAATTTTTATTTCCGTTGTACGTTTTTTTTTTATTAAATTTGTTACTTTAAAAATTTGAATTTTTGAAATTATTTTATTTAAAAACTTTAAATTTTTTTATTTCCGTTTTAAAATACAATATTTTCATTTTATTTTATTGTTAAATTGATTAATAAAATTGTTATTAGATTTAAGATTAAATTGTTAGGTTAAGATATTGAATTAAATAAAATTTATAACGTTTGTAAAAAAATTGTGTTTTTATTTTATATTCTTTTTTTGAACTTTGCACCTTTCTACAGTTTAATGTTAAATTGAATTTTACGGATTTAACATTTGGATTACGGATTTAACTTTCTTAGATAATTTTATACATAATTTGCATATTAATATTATACTATATACTTTATAAATCATATATATAGTAATATATTTGATTTTAAAATTTTTAAATTTGAAAACTGTCTTCCAACTATGGTTAAACTAAATCTGGATGTACAGTATTGGTCACAACTACTTTTACACGGCACTATTAATTAAAAAGTAATAAGAAATGCATCCTCGAAACATTATAAATCCATAAATATAATTTCAACTGTATTAAAATATTGTGAGAACAATTGATAATTCATCGCTTTTTTGTCCGAATTCATTAGGATCATTTTAGTTCAAAACAAAGTTACATATATTTTATAGAAAAGAACAGAATTAAAAATTAAAAAAGTAGGAGTTTATTTTATTTTATAAAAAACATGCAATTTTAAAAACTTTTGTTTAAAAAAAATGATTTATAAAAATATTTATGACTAATACTAAATGTCAAAGGATATTCAAATGTCTGATAATATATTCTAAAGTAGAGGCAGGTCAGATTAACTTCCTCTTTTTTGCCAACTCCATGACCGCAACATGCAGAACTGACCAGTTCTCGCGCTTTTTAAATGAATGAATCAAATTAAAAATTTTAATTCAAAGTTATAGGTAGAAAAATATTATAAATTTTACAATTTTTTTTTTATTATCGTCAATTTGGTTTGAGAATGATATTATAAAGTTTATGAGCTATCAATTTAATAGAAATGTTAAAATACAAAGGTAAATTTTGAATTCAAAAATCAAATAAGCAATTATAATTTACTATACGTAAACCTATTCCACGTTATTTTCAAACATAATTTTTTGAATCACTACTGAAGATATTTTGATAATACGGATCTCCAAAATATTTCTAGGACTAGAATTATAGGCATATTCTACTTAATCATTTATTTTTGAGCATACATAAATGAAAAAAATTTGATTGCATTCAATCATAAAAATACATGAATTTACAAATAATTTATTTTCGACTTCATGACATGTTGTTTATTGTTATAATTTGTGAACAAAAATATAATATTTTTCAAGCTACAAATAATTATCAATTTTCATTGAATCTAATTAAATGTTTATCAGCGCTAGTATTTAGAATTTTTTGAGTATATACTTTATGCCACAAAAAAAAACATCAACGAAATAAAATTTAAAAATTTTCAAATAAATATTTTTAAGCTTTCTGTTTTAAAAAATATACATATTTGTAAATTATGTTTCATTTTAATTTGAAAATATCAATTTTTACCCAGTTAGGAAAGAAAATTGACTCAGTCTATAAAAAAATTTGGTAATTCACAAAACACCTCTGATTTTTAAATTTCTATATTTTCATAAATAAGAATAACACTTTATGTATTCAGAAGTCCTAAGGCCCAAACATTAAAAAGGACATTCATTAAAAATTTCAAGAAAAAATTCAATTCACGGGATATGATATAATATATAATCGTATCTTGCATTCATAAGTCAATGAACTCAAAAATATAACAAAAAAAAACCACAACATATCCATATGTATAAATATATTATATTATGTATAATCAAAGATACTATATACTATAACAAATAAGGGTATTTGATCTGTACTGTGATACTATGTAAAAACATATTTATATGTATTTATATAGTATCTCTGGTATAAAGCTACAGTAAACTTCCCTCCTTCCTAAAAAAATTCAAAATTCAAATTTTTAAAAAGTTTTTAATATCATTAAAATTTTGAATATCATAATTGGAGTTGGAGCACACTGTGTACAAAATAGTATAACAGTACACTTTATAATATGAAATATAAGTTATTGTCGGCCTCACAAAATTATATTCTACATCTTATTTCGTTTAGAGTTGAAAATAATATTAATTACTGAAAATGTTTTAAAATATTTATTTTTCTCCAAACAAATTCTTTTAAGTAGTATATCAAATATCATCTAAATTATATAAGTAGAAGCAAAAGACTAAAATCCTGTAAAATTTCTTACACAAAAATTATTATCAAATACGATATAATAGTTAGTCTTATTTAACGGCGGCTACTGTGCAATATATATATATAACATTAAAGTAACACCGTTACGATGTATTTTTTGATAAAGTACATAGTATATAATGTAAAAACAAAAACAATAAGTTCCTATTCGCTTTTCCTTGATACTACACATAATACCACATGACAAATAAATTGCAACAACAAAAAATGTTGAGCAAAACAATATATATACACTTCTCAATATCAATGCACATAGAAAAAAGAAAAGAAAGAGAATGAAAGAAATAACAATTATAGTAAAGTCTGTACGTGTACAGCATGATACCAATAATACCACAAACAATAAACATACCTATAATGATACACATTAATTTGTACATACATTTGTGTATACCTAACCATTGAAAACACTAAATTATAAATATAAATAATTATAAAAATTGATGCGTTGGAGCAAATTTTCTAAGTGCTCCATTCTAACGCATACCTCATAGAAAAAACTAAATAATATTTGTATGCGATGCTTTCTGTTTTAATATGTAAATATGCAGCGAGGTGAGCTCATACAAAACGTTAGAATATCATAGAATAAAAGACAGTTCATATAAATTATTTTTCAATTTTCAAATATTTTCTCACAAATACAATGACACTTTGCTAAAAGTAGACAGAAAATCAAAATTAGGCCTAAAAATTAGTTAGAAAGAGAAATAAAATTTTATTAGTATGTGTAAGCTCCCCCAATTTTAATTTATTTTTTATATAGCTTGCTATAGGGTAAATGGGGCTAATAAAATTAACAGTATATATGGTTACATCTCCACATGCAACTTTACCATTTTCATAATTCTCACGATTTGTTTTTTCATTATCAACGAAATAAAAAATCATTTCCGTCGTATAAGAATTACTTTTCTAAAATCAAAAATAATTTGCTTAGCGAAAATACGAATTTGCAAAATTCTTTTCTCATAAATTTTCAGCTGAAAAATACCAAGCTCAGGTTACAAGCTAACAAATAAAATTATCATATTTCCATGGGAAATAGAAAAAATTCAAAAGATCTAGATTTAAGAAATCGTAATTTTTTTAAATTAAATTATTGTGAGTTAGTTACAAATCGTGTCTCAACCAGTAAACATTAATTGTAATCAACTTGTAAAACCTTTTAAATTGTATTTTTAAATAAAAGTTTACTTTAAGAAGATAAAAGTGTTTTATTTTTGTTAAATCGTTTTTTGAACAGTTTTATATATCTATGCGATTCAATAGCTCAAGATATAATATTTCATGCATAAAAAAATATACAGAAATTAATAAAATTATGCAATTAAATTATGAATTATGAAATACATAAATAATATAATTATTAAAATATAAATTATTTATGTATTTATATTTAATATTTATTCAAATTATTAATTTATTTTTCACTAATAAAAATTTTTTTTCAATAATTTTTTTTTATTGTTTTTAAATATTATTAGATTTTTAATATATAATGTGTTGATTCCAGCATCAACCTAAAAATAAAAAAAAAAATAAATTAAAATAAAAAAATAAAAATAAGAAAAAAATTACATTTAACACAAAACAGAACACAACACGAAATGTAAATAAACTACATAACCAAACATTTAATATAAAATATACACAGAATACAGATTAGGTATTACATAAACATCACAATCACAATACAAATTCAATATACAAAACAATGTCAACAAACAATACGAAATGAACTATTTCGCATACAATTAAATAAATCACATTAAATATTTAAACAAAAAATAATCACTTTAACACCACATATATTTGTTTATTACACAATTAACAAAACGAGTACACCAAACATTTTAAAACAAAAAAATATAATTAAACAAAAAAAAGGTAACATTAATTACCTTTTTATAAAATGAATACTGTCAAATTCATTCCACATCATACGTCAAATGTCAAATTATCAACAATATCATTCACAATATAGAATTTCGACTAATTAGTGTACCAATTAAAAGTCTCCAATAATTGTGGAATCTGGAATGTACCAGTCCAATAAAAAAGGCAGCAGATGCAGATAAATAGTGAAGACACAATAAAACGGGGAAAAAAAGAAATTTCTCGAAACAGTGAAAATCATATAAAAGGCCATACGAATTTCAGAAAAATTTGTCTTTTGAAGAACCGAACTATAGCGTATTGAGCTAGAAAGCGGCAGAAGCAAAAGGCCACTCTTGAAGGACGTACTGAGTCCAAATTTCAATTTTTTTAAAATTCGAATTTTCCAATCACTAGCGTATTGAGCTAGACCACCAAAAGTAGGTATTGAGTCTTTTGCGCTTCGTTTCTGTATCACTTCTCGATTGGTTTTCTCGACTGGTAAACTCGATTTGACGTCATTATGACGTCATTCTCGATCGGCCTGTTTCTGTATCTGTGGTGAATCGAGAATCGAGAATGTAGCGATCGAGAAACTTCTCACCGATAATTTTGGTAGTGAGAACTGAAAAATCCGTTGAATTTTAAATATTTTTGAATTTTAAAATTGTAATACGGTAATAATAATTACAATTTTATTTATTAATAATTATTAATAGTGATAATAATAATGTATATTTGTTATTATAATTATAAATTTAAGAAAAAATAGTTTTTATATATAATATTATACCTATCCTTATCTATAAAAGAAAAAAAAATAAAAGCGGTGTAAAAAAAATTAAGAATAATAAATTAACATACATATAAGTATATATGTATATAATATATTTTTTATTTTTATTGTAGAGGAATGTCAGGTAAAACTAATTATATTATAATTAAATAATATATATATTGCACGTAAAATTTATAAATTTTTTCAAAATTTTGAAAATTTTGTTTTTTTATGCTTCTAAATAAAAACAAAAGAATTATATTTAAAGACGCAAATGGTATTTATAGTTTATAAACAAGAAGGGAAATTCGAATTCTTGTTTATTATAATTAATACCAATCATACTGGTTTGTATTACTATATCTACATGCAAATAAAAAAATTACAAGATAGATAGATATTTTATACTACCTCTCTTTATTTACTTATTTAATTTTTTCACATGTAATAACACATGTCGATAAATATAAAAAAGCAAAATGTTTACAAAAATTTCTAAAATTTACCTGCAACAAATTACCCTTTTTTATTATACCATATTTATCTTTTTGTTTTTTTTTTATGAAATTATCTTAAATTTATAATTGTACTAATTATATTTGTATTTAAATATGTACACATGTATAACATAAATTCATAAAATGAAAAATATTCATCAAATCGAACTGCAATATTCATACATATAAACCTTTGTATGATAGAAATTTCAAATATTTGAAATAAACGTTTAACTATGTAATTAATATTGAAATTGTAATTAATACACTAACCATTTAAATGTCAAATTGTTTCATTCCCGATATTCCCTCTCGATTATAGATACTAACCACGATTTTCTCGATTGGTGAATTTCGAGAGATACAGAAACGCAAAAATTTTTTGGATCGAGAATTACCAGTCGAGAAGCTGTGACGTCACTTTCAGTCGAGAACTTCTCGAATGAGATACAGAAACGAGGCATTGGTCTAGGAATTTTTACAGAAAATACTTAGATAATTTTCTGTAAAAATTAGGGAATGTAGGTATTTGCACTTAGAAAAATTTCGACGAATATTCAAATAAAAACTTAGAAAAATTTTTCATTGGAGGAAAAATTTTAAACTTAGAAAAATTTCGGCGAATATTTTAATAAAACTTAGAAAATTTTTCATTGGAGGAAAAATTTTTATACTTAGAAAATATCGGCGAATATTTGAAGAAACTTAGAAAATTTTTTCACTGGAGGAAGAATTTTAAACTTAGAAATATTTCAGCAACAGCAGAAAATCTAACAAATAATAGATAGTTTACCGACGGGAAAATTCATTTAATTTCATTACCGGAAATATTCAATCGTGGCAGTTACTATATTTTGAATTTAAACTTCATCATCGTACTAGACAACAATCAACTAAACCTGCATTTTCATCAAGATTCAGCAGCGACATCTCGCGTATAGATCGATCTATACTGTCGACGAATTAGTTTAAGTTTTTAAATTATTGAACATTAAAATTGTTAATTATTGGAATTAAAATTATTAAAATTATATATTGTAGAAATTAATTTTTTTTATTTTTTTAATTGTTAATTGCCGAATTGTATGCAAAATTGTAGTATAATCAATTGCTTTTTTAAATAATTCAAATTGATTTTTTTTTAGAATTTTTGTATTTTATTTTTGAAAATCAAGATAAAAATTTTGTATAATTTTAAGTTTTGCATATTTGAAAATTTATTTACAATCATTTATTAGTACTTAATAAGATCGAAATTGTTAGTTTTTAAGTATTATTTTTTTCAATAAAATTTTATAACGTAAAATTGTAAAAAAATTGTGTTTATATTTTATATAACTATTTTGATTCAGCACCTTTTTTTCATTTAATGTTAAATCAAGATTTTTCTTTTAGTGGATTTAACATTTGGTCCTTCGAGCCGGATAAAATAAGAACACAATTTTTTATTGAGAACAGTAATTAAAATTAGAAAATTTTCGTAACCTAACAATTTTTGAGTTTAAAAATCAATTATATAATTTGTAAATAAAATGGATAATATTCAGAATTTAATTAAATTGCAAAAAAAATTAGAAAAGGAATTAGGCAATGTTACAATTAGAATAAAAAAGAATCTTGATGAAAATCAACCTGTTAATGTCTACGAACGCAGAATTCAAAAATTGAATGAATTAACGGATAAATTCAAAGACAATCATTATTTAATATGCCAGGCTGAAGATTGTAATAGTACAACTGAATATCTTGATCTGAATTTGAAGAAAAATGTTTCAACTTAATCACCGAGTTACAAGAAAAAATTAATTCTATAACTAAAGCCAGTAATGAATCAAATGAAGCTTCTACACATATTACAACACTCGTATCTCCGCAAAAATCTAAAATAAGGTTACCTCCTATATCTTTACCTAAATTCGATGGTACATACAAATCTTGGCGCGCATTTAAAGATCTATATACAAATTTAATACATAATAATAAGGAAATTTCGGAAGTTGAAAAATTACATTATCTAAAAACTTGTGTTTCTGGAGAAGCCGCTAGAATAATTAAACCATTCGAAATTATTGGAACTAATTACTATAAGGTGTGGCAAACACTAGAAAAAAGATTCAACAATAATAGAGTATTAATTAATGCACAATTAGAGAAATTATGTAAAATAAATACAGTAAAATCTGAAAGTGCTCAATCTATGAAAGATGTTTTAAGCAATACTGAAGAAATCCTTCACGAATTGAAAACTTTAAAAGTAAACATCGAAAATTGGGATCCTATTTTTGTATACCTTACTCTACAGAAACTATCACCTGAAACACGAAAATTATGGGAGATAAAACAAAGTGAGAAAAACGAGGTAGCTACTTTTAAAGAATTGATCGAATTTCTAGAATCCAGGTTTAGAGTTCCAGAAGCAGTAAATCCGCCGAAACGAAGCAACGTATTCTTGTCGCAAAACAATAAAAATAATAATCAAATTTTGAAATGTTCTAAGTGTAATTCAGATCACAGATTGTTTAATTGCACACAATTCAAAACATTATCCGCAAATGAGAAATTAAAATTTGTTAAAGAGGCAAATTTATGTATGAATTGTTTGGCAGGTGGCCATCAATACAAAAACTGTAAAAGTAAATTTTTACATGTACTGTGTGCAAAAAGAAACATAATACATTGTTACATTCTAGCTTCAATACCGCAAAAGGAACTTCTGCTCGAGCAAAACAGAATAACAGTGAATATGCTGATTCGGCTGTTATTAATAAAACTACAGAAGAAAATGATGTAAAAAATTTCTTCTCTACAAATACTAATCAGGCATTGCTATCTACGGCATTGGTCAGGATACGTAATGCACAGGGTCACTTTGAAATAATGAGAGCGCTGATTGATTCAGGCTCGCAAGTAACTTTCATTACTGCTGCAGCAACGAAACGCCTGCAACTAGAGAATAAACGAACGAATCAGCTCATCAGTGGACTTAATCAAAGGAGTGCCACGGTAGCTAGTTCACAAACAGAATTTGTCTTGGAATCGGTACAAGGTACCTTCAAACAAAGAGTAACTGCATTAGTGATAAAGAGTATTACTAATGAGTTACCAACATGCAGGATTGAAACAGGAGGTTTCAATCATTTGAAAAATATGCCATTAGCTGACCCTAATTATAATGTTCCAGGAAAAATAGATTTGCTACTCGGAGCAGAAGTATACGCAAATATAGTTCGAGAAGGAATTAAAAATTCAAAAATTCCTACTCGTCCAATAGCAATAAATACAGCATTAGGCTGGATTGTAATGGGCAGTGTGGGACGTGTTACACAATCTAGCAAAACATTTCTGGTACAGATTCTATATAAAGAATATAAAGAAAATAATATAAATAATATAAATAATATAAATATAAAGAAAAATTTTATATAAATTCTATATAAAGAAACTATATAAAAAGAATATTGAAGAATATTTAACCGCAGGACACATGATTGAACTTAAATTGAACAACAATGTTAAAAACCATTATTACATGCCACATCATGGAATTCTAAAAGAAAGTACTACTACAAAATTACGAACTGTATTTAATGCATCAAGCAAAACAAGTAACGGAATGAGTATAAACGAACAAATGTTCATTGGTCCCACTATTCAACCAACCTTGGCCACAACTTTATTAAGATGGCGACGATTTAAATATGCGGTTACGGCAGATATTGAGAAAATGTATTGTATGATACATATTAATGCAGAACAGTACGACTTACAACGTATAGTTTGGAGAAATTCAACTTCAGGACCTATCAAAGATTATGCATTGACCACAGTAACGTTTGGAACAGCTGCTGCACCCTTTCTAGCAATAAGAACATTGCATCAATTAGCTGACGATGAATATGAAAATTATCCAAGGGCTGCAGATATTATAAAAAGGTATATTTATGTAGATGACCTATGTTATTCACATTCAGATTTAAACGAGCTATTGAACATACAAAAAGAATTATGTGCAAAATTAAAAAGAGGAGGTTTCAGATTACGGAAATGGATAGCCAACGAGCCAAAATTGTTAGAACAAATTCCATTAGAAGATCGTGAATTAAAACAATCATTGACAATATCTGATTTTTTTAATGTTAAGACATTAGGTATCAAATGTAGTCCTGCTTCTGATAGTTTTACCATTTGCGTAAAACCTATTAAAGACTACGAAAAAATTACTAAAAGAACTATCCTCTCCGAAATTGCATCATTATTCGATCCCTTTGGATGGATATCACCATGTATAATGACAGCAAAAATTATTATGCAGCAATTATGGGCATCGCGATGTGATTGGGATGAGCGACCTTCAGAAGCATTAGTTACCAAATGGAAAGACTTTGTAGAAAAATTATATCACATATCAAATATTAATATACCTCGTTGGTTAAATATTGTTACAAATGAAACTCCTATCACTTTACACGGTTTCTGTGATGCTTCAAAAGCTGGATATGCAGCTGTGATTTATGTTCAAGCTAAAAATGATTATGACTCCAAAGTATTACTTATAGCGTCAAAAACTAAGGTAGCACCCATTAAACCAGTGTCGTTGCCTCGTCTAGAATTGTGTGGGGCTACACTATTGGCTAAATTATGCAAAAGTATAAAAGCAGAATTAGAGTTAGAAAACGTATCAACAGTACTTTGGACAGATTCCATAATAACATTATCCTGGATTCAAAAGCACCCTAGTCATTGGAAAACCTATTTGGCAAATAGAGTAGCTGAAATACATGAGTTTAGTGCTCCTTCATCATGGCATTACATACCAGGGAAGGATAATCCAGCAGACTGCGCTTCTAGAGGTCAAATGCCAAATGAATTAACAGATAACAGACTATGGTGGAATGGACCAAAATGGTTGCACGATAAAAATGAATGGCCAGAACAACCAGAAATATTAGACTCAAATGAAGAAGTCAGAAAAAATAAAGTATTTGTAGTAACAACAGAACCTGAGTTATTAACGACATATTCATCACATTTAAAAACTCTAAGAATAACAGCCTTTTGCTTACGATTTATCAACAACTGCCGTAACAAACAAAAAACTACTTCACAGTTTCTTAATAAAAATGAAATAGAACAAGCTGAAATGTCGATCATAAGAAGAATACAGAAAACACATTTTGCAGTAGAAATAAAGCATATAGAAGATAATCGACAATTCCCAAGCAACAGTAATATTTTAAATTTAAATTCGTTTTTGGATAGCCAGAAATTATTACGTGTAGGTGGTCGATTGGAAAACTCTGCATTGTCTTATAATGAAAAACATCCATTGATACTACCAGCGAACCATACATTTTCCAAATTATTAATTAATTACATGCATGAGAAAACATGTCACGGAGGTGTACAGCTTGTCCTAAGCACTCTAAGAAACAAGTACTGGTTGATAAAGGCAAAACACGTTATCAGGCATCAATTACATAAATGTTTAAAATGTTTTAGAGTTAAACCAAAGGAAAATACCCAACTAATGCGAGAACTGCCAACAGCGAGAGTAACACAGTCTTTCCCATTTCAACATGTAGGGATTGATTTTGCTGGACCAATAGATATGAAAACGTCATTTCTTCGCAACGCGAAAATTGTTCCAGTATATATGTATATGTTTATTTATTTGCCTTTGTACCAAAGCAGTGCATTTGGAATTAATATCAGACCTCAGTGCAGATGCTTTCATTGCAAGTTTTCATAGATTCAGCGATAGGAGAGGTTTATGTTCAGACATTTATTCCGATTGTGATACGAATTTTGTAAAAGCCAGTAAAATTTTGCTTTCAAATGAAGTCAGCAAAGGTATTGCTGATAAATTAGCTAATGACGGGATAACATGGCATTTTAATCCATCTTCAGCTCCACATTTTGGTGGCTTATTGGAGTCACACATCAAAATTGTTAAAATACACTTAAAAAAACATTACAAAACACAAAATTGACGTTCGAAGCACTTTATTCCGTTTTGTGCAAAATTGAAGCATGTATTAATTCAAGACCTTTAGTTCCTATCAATGTCGAACCTGATAGTAATACAATCATTACCCCTGGACATTTTTTAATTAATCGAAGTTTGCAAACAGTACCAGAAAAATGTGATATAAAGACAGAAGCTCCAACTAGAAAATGGCAATTTTTAAAACAGTTACAACAAAACTTTTGGTATCATTGGTCTAAAGATTATTTACAACAATTGCAAGTACGCAACAAATGGAAAAAAACTCAAGAAAATTTGAAAATTAATGATTTGGTATTAATCAAACGAGAAAATTTTCCTCCACTATCATGGCCATTAGGACGAATCATAGAAGTTTATCCAGGAAAGGATGGACTAGTTAGAACAGCACTTGTAAGAATTGCTCATAAAACCTACTTGAGACCAATTGTTAAGCTGTGTAAACTACCTCTCGAAAACGTTGAAATGACTAACATGAATTAGTGATGCCATATATGAAAACAAAATAAGACATAAATTTTTTTGTAAAACAAACAATAAGTATTTTATTATACGATGGCATTATAATTAATTCAGTAATTCCATTTTTTTTTTTGCTGCCCGGGGAGGATGTTGATTCCAGCATCAAACTAAAAATAAAAAAAAAATAAAATAAAAAATAAAAATAAGAAAAAAATTACATTTAACACAAAACAGAACACAACACGAAATGTAAATAAACTACATAACCAAACATTTAATATAAAATATACACAAAATACAGATTAGGTATTACATAAACATCACAATCACAATACAAATTCAATATACAAAACAATGTCAACAAACAATACGAAATGAACTATTTCGCATTCAATTAAATAAATCGCATTAAATATTTAAACAAAAAATAATCACTTTAACACCACATATATTTGTTTATTACACAATTAACAAAACGAGAACACCAAACAATTTAATTAATTTAAAACAAAAAAATATAAATAAACAAAAAGAGGTAACATTAATTACCTTTTTACAAAATGAATACTGTCAAATTCATTCCACATCATACGTCAAATGTCAAATTATCAACAATATCATTCACAATATAGAATTTCGACTAATTAGTGTACCAATTAAAAGTCTCCAATAATTGTGGAATCTGGAATGTACCAGTCCAATAAAAAAGGCAGCAGATGCAGATAAATAGTGAAGACACAATAAAACGGGGAAAAAAAGAAATTTCTCGAAACAGTGAAAATCATATAAAAGGCCAGACGAATTTCAGAAAAATTTGTCTTTTGAAGAACCGAACTATAGCGTATTGAGCTAGAAAGCGGCAGAAGCAAAAGGCCACTCTTGAAGGACGTACTGAGTCCAAATTTCAAGTTTTTTAAAATTGGAATTTTCCAATCACTAGCGTATTGAGCTAGACCACCAAAAGTAGGTATTGAGTCTTTTGGTCTAGGAATTTTTACAGAAAATACTTAGAAAATTTTCTGTAAAAATTAGGGAATATAGGTATTTGCACTTAGAAAAATTTCGACGAATATTCAAATAAAACTTAGAAAATTTTTCATTGGAGGAAAAATTTTTATACTTAGAAAATATCGGCGAATATTTGAAGAAACTTAGAAAATTTTTTCACTGGAGGAAGAATTTTAAACTTAGAAATATTTCAGCAACAGCAGAAAATCTAACAAATAATAGATAGTTTACCGACGGGAAAATTCATTTAATTTCATTACCGGAAATATTCAATCGTGGCAGTTACTATATTTTAAATTTAAACTTCATCATCGTACTAGACAACAATCAACTAAACCTGCATTTTCATCAAGATTCAGCAGCGACATCTCGCGTATAGATCGATCTATACTGTCGACGAATTAGTTTAAGTTTTTAAATTATTGAACATTAAAATTGTTAATTATTGGAATTAAAATTGTTTAAGAATGTAGGTTGATTCAGAATTAGGTTCCTCTAATTCTGTACACTTGTATTAAAATAGAATCAGGTATCTCTAATTCTATTTACAATGATTAATGTCTTAGAAAAAGGTAACTCAGATTCTAAGACTTCAAGACTGATAATGGGTTTTGAATGAATACGCACAGTTTCTGATTGATAACTGAACACACTTTATTTAAATTTTACTGCTTATATACAAATTTTCCAATATTATCGATACATATTTCTTATGCTTATTTTCTAAGTTCATTTACATTTGTTCAAGGTTAGTGCATTGACCATAATTTAATATGGTTTAACATAATTAATTCACCTGTAATGTAAAAAAATGCATAATTGCAAAATTCGCTTATAATGCAAATAAGTATTCTTTTTTTGTATGGTCAATGCACTATGTACTACAATAATAATATTTTTTTTATTATTTTTTAAAAAATGTGTAAATTATTATATCAGCAAAAAATAATTTTAAACGGAAATATGAGTACAATACATAAGCTATGTTAAATAATGTATAATATGATAATAGTAACTTTACAAAAAAAAAAAATTATTATTAGAGTTAACATTCTGGGCCCTCTTGAAGTTTCTAACTTCAAAACTATGATCTTCGACGTGGGCTGTGGCTCGTGGCGCAGGTGTCGGTTTAACATTGAGTTTATTGTTGCTGTTACGTAATTTCCTGATTATGAAATATACAATGATGATTATGCTGATTGTTGTAGCCGTATAACCTATTGTAAATTGGTGAATATCGTGAGGCTGTAGTTCCTTCAGTTTTGTCTGGTGCAATTTGATATTGTTTATGTCTGCTTTAATATTCTCTATTTGTTGTTTATGTGAAGTAAACTGCGAATGTGTGTATATCATTGGATGTTTGTCAACAGACGTATTGTTTTCTGGTTCAAGTGTAATATTAAATGTTGGTTGTTGTGAATTTATTACAATCTGAGACTGGATATTTTTTGTTGATTTAATTATTCTTCCGTCATCTTTCAAGGTGCAATCTTCTTGTATAGTTAGTGTTCCATTTTCTTGCAATGTTCTGTGCATGACGTTGTCATTGCAAATAACAGTAATATCATGCGGTTTATCTATAGCGAATAGCCAATGATTTGATGCATGTAATTGAATCCATATTTTTTGTGGAGGTATTACCTTTATAGGGCAGCTTAATGGTAATGTTTTTTGTGCAAATATTTCCAATTCACAAATGGTAGTCTTTGCTGACTTGTAATATAGAGGTCGATGTTGTTCACATAGATACTGACCGTTCTTGATATTTAAACATTGTGTGAATTCCAGCCTGCTCATAATGTAGAAATGTTCCTTGTATGGATCCATCATAATAAGTTCTGCAGATGGTGCTACCGCCATCATAGTGTTATTTATTAATGTTGGAAATGGTATGAGTCTGTGTAATTCAAACCTTATGGAGCTTATTAGAGGTATTTTTATGTGAAATATGACGTAGTGATTTTTTAACTGAAACTGAGCCTTCATAATTTTAAACATTAGTCCTATGTCGATTTCATTGTTTATATGTGGAAGTTGTGTACCGCTTGGTAAATTATTTCTAATTGTCGTGAGTTGTGTATGTAATTGATCTGGAGATATGATGAGTGGATTTATTTTGCATGATGTGCGTCAGTAATAACATTAAGTACAGTAGTTTGCATGAATCTACATTCGTTGATTATCGTTGACAACAAAATCGCTACCGTGCTAAATATTTCAACTAATTTTTGCTGTTTCATGCCTTCGCTCATATTTTGTAATTTTTCATATACGGTTGAAAGACCGTTATCAATTTCTTGTTTCTGTTTGATTCTTTCTTCCTCAGTTTTCTTTATGATGTTCATCGTGGTTTCTAACACCAGTGTTTGATTTTTTATCAGTTCGTTTAGATGGTCTTCATTGGTTTGTACCTTTTTAATGGTCTCAGTCATTTTTTCTGCATACTCGCTATCCAATATTCCGAATAATCTGTTTCCGATAGTTCCGACAATGTCTAGTGGAGATCTTATTACTCTAAGTTTCTTGTCATTTGGTTCTAATAATACGTTATTTCTTTTTAATTCATCCAGTTGGTGTTGATATTGACTTTCCAATTCTACATAATACTCATTGTGAGATATCATGCGTCTAAGTTTTGACAAATGTCTTAATATACGCTCACTAGTTGTAAGTGATGCTGAATATCCTCTTAGATCGTAGTATACTACTAAGTTCCAATGATTACAAATCAAGTTTGTGTTACCTAATTTTTCGATGAATATACCAGATTTATGTTTAAATTCATCAATTTGGAACCCATTGGTAATTGTTGGTAACGTATGTACTATTGCGGGTAAGACTAACAGTGTCAAGAGACATACTTTAAAAGGATTTAATCCATTGGAAGTATTTTTTCGTTTCCTTCGTTCCTTATCTTGATTTTCTGATATATCTTGATCATTTTCGTTGTCAACATCCATTGATTTTTCTTCTAAATCAACTGGTAGAGGAGCTAACTGATGAATAGCTCTTCGACAGATACCTCGTGCAGTTTTTACGTCAACAACACGTACCTTCCCGTCTCTTCCAGGTATGGTTTCTACAATTCTCCCTAATATCCATTTCGCTGGTGGCATGTTCTCTTCCCTTATGGTTACCAGCATTCCTTTCTGCAAATTAGGGTATTCTGATGCCCACTTGGTTCTTTTTTGAAGTTCAGTGAGGTATTCATGATACCATCTTTGCCAGAATTCATTCCGTATCTGGTTCACTAAGGTCCGTCTTGATTGTAATGACATTTTTCCTTGGTCTGAATGTGTTTCAGTTGTGGCTGTTGTTGCTTCCCCAATCAGAAAATGCGATGGAGTTATTGCAGCAAGGTCATTTGGGTCCGACGATACTGGTGTAAGAGGTCTGGAGTTAAGAATTGCTTCTATTTCAGCTGTAGTGGTGCACAGCTCTTCATATGTTAATGACGCTGATGTCATAGTTCGCTTTAAATAATATTTAGTCGACTTTACTGCTGCCTCCCATATGCCTCCAAAATGTGGAGCTCGAGGTGGTATAAAGTGGAACTGTATATTATTACTAGTGCATGCATTTGCAATTTTTTCCTTAGAGCTGTCTATTGTCATCATATCGTGCAATTCTTGTAATTGATTTCGTGCACCAACAAAATTTTTCGCATTGTCGCAATAAATATTTTCGCATTTTCCTCGTCTTGAAGTAAAACGTTTTAATGCTCCTAGAAACCCGTCTGTTGACAAATCAGACACGACTTCCAGGTGTAGAGCCTTTGTTGCAAGACAACAAAATACTGCTATGTACGTTTTCTGAGGTTTTTTTCCTCGTATTCTAAAATGCGTATAGATGGGCCCGCAGAAGTCTATACCAACATTTATAAATGGCCGAGCTCTTTGAACTCTATGTACCGGTAAGTTTCCCATTTGTTGTAAACACAATGTAGGACGTAATTTAGTGCAATGAACGCAATTAGCAACAACTGATCTTGCTGAATTTCTACCTTGCAATATCCAGTACTTCTGTCTTGCAATGAAATCTAGAGCTTGAGGACCGGCATGCAGATGAAATATATGTAAGTGATTCATAATCAGTCTCGTTACAAAATGATCGCTAGGCAATAAAATAGGATGTTTGGTGTTGTAATCGATATTTTCTTCTTCCAATCTTCCACCAACTCTAAGTATGCCTCGATGGTCTATGAAGGGGGTTAAACTAATAAGCTTACTACTTCCAAATACTTGTCCCTTTTTTTGTAAATTTTGAATATCATCAAAGAAACTGGTTTTTTGGACCTCCTTTACAATGGCATATAATGCATCTTCTAGTTAATTCACGGTTAAAAATGTTTGATTTGATTCATGTTTAATGGTTTTTGTCCACCGGATAATGTATGCCATGACACGTTGTAATTTCGAAATGAATTTCCATGATTAATCAAATATAATGGATGTTGTTGATGATCCTTTGAAGCTGTCAGTGTTACTCTAACTTGTTTTTCTTCCTCTGGAATACGTACTTCATGATTGGGTTCTTGGGGCCATTTCGACTTTGATTGCTTCAAAAATTCAGGTCCCTCAAATCACAACTTGGAATTTTTCAGATGTTTAGGAAATAGCCCTCTTGAGACGAGATCAGCAGGATTATAATTTGTACCTACATGTCGCCAGCTCTTATGTAGTGTTAATTCTTGTATAGCTGAAACTCGATTTGCCACAAATGTTTTTAATAGTGATGGATCTCCTTGCAGCCAGGATATTACTATCTGGGAATCGGTCCAATAATATACTCGTATATCGTCAAATTTTATATCGATTGTTTGTGTCACGTACTTAACTAATTGAGCGGTTAGTTTAGCAGCACATAATTCCAGCCTTGGAATTGTTGTCGGTTTTATGGGTGCTGTCCTAGATTTCGCACATAACAATCTACTAGTTACATTTCTTAACTTGTCTTTAGATCTTATGTATAATACAGATCCATACGCTTTCTCACTGGCGTCAGCGAACGCGTGTAGTTCTCTGACTACTGTTGACTCATTGCTGAACATGTGTCGTGGAAATCTTATTTCCTTGAGTCCAAGTAATTCTTGACGAAATTGCAGCCACATTGAACTTAGTTCTTCGGGAATAGCGTCGTCCCAATCTAGTTTTAATTTCCACAACTTCTGTATGAATAATTTGCTCATTACCACTACAGGATTTACAAGACCTATTGGGTCAAATATTTGAGTCATATCAGCTAAGATTGTTCTTTTAGTGATATGTTTTTGAACCTTCAATGATGTTGTGATAGTGAACATGTCTGCAATTGGTTGCCAAACTAATCCTAATCTTTTGATGTGCTCATTGTTGATGTCAGAAAAATCAAGCTGAATTTCTAAGTCCTCATTTGGAATGTTTTGTACAAGCCTGGGATGGTTTGCACACCATTTTCTGAGATGAAATCCTCCTGCTTTTAACAGTGATCTTAATTGTGCTTGAATGTTTACGGCTTCATCTAAATCGTCACTACCAGTCATGACATCATCGACGTAAAAATTTCTAATTATACTTGCTGCTAATGGATAGTTATGACCTTCTTCTTCTGCTAATTTATGTAAGCATTTTACGGCTAGATACGGAGCTGATTTTGTTCCATATGTTACTGTACACAATTGATAATATTTTATGGGATCCGTTGGTTCCTTTCTCCACATTATTATTTGCAGATTTCTATCTTCTTCAGCCACCATAATTTGTCTGTACATCTTTGCGATGTCAGCTGTGAACACATATCGCTTCATTCGAAACCGTAATAAAATAGACATCAGATCATCTTGAATTTTAGGTCCGTTTAAAAGTAAATCATTCAATGCTAAATTGTTCGATGTTTTAGCAGAAGCGTCGAACACAACTCGCACTTTCGTCGTACTGTTCGATGGTTTTAACACACAATGGTGTGGAAGGAAGTAATATGGCTTTTTCAACTTTTTAGAATCAATTTCTTGCATGTGGCCTAATTGCAAGTACTCATCCAGAAAAGCAATATACTGTTCTTTCAATGTCGGATCCTTCGCCAGTTTTTTCTCAATACTCATGAGTCGATGAAATACCACGTCCTTCGATTCACCAAGTAATTGAGGGTCGCATAGCATCGGTAAGTTTACAATGAACCGTCCTTCTTCGTTACGAATAGTTGTTGTTTCGAAATAAGTTTCACATTTTTTATCGGTATCTGATAAAATCCTGGTATTCGGACATTCTTCTAATTCCCAAAACTTATTCAATTGCTGATTCAATTCAACATTCGTCAATCCGCAGAACGAATTATTATATTCTAAAGTCGACATTTTGCCTAAAACTTGCCAACCTAATGTTGTTTTAAATAATGCTGGAAAATTCTCATTTAATTTGATTTGTCCATTCCTCATTATCTCGCCGTATACTTCCGCCCCCAAAAGAATATCTATTCTTTGAGGTTTATTAAACTCAGGATCTGCAAGAACTATTCCTTCAGGAATATCCCAGTTGTCAATGTTTATGTACCGTTGTGGTTGTCGTGCCGATATCTCTTTTATGACATACACTTCGAGTTGTATTGAGTAGTTACTAAATCTTGACTTTATTGACACACTAATTTTATCACTGATTTTAACTTTCGAATTTCCAATTCCTGTTATGTCTACGTTGACCTGATTACTCATTAATTTCAACCTTTTCATTGTTTTCTCTGTTATGAAATTAAGTTGAGATCCAGAATCCAGCAATATTCTACACTGGATTAGATTTCCATGACTGTCAACTGCATCTACCACGGCTGTTCCCAGAAAAACATAATCTTCAAAATATTCATCAATTTGTGCATTTAGCGTAGTTGCTATTGTAGACTCATTACTCGCTTTTTCTTTCGATTTATCATTTCCCTTAATTGTATTGTTTGGGAAATGTAATAGCGTATTGTGTTTTCTATTACACTTCTGACATCCTCTAGACGTACATTTATTATACATATGTCCCCTTTTAAGGCAATTCAAACATAAGTTAAGTTCTCTTGCTTTATTTTGTCGTTCGTTGCTTGTCATTTTCAAAAATATGTCACAATGATAAATTGCGTGGTCTTTATTACAAACAGCACACTGTGATTTATAATTCTTGTTGGTAATTAATACCGATTATTTGTTTGATTTTTGTTGTATTTGTTTTGGATATAATGCTTCTAGAGCTTGAAAACGCATTTCTAAATATTTAAGTACCTTGTCAATTGATTGTAAATCTCTTGGTGAAGTCAATGATTGTTCAAAGAGTGCATGCGTATGTTTATCCAATTTTTTCATTATTATGTGCACTAAAATTTGATCCCAGTGTTGCCTTACATCTATTCCTAAGTTTTGAAGACTTAATAGGTATTCTTTCGTATTATCATGAAGCGCTTTTAGAGCCGTAGAAGATTCATTTGTAATGTTTGGATGCGTCATCAATTTTTCTAGCAATGTTGATACAATTACTCTTTTGTTTTCATATCTGTCTTTCAAAATATTCCAAGCAGTTATATAATTATCATCTGTTAGAGGCAAATGTCTTATCAGCTTTTCTGCCTCGCCCACCAAATTCATTTTTAAATACCAAAATTTCTGAGAATTACCCATCTGTTGATTATGCACCATCTGGGAAAATAAATCGAAAAATTGAGGCTATTTTAGGTAATCACCATCAAAGTTTGGAATAGTTATTTTGGGTAATTTTATAAATGCTTGATTCGACATCGTAAAATTTTTCTCAGTAGTTTTATGTTCTAATTTGTAATTAATCTCTATTAATATTGTCTGAACCTTGTTTTCTAACTCACTGTATCTGGATATATCATAATTTATTGCGTCAAATTCCAAAATTGATTCATTGTTTATTTTTATTTGATTCCAGTAATCCTTGATAGTTTCACTTTTTATTTCATAGTATTGCTTGGATTGTTTATCACTGATATCAACACTTGATATAAATGTATCTAGGTGACACATTAATGCATTTTGCTTCCTTATAAGACGATTTAATGCATCCGTTTCTTGTGTTGTATCTGATGCATTATCATTTCTTACTGACGCTTGATTTTTGTCTTGCACTCTTTTCTCAACACATTTTGCACTTTCATGTTTAATTAGAGTTGATATCTCTGTTTTCACTTCATCATATATCGCTTTCACTTGATTGTAATAATCCTTGTTGAAGTATGGATGATCTACTGATACACTCTCATAATTTCTGATTTCATCATCGTTTGCTTCAAATTTTTCCCACAAATCTTGCAGTGCTGACAAACTTTCTTGTAAATATGGTATCGTCTTTTTCTCAGGCGATATCGTGCGATACAATTCAGCCAATTTCTCTATATCCTTACCAATTGTTTTTTGCGAGTTGAATAAAGCCTCCATGTTGTTAATTGCTTGTTTTTATCTTTTGCACTTTATCAAATATGTTGTGAGTTATTATTTTTGCACTATTAACTTGTGTGATCACTTGCACTAATAGTCTTATTGTTTTTATTTGCAGTATTCAAATTTACGGGGTAACCAAAACATGTTTAACAATGTAGGTTGATTCAGAATTAGGTTCCTCTAATTCTGTACACTTATATTAAAATAGAATCAGGTATCTCTAATTCTATTTACAATGATTAATGTCTTAGAAAAAGGTAACTCAGATTCTAAGACTTCAAGACTGATAATGGGTTTTGAATGAATACGCACAGTTTCTGATTGATAACTGAACACACTTTATTTAAATTTTACTGCTTATATACAAATTTTCCAATATTATCGATACATATTTCTTATGCTTATTTTCTAAGTTCATTTACATTTGTTCAAGGTTAGTGCATTGACCATAATTTAATATGGTTCAACATAATTAATTCACCTGTAATGTAAAAAAATGCATAATTGCAAAATTCGCTTATAATGCAAATAAGTATTCTTTTTTTGTATGGTCAATGCACTATGTACTACAATAATAATATTTTTTTTATTATTTTTTAAAAAATGTGTAAATTATTATATCAGCAAAAAATAATTTTAAAAGGAAATATGAGTACAATACATAAGCTATGTTAAATAATGTATAATATGATAATAGTAACTTTACAAAAAAAAAAAATTATTATTAGAGTTAACAAAAATTATTAAAATTATATATTGTAGAAATCAATTTTTTTTATTTTTTTAATTGTTAAATGCCGAATTGTATGCAAAATTTTAGTATAATCAATTGCTTTTTTAAATAATTCAAATTGATTTTTTTTTAGAATTTTTGTATTTTATTTTTGAAAATCAAGATAAAAATTTTGTATAATTTTAAGTTTTGCATATTTGAAAATTTATTTACAATCATTTATTAGTACTTAATAAGATCGAAATTGTTAGTTTTTAAGTATTATTTTTTTCAATAAAATTTTATAACGTAAAATTGTAAAAAAATTGTCTTTTTATTTTATATAACTATTTTGATTCAGCACCTTTTTTTCATTTAATGTTAAATCAAGATTTTTCTTTTAGTGGATTTAACATAATGAAATTATTTTAATTTTGAAACACCAAATTATAAGTATTTCACTTCACTTTCAATTAATTTCACTTTACAGTCTAAAATTATTTTACATTTAATATTCCTTTACCTCTACTTTGCCATAAACTACCAGGAATGATGTCATAACATCTGGTTAAAACTGAGCACATGGTGTAAAAACACGTGTAAAATGTAACAGACAAAAAAGTGACCGGCCATCTTTAACATGCGTTAGTAAGAGAAATTATATACAAGTTAAAACGAAATATCCTCTGTATGTGAATAAAAGAACTAATGGCAAGAAGAAAAAGAAAAAATAAAAGTGTCTTAGGCATCTGCCACACCGACGTGCGATGTTGTGATGTTGCGATTTTTTTTATCATGCGATTATCACGAGCATATACAATTAAATGTACGGTACCACACCGACTGTTGTATGTGATATCATGATATTGCGATGTTGTGATAATCATATGATATGTTTTTCATGCGATGTGCTTGTCGTTCATTATCACATGATATTTTGTTTGAAGTGGAGCAGTATAGAAATTTTATAATTTGAAATGAGTGAAAATAAATCTTCAATTATTAAATTAATAAGAAGTGTGGAAAAAAGAAAGTGTATTCGGGATGTGACATGTGCTAACCATTCGAAAAGACATAAATTAGAGTTAGCATGGAAGGAAGTAGCTGAGGAAATTAGTAAACCAGGTATGTACAATACACATTTTCAATTCTATATTTACTTTTGTACACGTTTTTTTTTTATTTTATCCTATTTCTTATTACATGAATCAATATAACAATCCCATCGCACTGATTTTTTTTGTGTAATTATTTCCAGAAAGTTATTGTAGAGACAAATGGAGGAACGTTCGCACTAGGTTTTTAAGAAGCTTAAAAGAAATTAAACCCAGTGGTTCTGCAGCTTCTTCAAAAAAAACATTCTACCTTCACGATGAACTCAATTTTTTGATACCACATTTGAGAGGAAATGAACAAACAGGAAATTTAAGTGATGTGGTAGAAGTTGAAGAAGTCTTTTAATTCGTCTACATATATTGAGTTTTCGCCGTCACCTATTGCAATTGTCTCTGAAGGCACAGAAAAAAATGCACATGAAGACAATGATCCATAAATAATAATAACATATGTACACTCATGTAGTACTATATATCTATCTATATATACGTATGTATACGTACATAAATATTTATAAAATAATGAATAAACCATATATTTTTTTCACTTTATTTTATTTTATAATTTTGATTACACACAATAATTCCACTGCCATGGTAGTGCATTTTCAGGTCTTATAAAATAGTTTGCCAATCTATTTCTTATTATATGACTTCTATTTAATCCTCTTTCTGTTGTAGATAAAGGTATTACTGTATACTGTGGCGATAGACTTTCTTCAACTTCTGGTGGTTTTGATAACATTCCTTCTACTTTTTACAAAATTGTGTAAAACACATGCTGATTTTACATTAATTCACTGTGCTTTCTTTACAGCAAATGGGTGTTTCAAAAATTCTGTATTTCGAAACAAGCATCCCAAATGCACACTCAACGCTCTTTCTGCCTCTCGAAAGACGATAATTAAAAATTCTTTTTGTGTTTGTGAGTGTTCTTTTTGAAAATGGTTTTAATAAATATTCTTTCAAAGAAAGTGCTTCATCTCCAACTAGAAAATAAGGGAAAAATCCTTCATCATTTTCTAGTGGTGCTGGATTAGGTATGTTTAAATTCTCATTTTCTAAGTAACGTTTAATACAGGAGTATTTAAAATCTCCCCTATCACTATTGCGGCCGATTTCTCGTACATCTATGGTAATAAAAAAGCCATCTGCATCCGCTACAGCTAGCAGTACAACGGAGAAAAAGTTTTTATAATTAAAATATAATGAACCGCTTTTGGCAAATTTTTTAATTCTGATATGCTTGCCATCGATAGACCCAATACAATGGGGCAATTGACATAATTCATTATATCTTTCTGATGTACGCAGCCACTTTTCCTTTGTAGGTGGTGGCATGTAAACTGGATAAATGACTTCTCAGATGGCTTTTGTAGTATCTAAAATTATTTTTCCAATTGTACTTCTTCCGCGCATAAACGTTAAAGATAGAGATGTATGACTACTACCCGTAGCCAAATACCTGAAATTTTAATTAAAACTAAAAATAAAGTTCATATGAATATATATCTGTCTATGTTCATACCTGAGAGTAATTAATAATCTTTCATTAACAGGAACTGCTTCACGGTAATTTGTATCTTTTTTTTTATTTTTGGACCCACTAACTGCACCAGAATATTAAATGATTCCTTACTCATTCTATAAAATGTATAAAATTTGTCAGAATTTTGCCGCAATTCATTCCCAACAATCGCAGCACTATGCTTCAAATTTTTTTAAATAAATGGATGAATCCAGTATTTACGTTTTCGCTTTTTTTTCAATCGATTTTTTAATAATAATGTTAAAATTAAATCTTCTTCATCTTCGAAATCCATTTTACTTGATATGTCAATATCGTAAAATTGCAATATCACGTTTCGGTGTAGCATATACGTTTATGCGATAATCATGTGATTTATTACTTGCGATAATTTATTAAATATTGCAAAATCGCATTATCGCAACATCACAACATCGCACGTCGGTGTGGCAGATGCCTTACTATCTAAATCTATGTAGAAAAAAAGCGCAATACATTGAAGAAATTATGTCAGTGATATGAAGTTGTGTGTGTTTTTTCTATCTTGTTTTAACACCTGCATATTTTTTATAAAGAAATTGGTCATAAAATATGGTCCCTTTTAGATAAAGGGCTGAATTTTTTACTGAATTGATTTGTTTATTTTATTTTTTTTAACATTATATTTTTATTGTGCTTTACATTTTTTTTTGAATTTATATACGCTGAATCGAGTTGTGTCCGTACATTGTGAGTTAATGTACGATGATACTATCTTTGATACTACACATGATACCACATGACAAGTAAATGCAACAACAAAATATTTTGAACAAAACAATAGTTGTGTTCCTTTCACGTGAGCGAAGTACTTCTAAGCAATTATTTTAGCAATGACTCAAACTATTCAAAGAAACATAAATAAAATTGACAAGTGAAGCAAAATATAACCTTAAACTTATTTTACTTTAAATTTGAAAATTTATATTAAAGATTTATATAAAACACTCCATATGATATTTGTTTATACCAAGAAATCTAACCTAAACAGTTAATTTCCATTTGTTGGATAATCTGAAACTAAAAAGACATCTCTTAGAAAGAAATAACGTAACTACTTACAAAGTATGAGTGAACTACTTTTGAAAAATTGTTTGAGCAGTTCACACATAAAAATTTGGTGAAGTATTAAACCAAACTGATTTTTAAGTACTTTGCTCACGTGAAAGGAACACAGCTAATATATACACTCGATTATGTACACTTCTCAATATCAATACACATAGAAAAAGAAAAGAAAGAGAATGAAAGAAATAACAATTATAGTAAAGTGTGTACAACATGATACCAATGATAACATTAATTTTTACATACATTTGTGTATACCTCCATTGAAAGCACTAAATTATAAATTTAAATAATTATAAGAATCGATATGTAGGAGCGAATTTTCTATGTGCACCACTCTAACGCACACTTCATATGTAGATATTATAATTTTTTCTTGCATTGGAGCAGATAACTTTAGTGCTCCAGTACAATGTATTTATGAATTTAGATTTAGACTGTTTGCTTTGCAGTCAATCGAATATGTTGCTTTTGAATATGGATAGACAAGATACATAAATGATAATAGTTGTTTGAATATTTACGTATAGATATACGAGTACATAGGATATAGGAATATAAGAAATTATATCTATATATTATGTATGCAGTTGAGTATACGTATATTCAAATATAGTACATATGTTTTTTAATATGTATATCATACTTATATAAGAATGATTTTATACTTTAGTTTTAATTTTTTTTGAATATCTTTTTGGATTTGGCTCTCCATTCCCATATTGTACATACAAAAATTACATATAACAAAAATTTATGAATTATTTTCTAAATTTGATATAAATTCATATATCATTAAGGGTCTAGTACACATAGATAGTAACATATAGACATAAGAAATGTTCATATATTTTGTATTATTTGCATAAGTCAAATATATTTATTATATTTTTTTATTTGTACACAATTGCTATTCAAATGCTATATTACAGTGGACTGAGTTATTAACATTAGAAAAAAAGCTATAGCAACAAATCTTGGGTACCTCATTGTCAAGCCCTTTTTTCAGAATTCCTCCGTTTGAAACGTCTTATATTTCTATATAGTCTTTGATTGTATGCATATTGAAAAATGAATCTACCGTAAAAATATTACAAAAAGTAACATATGTAGATACCGATAAGTATAGATACGCCAAGATTAAACTGGATAGATAGTTGCCGAAGAGCAAAACATCAGAAAACTAGAAGTTCATAATTAATTGTAGCAAGAAATAGAAGTGTTTCTTTCAAAAATGAGCACGAGTTATTGTGCTAAAAATTAAGATTCTGGCGAAACACACCAGATTTTTTGTCCTTAAATTTAAAAAAAAAATTGTTATTTGAGGGGTGTGAATCAAAATTTAAAAAAGTCCGTTGATCTCTGTTTCGAGAAAAATGAGGATTTTCAATTACAGAAATTACCAGCACGTTATAAAAACAAATTTTTCGTCTTCAAATTTGGTTTAAAATTCTGTTTAATAACTTACCTTTAGTTTCATTAATCCCTTACAATATTTTACTACAATATAATAAATAAAAAACGATAAAATGGAGATTTATGAATATTGGAAACAAATGAAGGACTTTTTTAAGTTATGGAACTTAAAGTTTGGACATTTTGAATTTTTGATTGTTAATAAAATTAGATTTTGTGTGATATAATTCAATCTTTATTTTAAATATTTTTTATCATTATTTAAACAAAAAGGTCTATATTCTCTTTAATTGACTCGTCACACTCACAATCATCTTCTCCTTCCTGTAATATTATGACTGGATCGCACGGAAAGATTATGTTCTTATAAAATTTTAATTCTTCTTGTTCTACCCAATTCTCACCAAAATGTTTTTGCAAGAGTTTTTTCACATCATTTATTTTTAGAGGACTTACTGCAACTCCAGTTGGCAGAACAGATGGGTTAATGCGTTGAGCACTTTTGTTTTTTTGGAAGATACTTTGAAACTCTCCAACATTATTCTTATAATGGGGCTCACCTCTCAAAAATATTCTATTATTTTGTGTTCGCTTTAAAATGAATCTTTTTGAATGCAGAAATTTGAAATGCCATTTTGTTGTTGGTTTCATGAATCGTTTGCTTTGTTCTTTCCAGTCATAAATTGGCATGTTATTAGAACCCAGCTCATAAATTTTTCCATATTTTTCAAATATTTCTAAGTACTATTAGTAATATTCTAATTACTTCTATAATTTGCTCTCTCTTTCTTATTTCCTTTTCAATCAATCCAAATACTCTGTCTGGTGGTATAAAAGAGTGACCAACAACAGGGAATATTATCTCCACGAATCTGATATTTTTGGGTGCTTCTGCTAACCACGTACTGCACATACAAATCATACTAGTATTTTTATTTTGACCCGAACAACCATCAGCAATTAGTCGAACAGTATGAATATTATCGTGACTCTTAATATTACAAAGATTGTTGTATACGGCTGAACAGATTTCGTTAGATCCTTTAGGCCGACTGTTTTCCGTCCAGTAATATAAGGATACCTTGTACCAACAGAAAATATGTATGGCCGACAAACAAGCGCAAAGACATAACATAACATAACATAACATGAGACATGATATAAACGTGTAATATGCAATAAAATATATTCATATAATATATAATATAATAAAACATGCAATAAAATATATAATGTAATATATATGTATATACTAGTATTATAATATTTTTAGCATGCACAATAATTACTTGGACATTTTTAAGTTTTGAAAATTAGTATTATACAAATATATGGTAGTTTTTTAAGGTATGACATTGAAAATCTATGTTGACATTTTCTATATTTGATTTTAAACTGGAATGGACATTTATGAGTTTTGAATTTGCAACTCAAACTAAAGTTTAAATTTTAAAGCACTTTATTAATTTTTGATTATAACGGAAATATATAAACAAAGAATTCAACGTTTTAAAAAAAAAGGTGTCAATGTTTAATTTTTGCTAAAACTTGGACTTTTTCAATTTTTGATTCTAGACCCCTCTAATTTTGAATAACAATAATAACAACTATCATTCTTCATACCATCAAATATAAGATGAATGCAAAATGAATAATGTATTCATGAATTAAACATGAAAAAAAATATCAAAGACTGAATTAGTGATCAATTTTTTATCTATTAAATAAAAATACGTATCTGCAAACATATTTGTAAAATTTCCTTGAACCATAAAAAATTGTCAAGTGTTAAAGATATAATTTTCATACATAGGAAATGCAATACAATATGTACAAACAAATAACAAAACCTGAAAAATTCAAAGACTTGTGATTGACCAAAAAAAAATAATGAGAACGAAATAGCAAAAAGTAAGAAAATTTAAATTTTTAACTTCATATTTTATACCTTACTTCATGGTACGCGCATTTAATCATAAAATCGTAAAAGATATAGCTAGCATAAGCAAATTTATCTTTCAGCTATACTATGCAACATATACATATATATACATACATACATATAATATGTACATATTCACTCTAATTATAAACTAGACTATTCTTCTTCTAAAAGATCTTCATATATAGTTCGTTTATATGCAGCAATGTACAAGCATTCAAATATAATATCAAGAAACAAAATATTTTTGTCTTCATATAAGGGAAAAGTATTTAATACATAGTACCAATAGCAAAAATATGACACATATTCATACAAAAAAATCAAAACCAAATTTTCATATATAAGTAGAAAGAGACCATATATATCATAACATGCATATACGAATATTGCATTTACAATACTAACTATTGCCTTCCTTATTACATATATACAATATATAAAGGTATTCGTCCATGATGCAAGTTTTCTTGCTCAAAATTTGTCTTGCGTGCAAGAAAACTCGCAGTGCTTCGTAAACACGGTGCAATATTTCATGAAAAATATGCAATATTTCTATAACGCAAGAAAAAAATATTTTTCCAAAAAATTTTTATTGCACGAGCACTTACACGAAATTCTTATTTTCTTGCATATACATTATATTATGTCAAATATTTTATATTTTTGTCAATGTTAATATTCGGTGTACTGCAAAATGTCGCGAAATTTAAGAAAAATAGAAATAATAAGTAATATTAACTATATTGTTCATTTTCTACCAGCATTATCAAGTTTTTCACTTCTACTTTTGTCCACATTTTTTATCAAATATATATTTCTATAAAATCAAAAAATTTTAATTTAAATTATTTCACCTGGATGTGAAACAAAAAAATTGACCAAAGAATAGAAAATACATACCAAATTAATTTTCATGTTTCACAAGAACAAGTCAAAACACAACACAACCTCAACCAACGAATGATAGATAACACAGCAACACATTACATTTACAACTGCTTAGCTGATTTTACTGCATACGCAAGAGAAATATCAAAAATAATAGTAGTTTCACCTCAACAGATTTCCCCTTTAGTGTAAGTGGTAATTTTCCAAAAACGACACACTCACATAAATGATAAATATCGACAAAGCTTCATCGAAATCAAAAAAGTTTTTCAAAATTTTTCGAATTGCTTTGAGTTATGTACCCTGTACACAATTTTAGTCATTTTAATAAAAGTGTGTGACACTGTGCAAAGATAATACAGTCCTACTAGATGAACCATTTCATTTTTTTTATTTAAATGTTTGTATGTTTGCCAAAAATAAAGATCGAAAAAGTTTTTCGAAACAATATCGAAAAAGAGCGAAAGTTTATAATTCAGGAGGGATGTAAATATGAGAGAAAAATAAGAATATTTATATAGAAGAATTAGTTTGTGAGTTGCATGACTGGTTTACTAAATTTTATATGGTTTTGAGTGGTACCATCACTTATTTGGGGTGCGTTCATGAACATTACTTTAACCATATTCATGGTGTAGTATAGTTTGAGCAAAGTTATGTTATACTACAGCCATAGTTATGTTAACTTCAAGTGGTTTTTGAACGCGATTTTTACCATAGTAGTAGCAATAAATTATCATTCAGCTGTCAAGTCAAGTTTAAAAAATTTTTACATATTATAATTATTATATTTTTTGTTTGTCAAAAATTAATTATTTTTTAAAAATGAAGTTTAAAACAAAATTAATTAATTTCAAATAAATTAAATTGAAATTTTCACAATTCACAACAAAAAATGAAATGACAAACGATTTTTTATTGTCAATGTCATTACCACTTAAGGGCTTACTATCGTTACTATCGTTAACCATGCTCTCGATCAGGGTTAATTTTTGACATCAAATAGTTAAAAATTTACTTTACTACAGATGTTTATGAACGCTAAAAATTCATGTTTGTAGTTATGTTTTACTATGCCACCACCATTTTGAACGACAAATGATAACTATAGTTAACTATAGTAACGTTTATGAACGCACCCTTGATATGATAAAATAAGTAAATACCGCACCTTGAATAAGTAAAAATAAATGGATATTTTGTACGCAAATGCTTTAGAATACAACAATTGACAATAGGGCTGTTTCAAATTTTTTTTTTATTGTATTGAGTTGATCGTCGTATTTAATATATGAATGACTTGAGAAAGGAGGTATTTCATATTTCATGTATTTTTATATATGTATGTATGTGTTGTTATGGTAATATGCCTTGTCGCGTGCTATATTATCTGACATAAATTACTACTACTACACTTCTAATTGAAATACATATATACAATTGCATTTATATCAAAGACCATATAAATATTTATACATTTATATGGTCTTTGGTTATATGTATTACTTGTGTAGATCTACATTGTTTTCTGATGTAGGATTGTAGAATATTTAGCAACAGAGGTTTTTACATATCCATACATTATAATTACTGTAGCATTTGTAGTGTACTCTATACATTTATATGGTCTTTGATTTATGTATTACCTGTATAGGTTTACATTATTTTCTGATGTAGGATTGTAGAATATTTGGCAACAGAGGTTTTTACGTATGCATACATTATAATTGCTGTAGCATTATACCAGAGATACTATATAAATACATATAAATATGTTTTTACATAGTATCACAGATCAGATACACTTATCTGTGATAGTATATAGTATCTTAGATTATATATAATATATAATTATGTATACATATGATATTATGGTTTTATTTTGTTATTTTTTTGAGTTCGTTGACTTATGAATGCAAGATACGATTATATATTATCATATCCCGTGAATTGAATTTCTTCTTGAAATTTTTAAAGAATGTCTTTTTTAATGTTTGTGCCTTAGGACTTCTGAATACATAAAGTATTATTCTGATTTTTGATCATAATATAAAAATTTAAAAATCAGGTGTTTTGATCATTACCAAATTCTTATATAGACTGAGTCAATTTTTTTTCTATAACTAGGTAAAAATTGATATTTTATTTTCAATTAATATGGAACTTAATTTATAAATATCTATATTTTTCTAAATTTTGAGGATAATGAATTTTAAATTATTTACAATATTTTTTAAAAACAGAAAGCTGAAAAATATTTATTTCAAAATTTTTAAATTTTATTTCGTTGATGTAAACTAAAAACTCTAAATACTGGCGCTGATGAGCATTTAATTAGATTCAATGAAAATTGATAATAATTTGTAGCTTGAAAAATATTATATTTTTGTTCACAAATTATTTATAACAATAAACAAGATGTCATGAAATCGAAAATAAATTGTTTGTAAATTTATGTATTTTTATGATTGAATACAATCAAATTTTTTTCATTTATGTTTGCTTAAAAATAAATGGTTAAGTAGAATGTGCCTATAATTCTAGTCCTAGATATATTTTGGAGATCCGTATTATCAAAATATCTTCAGTAGTGATTCAAAAAATTATGTTTCAAAATAACGTGGAATAGGTTTACGTATATAGTAAATTATAATTGTTTATTTGATTTTTGAATTCAAAATTTACCTTTGTATTTTAACATTTCTATTAAATTGATAGCTCAACTATTTAATATCATTCTTAAACCAAATTGCCGACAATAAAAAATAAAATTGAAAAATTTATAACATTTTTCTACCTATAACTTTGAATGAAAATTTTTAATTTGATTCATGCATTTAAAAAGTGCAAGAACTGGTCAGTTCTGCATGGTGCGGTCATGGAGTTGGCAAAAAATAGGAAGTTAATCTGACCTGCCTATACTTTAGAATATATTATCAGAAATTTGAATAGCCTCTGACATTTAGTATTAGTCATAAATATTTTTATACAGCATTTTTTTTGAACAAAAGTTTTAAAATTGCATGTATTTTTAATTCTGTTTTTTTCTATAAAATATATGTAACTTTGTTTTGAACTTAAATGAACCTAATGAATTCGGACAAAAAAGCGATGAATTATCAATCGTCTTTTAATACAGTTGAAATTATACAATATTTTAATATTTTAATAGTTGATATTATATTTAATTATTTATTATTATAATTATATATGTATATACTAAACAAATTTATGGATTTATAATGTTTCGAGGATGCATTTCCAATTATTAATTGATTAGAAATTAAATGCCGTGTAAAAGTAGTTGTGAACAATACTGTACATCCAGTTTTAGTTTAACTATAGTTGGAAGACAGTTTTCAAATTTAAAAATTTTAATATTAAATATATTACTATTATATGATTTATAAAGTATAATATTAATATGCAAATTATGTATAAAAATATCTAAGAAAGTCATAGCAAAGCAGAAGAAAAATTTTGATCACGATCAAAGTGGATTTTGCACTAATAATAGTGGTAACGTAGTAAATGAATGATATATTCTTCAAATATAGATATTGTGGTATCTTAAAAGGATATTTGCTTGAGGCCTGTTACCTATCAAAATTGTTATTTAATTCTTTTCAAAGTAAAGCCATCAGAGTGCATAGTGTAATTGATAAATATTCGGTAATTATAAACTTTCGCGGTCAGCTAGTTTTTTTTTTAACATTAAAAATCGAAAAATATATGAATCTTCATGATTCTAGTCTCAAAATATTCCATTTAACTTCGGATTTATGAAAAAAGTATAATAGTTACAGTTTGATGCGTAGGAGAGTGTGGGTAGATAGTTAAAAGAGCATATGAAAAAACCAGTTTAATTCAGTTCAAAAATGTTGATCAGTGTTAACTAATGACGCTAATTATACAGCACTTTTCATACTCTTTTAGCATCCCCGCACCCACCTGCCAAAATTCTCTTTTTTTCATTTATATTTAATTTTTCATTCTATAAAATTTTTCAATCTTACTAATGAAAAATTACTCATGAGTAATCACCACCTACCACCCTCCACACCACTCCCCGCATCAAACAACCACTATTATATTCTATTCATAAATCCGAAATCAAACCAAAGTTGAAAAAAAACAAAAAGGTTGACTTTTCAATTTTTTATGAGTAAAAAACCAGCTGATAGCGAAAGTGTATATGTAATTACCAAATAATGTATTCATATAATTATCTATGAATAACAAAAAGGTTCATATTTAACATTACACACAAATATTTTCATAAAGAAATATATTAAGGTAGGTCATGGATACTATATACATTATAGATCCTATATCCATTGAACAATCCATGGTATAAAGAACTACATGGTATGCCTGCTAGCATTTAAAAGCTTTCTTGTGACGTCACAGGGATAGAGAATTGTACAACTTTAAGTGATCATACACTTGTGATCACACAAATTGATTTGTAAATTTGAAAAAATAATAATAATAATAAACAATTCTTTTATGTACAAATTTTTTTAAATTTTTTTATTTTTCCTGTTATTTAGCTCACTAACATGAATACAATTATTAAGATTTTTAATTCTAAAATAAGTCCTACATCTAAAAAATGATTGTATTGCCTTATCATTTAATTTAACTTCTTTTGATATTTCCAGTAAGTATTTCAAATATCCGGAACGAACTTTAATGTTTTCTTTATTAACTTTTTTAAAAATTAATTCTAATTTTTCTATTTCTTTTAAAAATAACTTTGAAGGTTTTATCAAACCTCCTTCTGATATTTTTCATCTACCCAAGAAAATGAAGTTGTTTCTTGGGATATAACTAAACTTAAATCTAAATCATGTTTCCACTTTTTTATTATATATCCTGCTAAATTTTCGATAGCATCTAAATGCATTTAATCAAATTTGTCTTCTGATTCCTCATTATCAATTTCATCTAGATCTCTTATAATATTATTAAGAAACGATTGAGTAATTGTGGGCTCTGTGGACTCTTTTAACTCCATCCAGTTGAGTGGCAACGAAAAGTCATTGTCTTGTTCAATATTCGAAGAAGACAATATAGTCTCATTTCGACCTGCGTTTTAATGGGAGAAAATAGAAAAAAAATATTTGATCCGCATAAGACAGCAGAAATACAAAAAAAATCATTATATGACTTTAAATTACCTAACAAGTATGATCTCAATCTATACTTGAATTGCACTGATGTCGGGTGGTCATATAATCCTCCTTTCGATCTAATATGACTAAAAAAATTTTCCAATACATCCTGATTGAGACGGTTCGTTATAATGTACTTAAAGTTATTCGCCTGCAAATATTTGTATAATTGTCTCAAAGAGTTGTTATTGACAAGAATGCCTTTTTGAAAAGGCAATAAGGTTTGTTTTGTAGGTATTCTTAATAAAATGGTTTCATCTACTTCTTTCAAAATATTTTCTTGCTCTTCAATTGCTAAACCATAAGCGGTTTTTCTGTCCCTCATATCTATTCTAGGCACTTTTGAATTAAATACATCAAACCAATCATTCATTAATTTGATGAAATCAGCGCAGTCAATTGTATTTTCTGAATTCAATTTTCCCAAGCTCCATACATCTTCTTAATCCACAAGAAACGCTATGTGATAGCAGTTGCGTCGCTAATTTCACTTTTTGACGTTCAGTACCCTTTGCCGTAAGATGTGCGTCAGTTACTTTATGACATATTTTGAGGTCTGAAACATTTGTGACATTCAGCATTTCTCTGACTCGATTGATATTTAAAAGTTTATTAGTTAATAAGAAAACACTATCTAAAAAGTGATTTCTTACTAACTTAATCAGATGAGGTACATCCGCAAAAACAAATATTTTATTGTCCAGTTTTTGGGGATGAGGAAACCATGTCTTCATTATGCTTATTTGAAGCGCTCGCCAAAGATTTTGATTTCCAGGTCCAAGATCTGACACAACTGCAACAACAGTATAGTCTGCACAGTATAATTGTGAAATAATGTCGTTTAAAATGGAAGTACTCATTTTATAATCATAATTATAGAATACAGGTTGCTTCCATTTTTGAGCTAATCCTCTGGCCATCACAACCTGAACATATTTTGATGGTTTTAAAACATTATCTGTAGATTTGTCATATTCATATTCTGACTTAATTTTCATTTCATCAAATGACAAGATGCAAATTTTTTCCATTTGACTTAAACTGCTCTGTGCCATTAGTTTTAAAACAGGTGTCAGGAGACCTGGTTTCATATGAATTCGTTTAGCCCAAGTTCTCATTGTTGACGGACCAGGTAGAGGATAATTCTTCTTGCGCATGTATCTGTATGCCCGAGGTGCTGAAGAGTATAGACCTATTGCAGAAGAAATATCATCCAAACTCCATTTAATTGATTTAACACTCTTCATTTTTTTAATTTGCCCTTCTGTAAAAATTTGTTTCAATGAGTTCTTAAGTTCCTCATGTTGTCTTTGTAAAATGTCCATTTTTTTGTTCGTCTCTTCTAATTTTTTATCTTTTTCTTTTAGTTCTTTTTGTAAATCAAATATTTTTAATTGCAGTGCACATTCAAGACTTCCTCTAAATAATTGGAAATGAAATCAATATTTTCTACTTATTTAGTATTTGATGTACTCACTCTGTTTGAATTCCAATATCAAGAAATTGCATCTGAATATGTACACATTATATGCGTACACATTATATGTACAATATGTACATATGCACATTTGAATATGTATAATAAATAACTAAACGTATTGCAAAAAAAAATACCTACTAATGTATACATACTTTTGCGAATCAGTAAGAATATCATTCACTTGAATTTTTCTAGCTCTTCTGATGGCTCTTGTTGTCCTTTGTGTAATTTCTTCTTCGATTGGCAATTTCAATTTTGGAATGGCAGTTTTATTTAATAGTTTTTCCTTAAGTGGCAAATTTAAAAGTCTACTTTTCATTGTAAAACTTTCTTCATCAAAATGGATTGAACAAATTCGTGCATTTTTTGGATTGATTAGTTTTTTTCCAGTTTTTTTTCCGACGGAAATCTATAGAACCGCACATTTTCTTTTCCACTCTTAGTTTTTTTATCATTATTATTGTAACACCCTTGATCCCTTGAACACTGCAGTATACCATTTTTAAATAATTATAAATGTCACAACACTATTATATTTTTTATTATTATTATTTTTATTATTAATTTTTATTTATTTATTAATTCAGTCTAACCACTCTAATCAATTATTCACCCGACTAAACTATATCCCAGTGACGTTTCATAAAAGCTTAATGGCGCCAGAGCTATCGAGAGAGAGCATACCATGTTGTTCTTTATACCATGGAACAATCTATTTTTATAATTACACTTGTATGTATGTGTCCAAAATACCATATATACGATGTATACATACAATCATGTGTATCACATAAACAGCACATTCATTCCGTATAGTATTTACTATTTATCTATTATCACTGAAAAATATATCCTTATCCTTATCTGTGCTATTATGCATAAGCAAGCAGCATGTTGTTATTCATGTCTAATATGTCATGTCTATTAGGTAAACCAGGCGGTTACTCTAATTTTTAAAATTGTATTAGAATTAGTTTTTACATTGCATTTAATGTAATACCAAAAACCAATATAATATATTATATATATCGGTCTATGGTTATATCAAACGTTGTTTATTCATGTTATATGATTTATGTATGTATGTATACGAGATCTTTTTTTTTACTATTTTTTTTTTTTTTAATATACATATATACATAAATGTATATAGTATATATTAAGTGCACGCGGATACTCAGTCCATGGCTCCGCCGATCAGTAATTTTATGTCAGATATACATATTATCCAGTTTATCATCAGTAATCAGTTACTGGTGTACATTGCTGATGCGAAAAATTTTTGATCGACTTGGGCAAGAGTAGTGCGCTGGCTGGGGTTCGAACCGTGATCTCAAAGATCGCAAGACCGACACACAACCATCGAGCTATTCAAGCCCCGTATACGAGATCGTCTTCAATTCAATATGGATCTTTACATATCCTTACGCACGAGCATAAACCATACATGGAAAATAAATATATATGATCAAAATATCTCAAAAATGTTCATATTTATATTTACATGTTCCAGACAATGATATTCATTTATTCTATTTTCAATACTCAAAATATACAAATACACATAAATAATACTTATATGTGTGGAATATCATATGAATTAAATGTACATTTTAAATAGCATTGTGTATTGTTTAGTACTGCAAAACATTGACAGGTGTTCATTTCATTTAGTGAGAGCAAATATTTATAATAAATGAGAACAAATTCGAAACACTATGGTCCGTCTACACAATCAGTTTTGATAACTCGATTTACAAAAACAATTCCATTATATTACACAGTGTCAGATACTTTTATTGAAATGATTATAATTGTGTACAGGGTACATAACTAAAAGCAATTCGAAAAATTTTGAAAAACTTTTTTGATTTTGATGAAGCTTTTTCGATCTTTATCATTTATGTGAGTGTGTCGTTTTTGGAAAAATTACCACTTACACTAAAAAGAAAATCTATTGAGAAGAACTACTATTATCTTTGATCACAAGCTTGAACATATAAATATAAATTTGAACATTTTTGAGAAATTTTGATCATATATATTTATTTTCCATGTGTGGTTTATGCTCGTGCATAAGGATATGTAAAGCACAGTAAATCTATATTCATACAGTAATGACACTGAGCACGTGTTAGCAAAAATTTCTCATGACCTTTGTCCCGTTATTCATTCGGCCTTAACGGTTTTGCTAAAAGTCGATAGTAATTAAAAGCCTGTGTACGAAAAAGAGACAAAAAATGGAATTGAAACACCAACCGTTTTAAAAATTGTAACATTATTAAAGGGTATACCCATTAAAAAAAAGTACAAATTTTGTTATTAAAAATTTTTTATTTAAAATAAACAAAGTTAGTTGTAAATGCATTACACTTAAAATTTTGTGTTTACTATCAAATGTTTTTACATTTTTGTTAAATTTCTTAATTATAAATAAAATTCTTACTCTAATATATAGCTTAACAAAATAAACTTTTTCTTGTCTTCAAAATTCTCAGAAATTATATGAATCACCTTATATCTTGATATATTGACGCGTCAGGTAGTCAAAAAAAAGTTCCAGATCGCCTTTAAAAATACATTATGAAAAAATATAAACATCAGTTTCAATTTTCATTATGATTTACATTGTCTAACTAACCAGTCCTATTACAGTGAAAAAGTTCCAGATCGCCTTTAAAAATGCATTGTGAAAAAATCGTATACATATACAATATGATTGTATTGCTCACATTTATATATTGTTTTGCATCTTTTCTTCATTACGGTGGTTTATAAGGAAATATGGATTTGAAATCAGTACATTATTTCTGTACTGTTTTTGTGAATTAAATTTTGATTTTTTTTATTATTTTTAAATTTTTAAATATTTATGTGTGTTGGTAAATTTAAAAAAAAAAGAGTGTCACATCTTATTCTTAGTGGTTGATCAGTGATGTAAAGATCCATGTTGAATTGAAGGCGATCTCGTATACATCCATACATAAATCATATAATATGAATAAACAACGTTTGTTATAACCAAAGACCGATATAATATAATATATATGTAATTCTTATACAATTTTAAAAATTAGAGTAACCGGCCGGTTTACATAATAAATTGTAGCCATAAATAACAACATTTTTTTTTTATATATATAATTAAGGGAAAATACAGGTAAACCTGTATCCCCCGTAGCCCACACCACGGCCCACCATGGTCTTTTGGTGTCACACTACAATATTTATTACAATTAAAGAACTTAAATTAATTTATGAACTAAATTAATACTAACAAAACTATTTAGAAAATTATAAATGAAATGATTATAAAAGAACTAAAAGCTACTTAACTATATAAAATTCACTTATATTATTATAATTTTTAGTTTATTATTTATTTACATTTATTTTACATTTGAAATTTAAGATTTGATTTTAGTTTATTTTCAATTTAAATTTGATTTTATTTAACCTATTATTTAATATCTAATGCTAAAATTTTAAAAATATTATTTTATTTTATTTATTTATTTAAATTTAATTTAAACCAAAATTTTTAATTTCGGTAAAGCTTTTTAAAATTTTAAAACTCTATATCTTACCCAGGAGCCCCAGTCCCTTCAGCAGGAGAAAGAGATGGGAATTAGAACTCTGATGAGGACTGAAAAGCTCATTCCTTCCGACTGCCGTCAATCCCAGGGCATGAGCCACTGAGCGGATGGAGGAACATTCCTCTAGCAGCTCTGTAACTGTCGTATGTAGTTGTCTGTTACAACAAGGGCAGAGCGAACTTCTTCTAATACTGGGTGGCAAGGGATGGGTCAGCCTTGTGTGACCCAACCTCAGTCTTACCAGCAGCATCTGCTTGAATCTGCATAATGTAGGATTATATTTAATGCTGAGCAGTGTTAGGTTGATCACACAGTAGGCCTGTATTGTCTCTGATCCTCTCTCCAGGATTGATTTCAGCCTATCATTCCTGAGGTGGACCATCGCCAAATGGAATATGGCATGTGGGCTTGGAGGCATGAATACATCAGGTACCATTGTACTGCTAACGGCTGACTTAGCAGTACGATCTGCGAACTCATTGCCAGCAATGCCAACATGTCCTGGGACCCAGCACAGGCGCATATCGTGTTTTATTATAATAGCTCTTATAGCACGAACCATGTAATCAAAATTGCTGGAGTTTTTCACTGCCAAGATAGCAAATTCCGAGTCGGAGAAAACCACTACCCGCCGAGAGTTCGATGCCGCAGAGACTACAGTCAGATAAATTGCGGTCAATTCAGCATCGAACACCCATGTGAGGTTTGGTAGCCTTCTCCGAAACAGAACCTTCCATCTCCCAGCAACACCTTTATACACAGCAGCAATACCAGGACCCTCCGAAGAGAAACTGGCATCGGTGTAGTACTGTTCCCTAATACGAAGGTGTGAACACAGCTCAGCATGCAGCGTCCTGAATGTTTCGGCACTGGTATTCGCCTTGCTGTAACCTGTCCGTGAGTCTATAATGTAGTTGATAATATGTCTATTCATGTCATGTTCTACTAGAGGCGGAGGAGGATCTGGGAAAGGTACACCTATATTGGGAATCAGCATAACTGACTTCCTCAAAGTGGAGAATCTTGAACAGATGTCGTTGGAAAGGAAATCTTGGATTGGATGGAAGAGGGGGGAGTGAGGATTAACCATCTGCTCTGAAGCGAACTTCAGTCTTAGTTTTTTGACACGATCCTCTATACTCCAAATGCCACATTCTGCGAGCAGAATGGGTATTGGAGTTGAACAATACGCACTAGATGCACGGAGGATCTTGTTGACAGCAACTTGAATTTTGTTCATGTCGGTTGGTGAGCATCACTAAATAGGGTAAGACCATACCCTGTTATGCCATTAATTATGCTCTTTGCTATCTGGATGATTGTCGATGGAGGAGCACCCATCCTACCTGCTGTAAGGATTCTTATCAGGTTGTGAACCTTATGAAGTTTTGTCATCACCTTTAAAACATGCTCTGACCATTTTAATCTTTTGGTGAAATAGATCCCTAGAATTTTTATTTTGTTTGATGGTCGTATCACACGGTTATTAATGGTTATGGAATAAAGGGTGCAAGAGGTTTTCCTGCAAGTGTGAAAAAATTCCACCTTGTCCAATGGAATTCTACCGCCATTATCTAGCGCTCATTTTATGCAGAGTTCTGAAGCTCCGCGAAGTTGTCTCATTGCATCTGGAGTACTTGTTGACGTGCATAGCAAAATATTGTCAGCGTATATATACGGAGTTACAATACTATATTTTGACAGTGAACCAAGTAGCGAATCCATGTATACAACAAGTAATGTACTGGAGAATGGTGAACCTTGGGGGATAATCCAGAGAAAATGAACTAGACAGATTACCATTAACACGTACTCTAATGCTTCTGTTGGACATGAAGCTGCCAACAGTGCCCACAAAGCTAGAGTCGACCCCCCATGTGATCAATTTTTGGCAAACGATGTTGACTGGGACTCTATCGTAAGCCTTTTCCAAATCTAGCGATGTTATGCTAGGATGATCACCCCTTGACATGGAAGTAGTCAGTCTCTCTTCCAGTTCGTGTAGGAGTGTCGTAGTACTTCTGCCCGGTCGAAACCCATGTTGTCCTAAAAGGAGATGATCTTCGGTAACCTTTTGTAGCCTTTTACCCATAATCTTCTCTAATGTCTTTGAGAGCCAAGAGATAAGAGATATGGGTCGGTATTCCAGTGCGCTCTTCGAACTGTTATTCGTCTTCGGAATTGTTACGAGCATAGCATTTTTCCACGAATGTGGAAACGTTTTGTTCTTAAGAATATTGCTATACAATTCTACAATTCTAAGTTTGATTTCCAACGGAAGGCTGTTTATCATTCCATAGCTGATCTGGTCAAAACCAGGGATGGAACCGCTGAAAGAATTCAGGGTATCTTCCAACTCCTGTATAGTTATATCGTACGAGAGATCATACTTCACCTGATTTGACTCTACGGCTAGGAAATCAAACTTATGGCGAGATAAAAATTCCGGAATATTCGAATCACTTGAAACTTCGGACCATGCCCTTGCAAATTTATTTGCAATTTCAGTTGGATCGATGAGAGCGCCATCATTGGATTGAAGCGATAGAATGGCTGAAGGAGGTTTGCTATTAAGGCGTTTTATTTTCCTCCAGGTATCTCTAACGGAATCCGATGGTACGATGGATGTTGTGAATTGAATCCATGAGATCCTTTTCCTAAATTTATTTGATTTTTTGAAGGATTAGATCTTATTTGTTTTTCTCGTTGGAAAATTGGACAATTTCTTAAATTGGATGGGTGATCCAAACTATTGCAGTTGATGCAAAAAATTTTTGCATTGAATCGGGTTGTTATAGTACGGTCTGACATTAAATCTCTGGAAACAGACTTCTATGGTAGATGGTAACTGGTATCTATTGAAGGTGAGGATAATTGAACCAGAGTTTGAAGTTTTTCCTTATGAGAGATATTTAGCAGCGGTGACGCAATGGGTGAGTTCAAGACCCGCTACGATCTCCTCTTCAGAACAGCAAATCAAACTCGGACAGTACACAATACCCTTGCAAAGGTTAAGTTTCGCATGCGAAAAAATTTTTACGTTTATTGACAGATCTTTGCTTAGGGTAAGTTTGTTAACATCCAAGAATTTATTTGCTGTTAACTGGTTCTTAGCTAACAGAACCAAATTACCCTCACCGTTATAGTATGCTCTGTTGATATTTGATGAAATGTTCTTGAGGGCAGCAGCCACCAAAAAAGGGTTGTATTGATTTAGTTTCTTGAATGAAGTAGTTCCATCAATTGCTGATTTTCTACGTCCGGAGAAACTATTAAAAATTTAGCGTAATTTTGTTGTGCTGTAGCGTTCAGGAGTGGGAATGAAAAAGCACTCGTGATGTCAGTGAATTCATTTCTAACCGTCGACTTCCTCTTTGGAGGAGGACTTTTGTCCACATGTTGTTTTGTTCTATTTGGTTGGAACATGTTAGTTCCCGCCCCTAGGGGCAACATCTTCTGTCTTCTAAATTACTTTTAACGTGGGCGAAACATTCGCACACGAATTTAATGTCGAAGAACTATAAAAATGTAATTTAGTTCAAAAAGATTGTCACAAATAATATCACTAAATGTAACACAATAGTAATAAACGGGTAGTTAATGTTTAATAAAAATTTTTCGAAATTTTAGATTTTATTGGTTATTATTAAGTTTGAATTTATTTATTGATTTGATTTCAAAAAATTGTCACAAATAAGTTCATTTAATTATATTTCATAAAATTGACACCAATAATATTATTCATACAATATAAAACACAAGAAAACTAAGCGTGCGGTGTAACGTACGTCTAATATTTAGTAAAATTTCCTAGGTTTTTCTAGGTTATTTATTTTATATATTAATTATTAAATTATTAAGTTTTTAATTATATTTCAATTTAATTATGTTTATTTTAATTAATTACACTTCATTACTTTTTTTTTTAATTTTAAATAATTATTTTATTTCTTATTGGAGGTAAAAAAAACACGTCTGAATTCCACGGCTGTTAGTCAGAGTTCAGAGACTGATGAATAACAACATGCTGCTTGCTTATGCATAATAGCAAATAATATATGTATGAATGTACTATTTATGTGATATACATGATTGTATTGTATGTATACATCGTATACATGGTCTTTTTGTACACATACAAACAAGTGTAATTATAAAAATATATTATTCAATGATATCTATCAATTCAATGATATAATGTATATAGTATCCATGAACTACCTTAATATATTTCTTTATAAAAATATTTGTGTGTAATGTTAAATATGAACTTCTTTGTTATTCATTTTAAAGGGATAATTTAAAGTATTTTCTTTAAAAGTGGTATCAATTCATTTTATATTATACATACATAGATATATGAATACATATTTTGTAATTACATATACACTTCCACTATCAGCTGGTTTCTTACTCATAAAAAATTGAAAAGTCAACCTTTTCGCAATTTTTTTCAAATTTGGTTTGATTTCGGATTTATGAATAGAATATAATAGTGGTTGTTTGATGCTGGGGAGTGGTGTGGGTGGTGGAGGGTGGTGATTATTCATGACCAATTTTTCATTAGTAGGATTGAAGAATTTTATAGAATGAAAAATAAAATATAAATGAAAAAAAGATAATATTGGCAGGTGGGTGCGGGGATGCTAAAATAGTATAAAAAGTGTTGTATAATTAGCGTCATTCGTTAACACTGATAAACATTTTTGAACTGAATTAAACTGATTTTTTCATATGCTCTTTTAACCATCTACCACACTATCCTACGCATCAAACTGTAACTATTATTTTTTTTTTCATAAATACGAAATTAAATGGAGAGATTAGAATCATGAGATTCATATATTTTTCGATTTTTAATGTTAAAAAAAAACTAGCTGACCGCGAAAGTTTATAATTACCGAACATTTATCAATTACACTGCACTGTGATGGATTTCCTCTAAAAAAAATTAAATTGCAATTTTGATAGGTAACAGGCCTCGAGCAAATATCCTTTTAAGATACCACAATATCTATATTTGAAGAATATATCATTCATTTACTACGTTACCACTATTATTCAGGTTGCGTAAATGCAAAATCCACTTTGATCGTGATCAAAATTTTTCTTCTGCTTTGCTATGACTTTCTAGATATTTTTATACATATTTGGCATACTAATATTATACTTTATTTAATCATATATAGTAATATATTTGATTTTAAAATATTTAAATCTGAAGCTGTCTTCCAAATATAGTTAAACTAAAACTGGATGTACAGTATTGGTCACAACTACTTTTACACGGCATTTAATTTCTAATTAATAAGTAATGGGAAATGCATCCTCAAAACATTATAAATCCATAAATTTGTTTAGTGTACATATACATATAGTTATAATAATAAATAATTAAATACAATTTCAACTGTATTAAAATATTGTGAGAACGATTGATAATTCATCGCTTTTTTGTTCGTATTCATTAGGATCGTTTTAGTTCAAAACAAAGTTACATATATTTTACAGAAAAAGATTTAAAAATTAAAAAAATAGGAGTTTATTTTATTTATGCTGTTATGACACTGGATTAATTTTGTTCTGAATTTCATTCTTAAAATTATCGAATTGTGTGACATGGATAGCATGATAAATGAAAGAAATGCATAAAGTTTTCGAAAATTATATTGACAATTTGTTAAAAGACACGAGGTAAAGTAAATAAATTTTGACAGGTCAACTGTGACGTAGGAATTATCGTTGAAAATCGAAAGATTATAATTTTATATGAGTTTTGTTTTGTTTATCTAACTTCTAAATGTAGGAAGTAGAAAATAAAATATTATTATTATTATCATTATTTGTTTATTGATTTATCTACACAATTTAATTTTCGCCTCTTAAATTTCTACCGTTTTACTTTAAATGTTTTGTTTACATCGACGATTCTAGCTACGTCATCAGTTATTAAAAATGGCGATCAAGCAGTCTTAGTCGATTTACATATAGTTTTGCATAGAGTGGTTAAAAGAAAACCTTTAAAAAACAACACAATATTTTTTTATTAAGTATTTTACAATAAAATAATATTTATAATAATATACATATATTTTAAAATAAAAGCGTATTTCTAGAAAGTTAATATCCTCAAAAGTATAAAAAAAATGACAGAAAAAAATAAATTTGTATGGACCGACGAAGATTTAGATAAATTAATAGAAGAAATTAAAACGAACAAATTTATTTGGGATCCTATCAATACAGATTATAAAAATAAGGGAAAAAAACATTTGTATTTTATAAATTTGGTAGATAAATTAAACAAACAGTTTTCATTTGAAGAGCAATTAACATATTGTAAGTACATATTACATAAAAATTTGAAGTTTACTTGATTATCATTTCAACTTTTTTTTGTAGCTGAAATAATAAAAAAATGGCATAATATGAAAACGTATTACCATCAATTGAATGCAAAATTAAAGCAAACAAAAAGAAGCGGTGCTTCTCGGGAAGCTTCAGAATATATTGAAGACATTGGTTGGAAGTTCTTCCGAAACCTCTCGTTTTTACAAGGCAATTCCGAACCCCTGTCTTCTGTGAACAATTTTAATAAGAAATCCTTACAGGTAAAAGTTATTTGAATTTCTTATAATTTTTTATTTTAAAAGTCTATATAAACTTCACATGTTATGTTGAAATTATTTCAGTTCCTGGAGGGGCAAAGTAATGCTATGTCTGAAGAAAACATTTTGAAGAAACTAAAAATAGACATAACTTCAGATTTTTTAGTGCAACAAAATAAAGAGGGTGCAAATATGCAATCAATTTCAGAAACTGAAGAAATAAAAACTCCATCTACTTCAGGACTGAATACTGAAAATATGCTATTATCACCATCTTCAATATCAACACCAATAGAAGTGCCTTCAAGTGCAAAAAAGAATCATGTCATTAAAAGCAAAAGAACTGCAAGAAAGGAAGAAATGGAGGATGTTTTGCTAAGAAAATGCATGCAAACATCAGAAAAAATAACTGAAGTTTTATCCAATGGTAAATCTGAATGCAGTAATTTTGCTAAATTTGTTGATGATGAATTAAATAAGTTAAATCCACGTTTACAAAACAAAGCTAAATTAGAGATATCTAAAATATTATATGAACTAAATGAGCAATAATTTGAAAATGAAATAATAATATAAATTTAATAAAATTATCAATATAAAATATTTAGAATTTAATTTGAAATGAGTTTTCTTTATTTTTATTTTTAATTTACCTATATGTTTGTTAAAGTTATTACAAAGTTACTGAGCAGAACTTGATTTGAAATAGTTTGTATGAACTTTAAAATAATTTTTTAAATTATCTCTGATTTGTGCTGCATTTGAGAAATCCTTATTTCTTGTAGATTTGGATGTGTCTTTAAAATTTTCATTAATGATTCCATTTATTTCGTTATATGAGAAATTATGTATAGAGCTGTTTTTATTTATATTATCATTTCTTAGATAATTATGGATGCATATGCATTATGGGTGCACCGCACCCGTACACGAAATATGGGAGAAAATAACACTTGAAAACGGTTTGCTAATATTCCAAACTCGTTTTCAACAAAACGACGACTTCGAAACAAACAATAATTAAATCTCAGTTCATCATCATTTAAATCAAAATGCGAATATGGTTTCAACATGTAAGTTGTTAATGAAAATGCATCATCCGATATGAAAGTATAAGGAGCAGAAACTGATGAGAAAGGTAGATTGGCTGGCTTCGGTATATTCACTGTATCTTCTTCAATAGCATATTTTAGGTCGCAGTTAGACCACAAACAAGCATCTCCAATTCTTCCATTCACACCAACATCAACATAAACAAATCTGTACAGTGCATCTGCTATCGCCATTAGTATGAATGAATGAGTGCCTTTATAGCACCAGTAGTTAGAACCAAATTTTTTCAACGGTTTTATTTTACAATGTTTACCTAAAATTCAAAACAAACATTATTCAATGCCGTCACATGAACTCGTATGTATAAGTAAATATTTCAATACCATCAATAGCTCCAACACAATTTGCAAGTATGTTTGAGTTAGTCCTAAATGAAAAATATCAATAAAGAAATACTTATATGAAAGTTTTAAATACTTTATGTTATTCTATTACCAGTAGCAAAATAGACAAGTCTTACTTGTAGTTTTTCAGCAGGAGAAATACTATTTCTAAAATTAGTATCCTCTTTCTTTATGAAAGGAACAATTTTATTCAGAATCGTTTCAAATTGGGATGGAGTCATCCTCAAAATAGTTTTATATAATTTTGTGTCCTCATCTGAGATTTCTTTTAATAAATTATGACTAAATCCTTCGGTTTCCCTTTCAAGTAACCATTTAGCAGAAAATATCTTACGATTTTTATTTGTATTTCTTCTTTTATTTTTTTTTATAATAAGACCAATGATTAATAATAAATCATTTGCTAGTGCAGCAATAAGTAATTTTTTTCTTCCATATTATATTTCAATTATTTATTAAAAAATTTAAAGTTTTCACAAATATTGACAAAATTTAAAATGACAACTTGATAAAAAAACTTGAAAAACAATACAAAAAAAAATTAAGAATGTAAATGTCACAAATTAAGACTGGCTGTCAAAAAACTTGTGCTTAACTTCGAACAATTTTATCTTCTACATGTGCAATTTTTCGAACTTGCAAGCTAGTTCGAAACTTAATGTGCATCGTTTTTACTCTTTCTAGTATAAGTAAATTTATAATATACAAATTTCATCTCTTTCATGTAAAAATTTTAAGAATGAAATTCAGAACGAAATTAAGCCAGTGTCATAACAGCATTATATAAAAAACATGCAATTTTAAAAACTTTTGTTTAAGAAAAATGCTGTATAAAAATATTTATAACCAATACTAAATGTCATATTCTACTTAATAATTTATTTTTAAGCAAACATAAATGAAAAAAATTTGATTGTATTCAATCATAAAAATACATAAATTTACAATCAATTTATTTTCGACTTCATGACATCTTGTTTATTGTTATGATTTGTGAACAAAAATATAATATTTTTCAAGCTACAAATAATTATCAATTTTCATTGAATCTAATTAAATGTTCATCAGCGCTAGTATTTAGAATTTTTTGAGTTTATACTTTATATCACACAGAAATAAACCTCAACGAAATAAAATTTAAAAATTTTGAAATAAATATTTTTAAGCTTTCTGTTTTTAAAAAATATTGTAAATAATTTAAAATTCATTATCCTCAAGATTTAGAAAAATATACATATTTGTTAATTATGTTCCATATTAATTTGAAAATATCACTTTTTACCTAGTTAGAAAAAAAATTGACTCAGTCTATAAAAAATTTGGTAATTCACGAAACACCTGGTTTTTAAATTTCTATATTATGATCATAAATAAGAATAACACTTTATGTATTGTAATCAGAAGCCCTAAGGCGCAACCATTAAAAAAGACATTCTTTAAAAATTTCAAAAAGAAATTCAATTCACGGGATATGATAATATATAATCGTATCTTGCATTCATAAGTCAATGAACTCAAAAATATAACAAAATAAAACCATAATATATCCATATGTATACATATATTATGTATAATCAAAGATACTATATACTATCAGAGATAAGTGTATCTAATCTGTGATACTATGTAAAAACATATTTATATGTATTTGTATAGTATCTCTGGTATAAAGCTACAGTAATTATAATTTATGTATATGTAAAAACCTCTTTAGCCAAATACTCTACAATGCTACAATGCTACATCAGAAAATAATGTAAACCTATGCAAGTAATACATATAATCAAAGACCATATAAATGTATAGAGTACAGTACAAATGCTACAGTAATTATAATGTATGTATATGTAAAAACCTGTATTTTTTTTTCTTTTTGCCATTAGTTCTTTTATTCACATACAGAGGATATTTCGTTTTAACTTGTATATAATTTCTCTTACTAACGCATGTTAAAGATGGCCGGTCACTTTTTTGTCTGTTACATTTTACACGTGTTTTTACACCATGTGCTCAGTTTTAACCAGATGTTATGTCATCATCCCTGGTAGTTTATGGCAAAGTAGAGGTAAAGGAATATTAAATGTAAAATAATTTTAGACTGTGAAGTGAAATTAATTGAAAGTGAAGTGAAATACTTATAATTTGGTGTTTCAAAATTAAAATAATTTCATTATATATTAAAAATCTAATAATATTTAAAAACAATAAAAAAAAATTATTGAAAAAAAATTTTTATTAGTGAAAAATAAATTAATAATTTGAATAAATATTAAATATAAATACATAAATAATTTATATTTTAATAATTATATTATTTATGTATTTCATAATTCATAATTTAATTGCATAATTTTATTAATTTCTGTATATTTTTTTATGCATGAAATATTATACCTTGAGCTATTGAATCGCATTGATATATAAAACTATTCAAAAAACGATTTAACAAAAATAAAACACTTTTATCTTCAGTAAACTTTTATTTAAAAATACAAGTTAAAAGGTTTTACAAGTTGATTACAATTAATGTTTACTGGTTGAGACACGATTTGTAACTCACTCACAATAATTTAATTTAAAAAAATTAAGATTTCTTTAATCTAGATCTTTTGAATTTTTTCTATTTCCCATGGAAATATGATAATTTTGTTTGTTAGCTTGTAACCTGAGCTTGGTATTTTTCAGCTAAAAATTTATGAGAAAAGAATTTTGCAAATTCGTATTTTCGCTAAGCAAATTATTTTTGATTTTAGAAAAGTAATTCTTATACGACGGAAATGATTTTTTATTTCGTTGATAATGAAAAAACAAATTGTGAGAATTATGAAAATGGTAAATTTGCATGTGGAGATGTAACCATATATACTGTCAATTTTATTAGCCCCATTTACCCTATAGCAAGCTATATAAAAAATAAATTAAAATTGGGGTAGCTTACACATACTAATAAAATTTTATTTCTCTTTCTAACTAATTTTTAGGCCTAATTTTGATTTTCTGTCTGTTTTTAGCAAAGTGTCATTGTATTTGTGAGAAAAAATTTGAAAATTGAAAAATAATTTATATGAACTGTTGCCAAATATTCTACAATCCTTCATCAGAAAATAATGACCTATACAAGTAATACATATAATCGAAGACCATATAAATGTATAGGTATACAGTACAGTACAAATGCTACACTAATTATAATTTATGTATATGTAAAACCCTCTGTTGCCAAATATTCTACAATCCTATATTGTGTATAATGTGTATAGCACTAAGGATAAAATACCTGGAGTAAGGCGTAACCTAATGATATTGTATGTTGTATGAAGATATACTCGTATATATGCATAAGATGTATAGATGTATAAGATATATATATCTGTAATATAAGATATATAAGATATATATATATATATATATATTTGGTAATTTGGTGACATAATTTTGTTTGCAGGATACTAGGTAGGTAAGATACACGCACCTGTTCCCAATTTCGTGCGAATTCAAATCGTAAGCGAAAATCAATTTCGTGCGAATTCAAAAAAGTTGTTCCAAATTTCACACGAATTTATGTGAAATGAAATCGTTCGAAATTAAATTCGAAGTCAGCTGATTGACGTAAGATAATAAATAGTTTTAAAATTGATTATTTTATTTTGAAAATTTTATTATTTTGTTTAAAAATATTTAGATTTGTATTAATTGCAATCTAAAAGTTTAAATTTTAAATGGACTTTTGATTGAGATTTTGATTTGATTGATGGAGATTTGAATAAAGAAACCTTTTTCATTGTGATGAACGAAATTATACCGCATATATAAAAGAAGGTTCAATTCCTTTGGTTTTGCAAGTAGGTGCAACAATTCGTTTTCTTGCTGAAGGAGCATATCAAAGATCTGTTGGTAAAGATTATGATGTGAATTTAGCAAGAACAATGCTTTGTAACATCACACATATAAGTTAAATTGAAATAATCTCAAAGTGAAAGAGATAAATAAATTTTCTTTTATTGTTAAATATAATTAAAATATAATCAATGATAATTATTATTTGTAATGAAATATACTTACATTTTGCCAATTTTATTTTTTTTTCTTGTAACAACAAACTGTTTTTTTCCTTTTCCACCTAATATTATAATCACCGAAATGATTTCATTACTAACAACTAAAGCGATTTCAATTTGCATGTCAATTCGGTTGAAACGAAATTCGGAACACCTAATTTGGTTTTCGAATTTCATTTTCGCAAAAAATGAAATCTGGAACAGGGGTGATAATTATTGTGTTATATATCTACTACCATGTAGTACAATATGTAATATAAAAAATATGTAGCATGAATATTTTTTGTACTGTTTGACTGATTGACTGGATATTTGTAGTTTTTCAACCTGTGCATGTGTAGTATAATTTTGTTTATAGGACTGTAGATGGTCGGGTTTTTGATATTTTGTCAATTCACTAACGACACTAAAGGCTTTGTTACATAGCTCGCTGCGCTGCGCCTTGCTTCAATTAGATGTACTGCGCTTTGCTGCGACTACGGTTAGCCTGTTATATAGCTCGCTGCGCTGCTCTTTGTCTATTCAATTTGACAGTTTCTTAATGATAAATTTTTAGAAATTGAATTTATATTATGTAACAGCTTCCATATAACAACACATTTTTTATTATTAGTGTTGTCAAAGTGAGGCGCAGCGCAGCGAGCTATGTAACAGAGCCTTAACTCTAACCCTATAACGATATTGTAACAATAAATTATTGCTCACATTTATATATTGTTTTGTATCTTTTCTTCATTACGGCAGTTTATAAGGAAATATGGATTTGAAATTAGTACATTAATTCTTTACTGTTTTTGTAAATTGAATTTTGATTTATTTTATTATTTTTAAATATTTATGTTTGTTGGTAAATTTTTTAAAAAAAAAGAGTGTCACATCTTATTGCTAATGGTTTATCAGTGTACTTGAATAAGTAAAAATAAATGGATATTTTGTACGCAAATGCTTTAGAATTCAACAATTGACAATAGGGCTGGTTTCCAATTTTTTTTTTATTGTATTGAGTTGATCGTCGTATTTAATATATGAATGACTTGAGAAAGGAAGTATTTCATATTACATGTATTTTTATATATGTATGTATGTGTTGTTATCTTAATATGCTTTGTCGCGTGCTATATGCTCTGATAAAAATTACTACTACTACTTCTAATTGAAATACATACATATACACAATTGTATTTATATCAATCAAAGACCATATAAATATATACATTTATATGGTTTTTGGTTATATGTATTACTTGTATAGATCTACATTATTTTCTGATGTAGGATTGTAGAATATTTAGCAACAGAGGTTTTTACATATCCATACATTATAATTACTGTAGTATTTGTACTGTATTGTATACATTTATATGGTCTTTGATTATATGTATAACTTGTATAGGTTTACATTATTTTCTGATGTAGGATTGTAGAATATTTGGCAACAGAGGTTTTTACGTATGCATACACATTATAATTACTGTAGCATTTGTACTGTACTGTATACATTTATATGGGTTTTGATTATATGTATTACTTGTATAGGTTTACATTATTTTCTGATGTAGCATTGTAGAATATTTGGCAACAAAGGTTTTTACATAAGCATACATTACAATTACTGTAGCATTATACCAGAGATACTATATAAATACATATAAATATGTTTTTACATAGTATCACAGATCAAACACCCTTATCTGCGATAGTATATAGTATCTTTGATTATACATAATATATGTATACATATGGATATATTATGGTTTTTTTTTGGTTATCTTTTTGAGTTCATTGACATATGAATGCAAGATACGATTATATATTATATCATACATATCCCGTGAATTGAATTTCTTCTTGAAATTTTTAATGAATGTCTTTTTTAATGTTTGGGCCTTAGGACTTCTGAATACATAAAGTATAATTCTGATTTATGATCATAATATAGAAATTTAAAAATCATGTGTTTTGAGCATTACCAAATTTTTTTATAGACTGAGTCAATTTTTTTTTCTATAACTAGGTAAAAATTGATATTTTATTTTCAATTAATATGGAATATAATTTATAAATATGTCTATTTTTCTAAATCTTGAGGATAATGAATTTTAAATTATTTAAAATATTTTTTAAAAGCAGAAAGCTTAAAAATATTTATTCCAGAATTTTTAAATTTTATTTCGTTGATGTTTTTTGTGTGTGGTATAAAGTATAAAATCAAAAAATTCTAAATACTAGCGCTGATGAACATTTAATTAGATTCAATGAAAATTGATAATTATTTGTAGCTTGAAAAATATTATATTTTTGTTCACAAATAATAACAATAAACAAGATGTCATGAAATCGAAAATAAATTATTTGTAAATTTATGTATTTTTATGATTGAATATAATCAAATTTTTTTCATTTATGTTTGCTTAAAAATAAATGATTAAGTAGAATTAGAATGTGCCTATAATTCTAGTCCTAGAAATACTTTGGAGATCCGTATTATCAAAATATCTTCAGTAGTGATTCAAAAAATTATGTTTCAAAATAACATGGAATAAGATTACGTGTGATTACGTATAGTAAATTATAATTGCTTATTTGACATTTATATATATCAAAGTATATATAAATATATATTATATTATTATATTATATTATATTATATATATTTGTATATATCAAAGTGTATATATACCTAACAAGTGGAAAATCTCAATATAAAATTTTTCTTAATTTTCAATGACCTCGAAATTTTTTACACAAATACACTGACAGCTACGAAAAAATAGACAGAAAATCAAATCAAGACTAAAGAAGTAGTTGAAACAAGAAAGAAATAATTAAGAAGTCGCCCCTTTTTATAAAATTGAGTACGTAAAAACCAACACAATTAAAAATTCACTCTAAAAAACAACTCAAACAACAACAACAACATCAAGCACGTGTGCATTGTATTTACCGTCAAATTATCACGGAGGCTATTATCATACATATGTTAGAAGAACAACGAATAAAAAAGTTGAAGCGAAATAGACTTCGTATGTGAATCAAATAAGAATATTTTCAACTACCACTAGTGCATATCACGGAGGCTATTAAAAACTAATGTAAAAAAAAATGTAAGCAGAGAGAATTTTGCATTATTGTGATGTCGGTGATATAGAAAATGAGAAGTTTTATAGTATGTGTACTTTTTATCTTATTTTTTCATGTACACATTTTTACATTATAAATATAGTAATTTGGGAATTGACAGGTAAAGTGCTTTTCAGACTTTAAGAAAATTGTTGTTGCTGTGAGAATTGCTGACAATATTTGATAAACATGTATAGTTGAACTACTTTTTTCTCAGATCTCCCATTCTATTTAGCTTAATAGCTGAGATTTGTTACTTGCTTTACCTATATTTACTTTGGTATATATACACTTTGATTGTGTATTGTTTAGTGCTGCAAAACATTGACAGGTGTTCATTTCATTTGTGAGAGCAAATATTTATAATAAATGAGAACAAATTCGAAACACTATGGTCCGTCGTCTACACAATTAGTTTTGATAACTCGATTTACAAAAACAATTCCATTATATTACACAGTGTCAGATACTTTTATTGAAATGATTATAATTGTGTACAGGGTACATAACTAAAAGCAATTCGAAAAATTTTGAAAAACTTTTTTGATTTTGATGAAGCTTTTTCGATCTTTATCATATATGTGAGTGTGTCGTTTTTGAAAAAATTACCACTTACACTAAAAAGAAAATCTATTGAGAAGAACTACTATTATCTTTGCCTTCTGCTAAGTTTTATTTAAAAAAAGCTTTATTTAAAAAGTTTTTTATTTGATTCTTATATGATTTCCACAGCTGATTGTGTGGTTTTACTTTCCAATTATGTTTAAATAGTATTAATTTGACGTTTGTGTTTTTTGATGAGTGAAAAAATTATTGAAATGGGGTTTCTTTTTATGAATATGATTTATAAAATCAAAACTTTTCTTCCCTTACATGTACAAGTCAATAAAATCTTTGTCTAAATAAATATCAAAAGGATTTTTTCGTTGCTTATATTCTTTTACTTTACGGCATTATATTCATTTAAAATATTCATATCTTGAAATATGAAGTCGTCGAAACTATCCATTTTAACCTTTTTTTTAAATAACACAAAACACAAAACAAGAATTTTTTTCAAACAAACTTGGTTATGTTTTTTTAATAATAACTTAGTCTTGACTTTTCTATGATTAAGTTTTAATGTCGTGATTAAGCTACACTCGACATTAAATTTGCTATTACATGGTACCTAATTTTCTTTAGTAAAGAACTAAGTCGTTACTATTAAAGTTAAAGGCTATTAGTAAGGCCCAGGTGTTCTACTTGCCTTGGTTTTGACCCGTATTTTCAATTGTAAACAAACACGGTCATCAAACTCTTAAGTATTTAAGAAAATAGAAAGAGAAGTAGACAGATACACGAATATTATAGTTTATCTTATCGTTTTCTTATGTAAATTATATACCGCAAAGAAATCAAAACTTTGTGCTGTTAGAATAAATAAATCAAATTTCTGTTTAAAATACAAAATTTTCAACCTTGAGGGCAAAAAGTTTAGAAGTGCACCGGGCGCCCAAGCAGCTAAAACCGGCGCTGAGTACAAGAAAGGAATCTGTTGATTATACATTTATTATAGCATATTTAAAACAAAAGACACCTTGCTAGTAGTAAGTTTATATCTTTTAAAATGTTTGCCAAGTTTGAGTCACCTAAAACCTCCTAAACTAAACTGCATGAACAGTTGATTTACACGAAAATGTATATGCATGTCTTTTATATTATATGAACGTAATATGTTATGTACTACATATTTTTATATACATATACATTTTTTTATCTACCAATCAAAGTATATTATGTGTAGAATATAGGTATGAAAATTAGAAAACAGTGGGCAAAAAAAACAAAAAAGGATAAAAAAAATAAACAAAAACAGAAAAGCAATTATGCCGGTGAGACAATTTATGATGTACAATGGCCTAAGATCTTGTTTTATCTCTACACCTTTTATATACTCATATATGAAAATCATAAACTTTGATCATGTGACATCCGAGCAACAAATATGCATTTTAATAAAATATACTAAAAGGCCTATAAATCACCTCTGTATGTAATGGTATAACTGGTAATATGTATACATATTAAAGAGTGTTGAAGTGTCTTCTTGGATTCTATATAAATGTACATATTTTATATACTCGTATATATAAAGTAAATACTTTAAAATATACACTATAATTATATAGATCAGTATGGACGTATTATGTTCTGGTCATATAAGTAGACAAGGGTTGTTTGTATAGATACTTTATATGAGTGAACGTATTGTGATTCTGATTACAGATTTTATTCTCAGCGATATCTTTTTTTTAAAAAACTATTTTATTTTCATTTTCAGCGATGTAGTGATTTTTTAAATAGTCGTGTATTTAAGAGGAGGAAATTCAAGATGACAAAAGAAATAATACAACAATAATCAGTCTACTTTTATCATTCGTTGTGAAAGGTTGTAAGTGAGCTATTGTCGGTATCATATATAAGTGCTTTTTAAAATTAATAAATTAAAAATACTATATAAACATATAATAAAATTAATATACTAAAATTAATAATTTCTTAAAACTTAATAATTAATAATTATAAATAAGAAAATATCACAGTAAGTAATTATTTTTTCCATGAATACATATTTTATTTTCTCCATTATATCGTTTGTCAGTTAATTTTTCCAATTTTTTCTCATCCATCTCTCTCCTATAAAATTACCAACAAAATCTAATATGGAAGTTGACAGTGGCGGGACATCTCGCCAAAATTCTTTCAGCATTTTAGCTGAAAAACCATCTAAACGTAAAAAAACTCAAAATACTCATTTGGCTAATATCCAGCAATTTCCTCCTCTCCCCCCAATTAAACAAAAATTATCTTCTAATGATTCCAAATTTCTTTTAATGAAAAACATTGAATTCGGAAAAACAATGAAATCTGTTAATATATTTGAACTAACTAAAGCCATAGAAAACATCTCTACCCAAACTCTTGAAATTTCCTACACCGCCACTGGCGATTTACTTATTCAAACAAAAAACAATACACAAACCGTAAAGTTTTTGGATACAAAACAATTAAACTCAGGTACCAAAGTTTCTGTCTCTCTTCATCCCACATTAAATTATTCTAAAGGTACTATTTACTGTCCGGAAATCAAATTTATAGATGAAAAAGAAATTATCTCCCAGCTTCAAAACCAAAATGTTATTGATTGTAAAAGAATAAAAAAATTTATAAATGGAAATTTAATTGATACTCCATTACTCATTTTAACATTCAATTCAACATTATTGCCATCTCATATTCGTGTTGGATTCTTATCTGTTAAAGTTAACAAATACATTCCACCTCCATTACAATGTAAAAACTGTAAAAAGTTTGGTCATACCAAAAATAAATGTCGAAACGTTACCCTTTGTGAAATATGTGGTGAACAAGAAGATTTAAAACAAGAAGAATCAAAACATTCTTGCAATCAAATAAAATGTATTAATTGTAGTGGAAAACATAGTGCAATAAATAAACAATGTCCACAATTTATTATGAGAAAACGTATCTTAGAATACAAAAATGAAAATAATTGGACTTTTAAACAAGCTGCAGAATACATTCAATCAAAACATAAAAATGAAAATATAGTCTCACCTACACAAACACTTGAAGAAGCAATTAAAATAAAACAGAACCGTTCAAAGATATTCTCAAAAACTTCTGATAATTCAAATTCACTTAAACAACCCTCTCTCGAAACAAATTCTACACCCTTCAAAACTACTTCAACAGAAGAAAATAATACAACATCACATGAAACAAAAAATATAAATAATAAAAAAACAAACCCAAATACATCAAAAAATCACAATCATATTAACTTAAACCAAACATCACAAAATCACAATTTCAATTTTAATAATATAACTAATATTAACAACAACAAAATTAATGAAAATATTTCAATCTCTACACTACAAAATGATACATCTAAAAATTCTGATCTCGAAAAAAATATAAAAAACATAGATCATTCTCCCAAAAATGAATAAATAAATTTATTATGAAAAATTTAAAAATAATACAATGGAATTTAAAAGGTTTTTATAATAATCTTAATAATCTCAAAAATCTCTGCAAAGAAGAGAATCCAGACATAATTGCTCTTCAAGAAACATATATTTCTACACAGCAGAACTCAAAATTTTCTAATTATTTTTCATATTTTAAAAATAACTCACATAGCAATCAAAAACGCTCAGGAGGCGTAGGCATACTTATTAAATCCACTATTCCACATAAGGTTTTAACTCTAAATACCAATTTACCAGCAATTGGTATAGAAATTTTTTCTAAAACAAAATTTTTACTAATAACAGTATACATACATCCCAAACATAAAATAAGTACTCAAGATTTACATTCACTCACTTCAAATCTACATTTACCATATATTATCACAGGTGATTTTAATTCCTGGAATTCAATTTGGGGCTCTAAACAAACAGATTCCAATGGACACATAATTGAACATTGGATCAATCTTAACAACATTACACTACTCAATGATAATCGTCCGACACATTTCTCTACACATAAATCCTTCACAAATATAGATCTCTCCCTCTCGTCCCCTTCTATTACACCAATCATTACATGGAACATATTAAATGATCTTCATGGTAGTGATCATTTTCCAATAGTTATTAATATAGATAATCAATTATTACAAATCAAAAGAAGTCGTAAATATAGACTAGAATCGGCCAACTGGTCATTATTTACAAATAGTGTCGACAATTTCTTATCCCAAACACCCTCTTCGCACAACACAAATAAAGAAGCAGCTATTCTTAGAAAAGCCATTATTTCATCAGCCAATCTTTCCATACCGCTTTCAAACCCAAAACCATTATCTCACAATATTATTCCTTGGTGGAACCCTGACCTACAAAATTTAAATTCAAAAAAAAAATCAGCTTGGTATAAATACAGAAAACATCCTTCTTTAGATAACCTTATAACTTTTAAAAAACTAAATGCTCAATTCAAGAGAAAAATGAAACTGGATCGAAACCTTGCATTTGAAAAGTTCACTTCAAACATAAATCCAAATTCAACATCCTCTCAATTATGGAATAACATAAGAATACTCACTGGCAAAAATAAACCCTTTCACATTACAAGCATTTTATCCAATAATAAATATATCACTGATCATACAGAAATTGCGCAAACTTTCACAAATTTTTACCACAATGTCTCAAACAATCTCAATTTCACCAAGGAATTTATTCAGAATAAAAAATCTACCCTCCAAACAGAATATCAAACTGCTCCAAATAATAATTCAAATATTTTAAATCAGCCCATCTCTATGTCTGAAATGGAAATCACCTTAAAATCCTTTTCCTGTTCATCCCCCGGATTTGATAAGATTTCTTACTCCATGCTAAAACACTTAAGTAAAAATGCATTATTAAGATTAAAACAGCTTTATAACACTATTCTTGATACCTCAATTATACCTCAACAGTGGAAAATTGCTACAATCGTTCCTATACTAAAACCATCCAAATCCCCTTTATACCCAGAATCATACCGTCCTATTTCCTTACTATCATGTCTTTCTAAATTAATGGAAAAAATAATTGCTAATAGATTGAATTGGTTATTAGAAAATTCACATGAAACAGATATATATCAAACTGCTTTTAGAAAAAATAAAGGTACAATTGATGCTCACTTATTTTTAGATCACTTAATATCAAAATCTTTTTCAACCAAAAATCATTTAACTATTTGTTCTATTGATTTTGAAAAAGCTTTTGATAGAATCGGGTCTCACACAATTTTAAATAAATTGATAAAAATGAAAGTAGGCTCTAAGATCTTTAATTACATAAAAAATTTTTTAAATAACCGTAAAATAAGAACAAAATTAAACGAATCATACTCATCAATAGAAAAAATGGACAATGGCATTCCACAGGGATCAACTCTATCCGTCATCTTATTCCGTATTGCGATGTCTGAAATAAGTAATATTATTGAGAAATATAATTTCGCTTCTCATTGCTTTTATGTTGATGATTTATATATAATTATAAAAAATAACAATAACTTGGAAGATCAAAACAATTTTAACAAACTATTTAATCATTTATCAATTTGGTGTACAAATAATGGAACTAAAATAAACGTAAACAAAACTAAATTAATACATTTTTGTCGAAAAAAATCATGCAGATTTAACACATTTTCATTCAACAATACTTCTATTGAAAATGTTGATCATCTGAAAATACTTGGTATTTTCTTCGATGCCAAAATGACATGGAAAAGTCATATTCTTTATTTAAGACATCAACTTAACAATAGACTAAATGCAGCTAAATGCATTTTCAACAAATTTAGTACTGCAAATTCATCTGCATTATTAAGATACGTAAAAGCTACAATACTTTCAAAAATTGATTATGGACTTCAAATATATGGAAAAACATCTTCATCCAACATTAAAAAAATCATGGCACCATATCATTCAGCAGTCAGAAAAGCAGTGGGAGCTTTTCCTACTACTTCGATCAATAGTTTACTCGCGGAAACAAACATGCCTACTATAGAAGACAGATATGTAATCCTGACCGTTAAACTTATAGCAAAAATTTTATCCACTCAAAAAACTATGCTAAAAAAAGAGATATCTCTTTTGATGGATAGAAAAACTAAATTAAAATTTTCTTCAACTCTTCAAATAGCTCTAACATACGCTGAATCATATAAATTTCAGATCAATAATTTCAAAACCAAAAATCTACCCATGCCTCCTGCTTTATTTGATATCAATCTTTGCGTTAACATCAATCTCGCAAAATACAAAAAATCTTCAACTGAAAAATCAGAATTCTACCAACTCTATTTGGAACAACTCAACACGTCATATTCTTCTAATTTTAAATTTCTTTTTACTGATGGCTCAAAAACTAATGATTCAGTGGGTTATGCGGTTGTGACTTCAGACAAACAGATAATTAAAACAGCCATTCTTCCAACATATTCTTCAATCTACACAGCTGAAGCACAAGCAATATACGAAGCTCTCAAAATAGCTTCATTGAATAAAGGGAAATATTGTATTATCACAGACAGTCTTTCTACAATATTGGCTATTCTAAATCCGCTTCATAACTCACACATTATTACAAATATTCATTATTTATTAATGAAACATAAAAATAAATTAAAAATTTTTTGGGTACCAGGACATATTGGAATTCCTGGAAATGAATATGCAGATGAAATAGCTAAATCAACAAATATTGCACCTCTATTGCTAGAACAAAATTATTCAATTAAAGATTATAAAAAACATATCATAAAGGAAGTTGATAAAAATCTAAAACAAAATTGGATAAATAAAAATTCTTCCATTAATAATCATTATTACAATATAAACCCGAACAAAGAATACATAAATATTCCATATGACATCCCCAGAAAATATCAAATCATCTTTAACAGAATACGTCTAGGACATACAAATATCACTCATTCACACCTACTTAACCAGCAATCATCACCGCTCTGCAAAAATTGCCATTGTCCATTAAATATAAACCATTTATTCCATTGTATTAGTTATAAAAAACACAATTATCTTGTTTTAAATAAAGAAGGAAAATTCATTTTTCAATATATTACAAAAAATTCTATATATGATTTAATTCGCTATTTAAAACTTTCTAATTTATATAACTTAATATGAAAATTATTGTAATATGTAATTATATAAATACTATAAATGTAAATACTATATGTAAATAATCTTTTTTATACATAATTAAAATATAAGATAAGCTTAAGATCTTAGTTGTTATAGCTTAAATTTTGTAAACTTAGTCTGTAAATTCATTTTACTTTCTAATAAATAATAATAATAATAATAATAATACAACAATAATACAATTACGAGATATACGTAACTCTATACAAAAATGTACGTTATGTTTATAACATTACCGTTACTACAAATACAGAAATTAGATGTAAAAAATAATAAAAACTTATTTTGCAAATATAGAATAATTTTAAGCATTATGACAAGAATTTTTAGAAAATTATATATATTTTAAAACAGTGCCGTAAAGCATAATAATGAGGAAAATATAGGTTTTTGAAGACTTTTTAATCAAATTTTTTGAATATTTGTTTTTGCTTATTTTTATGAAAAAATCCTATTTAAATTACTAGATTGCAATTACAATATCTCATTTTGAAAATTTTATTGTTATGTTTTTTTTTTATTTTTTTCTATTGCTGATTGAATTCATTTTGTTACAATATTCATTTTAATAAAGTGTATATTAAATATTAGTACATAAGTATGTTACATACACTGCCGAGCAGCTGGTTACGGACAACCTCTATTTCTTTAGCCTTTTAAATACTAAGAGGTATTTGAAAAAAGTAATTACCTAGTATAATTACATCCATCAAATGCACTTTTAAAATGTGTGATTTAGCATTCCAAGCGGTATAAATTGCATCTTTAACTTCTTCAACTCGCTCAAATTGATGTGTCTTTTAAGTAAAGTGTAGGAAAGTAATATTTTCAGATGAGAAACTCTTCTCCTGAGATGACCACGACGGATATTGCTACTATTTTCATGATCTACGGAGGAAGGAAATATTTTTATTCAGAAGAAACAGCAGAGAAGGATCAGTAATGATATGGGCAGCCATTTCCTGCAATGGACTCGTTAAAATAGAGTTCTTAACAGGAAAACCAAATGCACAAAAGTATAAGGAAATGTTAGGACGAGCTTTCGACAATGCAGACGAGGTAATTGAGAGTCTGGACTGGATTTTCCAATTGGATATCCATACTGCAGCTTTAATAAGAAACTGGTCAGCCTCCGAATATGTCAGAGTCCTTCACGATCAAGTTGCTCAAGTTAAATATGCAATTTGAGCAAGTTGAAGAACTTAAAGATGCAATTTATACCTCTTGGAATGAAATTCAATTAGAAATTATTCAAAATTTGTATAATTCTATACCTTTATAGAACATTTGAAATTATAAAAAGAAATGGAAGTGCTACCAGATACAAAATTAATAAAATTAACTATAAAATTCCAATTAATTGTTTTACTTTTACCAGCGAAACTTTTTTCTTGATAAAATTTTCTATGTCCGTATCCTGTTGCTCCACGTTTTTATACCATTTTTTTGAAATAATGGGTTTTTCAAAAAATCTATATTGAATAGACAGCTAAATCACACATTTTAAAAGTGCATTTGATGGATGTAATTATACTATACTCTGTTCATAAAATTCGTTCAGTACACGGCTTATGGAAGAGCTCAGTAGCGTTACTTTTAAGAGGAATATATCAAATTACTCATACCCCTATTTATTTTATATATAATGAGACGCTGTAAAAGAGAAAAAAACAACAGCACCCACAAATTTCATATTACCGTCACCGCAACCATACGGTGACTGATTATTATTTCTAGTCGTCCATTATTCATCAATCATAATATTCACTGGATTGCACAAACAAAAACTATAAATGGAAAAAAATTTATCATATGCGAAGAAAACGAAGTATGACGAAGGAATTCATATGCGCACACGATTGTCGCTTAATGAGGAAAAAGTTGCTTGATTCGGCTAATCGAGATGTGGAAGAACAATAGATTGAATGATGAATTAGTGCTGCCGTGTAGTTATAATACTCAAATTAAGTATTGCCGTTTTTGAAAATCAAAAATTTTCATTTATATGACTTTTTGTCATATATTATTATTAATTATATATTACATATATTCTATGATGCAATTTATTTATATATTATTATTAATTAATAGATATGTATAGTAAATATATATTCTATAATAAATATTTATGTCATGAAAAAAAATTTTTGCTTTTACGTTGTGTTGTAAATGTATTACTGTTGCAGAACAGTTAGTTTTTCGTTACATTTTTTGTTGCATGAAAATAGAGATTATTTTCGTTCTTTAGTTGATATTTGCTGTGATTTGTGAAGTGAAGATTGCTGATAAAAAAATAGTTAAAAAAATTAAAATTTAATAAATTAATTAAAGTATATAATACAGATTTTTTTTAAATGAGTGCAGTGGAAGAAAGAAAAAAATTAAGTGTGGAGAAAAAAAAGCAAATTTACTCCACATTTAATATATTTTATAAAGAAAATAAAAGTGTAGGTAGGTCGAATGAAAAGGTGGCAAGTATTTTTGGGATTTGTGATAGGAGCATAACTTTGAAAATCAATTTAATTTTGAAAATCAAGGTAAAACGGCAGCACTTATAAAAATTTCATCCGATTTTACATAGAAAATTTGAATTAAAGGGGCAACACTTTCAGAGGTGTTAAACAGAAACACATTTATACGAATTTACCAAGTTAGAATAGAGAAAATATATCCCCATAAGCCTCCGTACTGAATAAACTTTATGAACAAAGTATAGATAATTACTTTTTTCAAATACCTCTCAGTATTTACAAGGCAAAAGAAATAGTAGAGGTTGTCCGTAACCAGTTGCTCGGCAGTGTATATATAAATTCTATAACATATTAATGTTTGTGTACACTATCGAATAAAACATAGATAGAAGAGATAAAAATTTAATATAATCAGCATATATTTGAAAACTTTGTATTAAGGGATATACAAAAAAATTGAAGTATAATGTAGGATAATATGAGATTACAAAATGACAATAAAAAAAGATTGTTTTTTATTTCTATAAGAATAATAAAATTAAAAAAAAAAAAACACAGAAAGGAAGTAAAAAGGAAAATTTTCGTTATCGTAGTAAAGATTTACAAAACTTTTGTTAAGATTTTCAAGCATATGTGAAATTCATATACTAATATTTCCTTTAATATTGTAAAAACAAAAAAGTAAAATTAGATTTCAGGATAAAAAATGAAAAGCAAAACGAAAAAACGATGTATTTTTGTTGTTGCTTTTACATTTGATAGAAGGAATCAAAAAAAAAAACTTCCAATCATTGTGATAACAATTTTTCTGTCAACCTTTTAAAAAAATGTATTATATATCGATTGTTTCATATTATTTTTCTTTATTTTTTCTCTTTGGTAGGGTCTCTTATGAATATGATTCTTCTACAAAAATGTACATCATATGTATATACGTATAGATATATGTATGGAGATATAATCCTGATGATAATGATTACGATGACGATACAATGGCGTTTCTTTTTTATACTTTTATTGTTTTTGTTTCATTTCATTTTTATTGTCTACTACACCATTCTCATTTTATCCATTTACGAAAGCTTTACATATTTATACGTCTATACGAGTATTCTAAAAAGAAAATAAAAATAACAAATAAAACTCTCATCACAATCAAAATAATATCACCACCTTTACAATAATTATTATATATATCGCATACATACAACTTGGAGTAACTTGTTACGTGCAAAAGTATAATTTCCGAAATAAAAAGTTTGCAATAAGTAATATTTTCAATAAATACAGAATGAAGAAGTTCCAATTTTTTATGCTTTGACTTCACAAAATTGTTAATAACTTTTGAAAGGCTAAAGATATTGACATGATTCTTTCTTTATTTGAAAGATATCTTAAAGACGCATTTTTTTGAAAAAAGTACAAATAATATCCTTATAACGAAAATTTTTAATAAAAAATGGCCAACATTTTTTAAAATATCGAGTTTAAAGGCTCATATCTGCCACATTTGGCAACAGATCGGGACGTGTAAGATACTGTTGGAAAGCTCATAATGCATACTTTTTATCGAAATCGATTTATTTTTTGGTCTTATTTTGAACAGAAGTTATAACGTTTTATATGAGCTCACCTCGCTGCATATTTACATATTAAAACAGAAAGCATCGCATACAAATATTATTTAGTTTTTTCTATGAGGTATGCGTTAGAATGGAGCAATTAGAAAATTTGCTCCAACGCATCAATTTTTATAATTATTTACTATATATTTATAATTTAGTGCTTTCAATGGTTAGGTATACACAAATGTATGTACAAATTAATGTGTATCATTATACGTATGTTTATTGTTTGTGGTATCATTGGTATCATGCTGTACACCAAAGATAATACAGTCTTACTAGATGAACCATTTCATTTTTTTTATTTAAATGTTTGTATGTTTGCCAAAAATAAAGATCGAAAAAGTTTTTCGAAACAATATCGAAAAAGAGCGAAAGTTTATAATTCAGGAGGGATGTAAATATGAGAGAAAAATAAGAATATTTATATAGAAGAATTAGTTTGTGAGTTGCATGACTGGTTTACTAAATTTTATATGGTTTAGAGTGGTACCATCACTTATTTGGGGTGCGTTCATGAACATTACTTTAACCATAGTCATGGTGTAGTATAGTTTAAGCAAAGTTGTGTTATACTACAGCCATAGTTATGTTAACTTCAAGTGGTTTTTGAACGCGATTTTTACCATAGTAGTAGCAATAAATTATCATTCAGCTGTCAAGTCAAGTTTAAAAAATTTTTACATATTATAATTATTATATTTTTTGTTTGTCAAAAATTAATTATTTTTTAAAAATGAAGTTTAAAACAAAATTAATTAATTTCAAATAAATTAAATTGAAATTTTCACAATTCACAACAAAAAATTAAATGATAAACGATTTTTTATTGTCAATGTCATTACCACTTAAGGGCTTACTATCGTTACTATCTTTAACCATGCTCTCGAGCTGGGTTAATTTTTGACATCAAATAGTTAAAAATTTACTTTACTACAGATGTTTATGAACGCTAAAAATTCATGTTGGTAGTTATGTTTTACTATGCCACCACCATTTTGAACGACAAATGATAACTATAGTTAACTATAGTAACGTTTATGAACGCACCTTGATATGATATTATACTTGAATAAGTAAAAATAAATGGATATTTTGTACGCAAATGCTTTAGAATACAACAATTGACAATAGGGCTGTTTCAAATTTTTTTTTTATTGTATTGAGTTGATCGTCGTATTTAATATATGAATGACTTGAGAAAGGAGGTATTTCATATTTCATGTATTCTTATATATGTAAGTATGTGTTGTTATGTTAATATGCCTTGTCGCGTGCTATATGATCTGACATAAATTACTACTACTACTTCTAATTGAAATACATATATAGAATTGTATTTATATCAAAGACCATATAAATATATACATTTATATGGTCTTTGGTTATATGTATTAAGTATTACCTGTATAGGTTTACATTATTTTCTGATGTAGGATTGTAGAATATTTGGCAACAGATGTTTTTACGTATGCATACATTATAATTACTGTAGCATTTGTAGTGTACTCTATACATTTATATGGTCTTTGATTATATGTATTACTTGAATAGGTTTACATTATTTTCTGATGTAGGATTGTAGAATATTTGGCAACAGATGTTTTTACGTATGCATACATTATAATTGCTGTAGCATTATACCAGAGATACTATATAAATACATATAAATATGTTTTAATTTTAACATAGTATCACAGATCAGATACACTTATCTGTGATAGTATATAGTATCTTTGATTATACATAATATATGTATGTAGTGATGCTGATAATAATTACATAATATTTTATTATATACATTTTTTTTTGTTACTCACTGTAGTACATACAAATTTTCTGAATCACTGTATTATTATCATTATTAGAGAATTAATAAAAGAAAAGTTAAAAATAGAATATTTTGATAATGATTTTTGAAATTTTAGGTAAAAAGGTTGATTTTGAGTAGTAGTTAATTGCAGGAGGTAAAAAGTAGTTTTTTGAAAAGTGGTTGTAGGAAGAATTTTAAAAAGTTGTTAAAATAAGTAGAATAAAAGAAAGTTGAAAATTAATTAAATTAAAATAATTTTAAATAATTACAATAAGTAATTATAATCTATAAAAATTAGGTAAATGTTTACTTTATGGTACACACACTAGGGTGGGGTAACTAATGATGGGGAATGGTAGGGGCATGTCCCCTGATCACACTTCGGGGGTCAAACCTTGGGGGACGGACAGTGGGGGCGCAGAGCGGGGGGTTAAAAATCGAAAATTTATCAATTTGTCATATGTGTTTATTGTAAAAGTGTGGGCTAGGGGGGTGGGAGGGGGTTGGTAATGAATGGGGGTGACAGAGGAAGATTCAAGGACTTCACTTTGGGAGCTGAAGTTTGGAAACGGCAAAGTATAGGAGCAGGATGGGAGGTTAAAATTCCTTTTACGAATTAGCGGCCTCTCGCGAAAAATCGTTATCAGCGAGCGGATACATTTCTGCCATGTTGTTAAAAAATGTTTCGATTAGATCAAGATAATCAATTTGACGCTTAAATAAAAATTAGGCTATATAACCGGTCCAATGTTTTTTTGTACGACCGAAACGGGGCACACCACTTCGCAAATCTCTCCAAAATCTTCCAATATTTTGAGTGTGAGCGCCAGTTAAAGGATCTACAAAATTTAATGAATGATTGACTGTTAGATGTTGATAGCCTGATTGCTCGAGACAATTATATGCACGCCAACAATCAGAATAAATGACTGTGCCATCAGCAATATAGTCTCTAATAACTCTTAATAGTGTTTCACTGTCTCGTGTATCAACGGGAACTACAAATACATCTTTTGTCTCACGACAAATACCTCCAAAAACCCATTAGCCCGTTATAAGTCGACCGCGATTACTCTTGCGCTTGCCGACCTTACACCTTTACAACTTTCTAAACGGAAGTATGTTGCATTTTCTATACAGATATACACACATTGTCAGATTTGCCTTCTATACAGATATAAACTTATTGCCAGATTTGAATTTGTAGAAGGCAAATGTGTATAAGGCAAATCTGACAATGTGTGTATGTTGCATTTTCTATACAGATATACACACACTGTCAGATTTGCCTTCTACAAATGCATATCCACACTTATGCACACACACACACACACACACACACACACACACACACACACACACACACACACACATTTGTAGAAGGCAAATCTGACAATGTGTGTATATCTGTATAGAAAATGCAACATACTTCCGTTTAGAAAGTTCAGCTCCCAAAGTGAAGTCATTGAATCTTCCTCTGGCACTCCCATTCATTAGCAACCCCCTCCGACTCCCCTAGCCCACATTTTAACAATAAAAGCATATGACAAATTGATAAATTTTCGATTTTTATCCCCCCGCCCTGCGCCGCCTCTGTCCGTCCCCCAAGGTTTGACCCCCTAAATATATTCATTGGACCTTCCTTTATCACCTCCATTCATTACCCACCTGCTCCGACCCCCCTAGCCAACACTTCAACCATAAACGCATATGACAAAATGATAAATTTTCGATTTTAATGTTTGGGCCTTAGGACTTTTGAAAAAATAAAGTAGTATTCTGATTTATGATCAAAAAAAAAAAAAAAATCAGGTGTTTTGTGAATTACCAAATTTTTTTACAGACTGAGTCAATTTTTTTTCTAACTAGATAAAAGTTGATATTTTCAAATTAATATGGAACATAATTTACAAATATGTATATTTTTCTAAATCTTGAGGATAATGAATTTTAAATTATTAACAATATTTTTTAAAAACAGAAAGCTTAAAAATATTTATTTCAAAATTTTTAAATTTTATTTTGTTGATGTTTTTTGTGTGTGGTATAAAGTATATACTCAAAAAATTCTAAATACTAGTGCTGATGAACATTTAATTTTTTTTTTTTTTTTTTTTTTTAAAATATACATATATACATAAATGTATAATAGTATATATTAAGTGCACGCGGATAATCAGTCCATGGCACCGCCGATCAGTAATTTTTTTTTATGTCAGATATACATTATTATCCAGTTTATCATCAGTAATCAGTTACTGGTGTACATTGCTGATGAGAAAAATTATTGATCGACTTGGGCAAGAGTAGTGCGCTGGCTGGGGTTCGAACCGTGATCTCAAAGATCGCAAGACCGACACACAACCATCGAGCTATTCAAACCCCTTGAACATTTAATTAGATTCAATGAAAATTAATAATTATTTGTAGCTTGAAAAATATTATATTTTTGTTCACAAATCATAAAAATAAACAAGATGTCATGAAGTCGAAAATAAATTATTTGTAAATTTATGTATTTTTATGATTGAATACAATCAAATTTTTTTCATTTATGTCTGCTTGAAAATAAATTATTAAGTAGAATGGGCCTATAATTTTAGTCCTAGAAATATTTTGAGATCCGTATTATCAAAATATCTTCAGTAGTGATTCAAAAAATTATGTTTGAAAATAATGTGGAATAGGTTTACGTATAGTAAATTATAATTGCTTATTTGATTTTTGAATTCAAAATTTACCTTTGAATTTTAACATTTCTATTAAATTGATAACTCATAAACTATTTAATATTATTCCTAAACAAAATTGCCGGCAATAAAAAATAAAATTGTAAAATTTATAATATATTTCTACTTATAAATTTGAATGAAAATTTTTAATTTGATTCATTCATTTAAAAGCGCGAGAACTGGTCAGTTCTGCATGGTGCGGTCATGGTGTTGGCAAAGAAGAGGAAATTAATCTGACCTGTCTCTACTTTAGAATATATTATCAGAAATTTGAATAGCCTTTGACATTTAGTATTATTCATAAATATTTGTATACAGCATTTTTTTTAAACAAAAGTTTTTAAAATTGCATGTTTTTTATATAAATAAAATAAACTCCTACTTTTTTAATTTTTAATTCTGTTCTTTTCTATAAAATATATGTAACTTTGTTTTGAACTAAAATGATCCTAATGAATTCGGACAAAAAAGCGATGAATTATCAATTGTTCTCACAATATTTTAGTACAGTTGAAATTATATTTATGGATTTATAATGTTTCGAGGATGAATTTCCAATTATTAATTAATTAGAAATTAAATGCCATGTAAAAGTAGTTGTGAACAATACTGTACATCCAGTTTTAGTTTAACTATAGTTGGAAGACGGTTTTCAAATTTAAAAATTTTAAAATTAAATATATTACTATATATGATTTATAAAGTATAATATTAATATGCAAATTAAAAATCGAAAAATATATGAATCTTCATGATTCTAGTCTCAAAATATTCCATTTAACTTCGGATTTATGAAAAAAGTATAATAGTTACAGTTTGATGCGTAGGAGAGTGTGGGTAGATAGTTAAAAGAGCATATGAAAAAATCAGTTTAATTCAGTTCAAAAATGTTGATCAGTGTTAACGAATGACGCTAATTATACAGCACTTTTCATACTCTTTTAGCATCCCCGCACCCACCTGGCAAAATTCTCTTTTTTTCATTTATATTTTAGTTTTCATTCTATAAAATTTTTCAATCTTACTAATGAAAAATTACTCATGAGTAATCACCACCCACCACCCCCCACACCACTCCCCCGCATCAAACAGCCACTAATATATTCTATTCATAAATCCGAAATCAAACCAAAGTTGAAAAAAAAAGCAAAAAGGTTGACTTTTCAATTTTTTATGAGTAAAAAACCAGCTGATTGCGAAAGTGTATATGTAATTACCAAATAATATATTCATATATCTATGAATAAGAAAAAGGTTCATATTTAACATTACACACAAATATTTTCATAAAGAAATATGTTAAGAAAGGTCATTGATACTATATTCTATATACATTATAGATCCTGATATACATCATTGAACAATCTATATTTTTATAATTACACTTGTATGTATATGTACAAAATACCATATATACGATGTATACATACAATCATGTATATCGCATAAACAGCACATTCATTGCATATAGTATTTACTATTATCTATTATCTATTCTGCATAAGCAAGCAGCATGTTGTTATTAATGTCTACTATGTCATGTCTATTATGTATGTATTAGAATTAGTTTTTACATCGCATTTAATGTTATACCAAAGACCAATATAATATACCATGATATAATATATTTTAAATATCGGTCTTTGGTTATATCAAACTTGTTTATTCATGTTATATGCTTTATGTATGTAAGTGTACGAGATCGTCTTCAATTCAATATGGATCCTTCTTACATATCCTTATGCACGAGCATAAACCATACATGGAAAATAAATATGTATGATCAAAATCTCTCAAAAATGTTCAAATTTATATTTATATGTTCCAGCCAATGATATTCATTTATTCTATTTTCAATACTCAAAATATACATTTACATATAAATAACACTTATATGTGTGGAATATCATATGAATTAAATGTACATTTTAAATAGCATTGTGTATTGTTTAGTGCTGCTAAACATTGACAGGTGTTCATTTCATTTGTGAGAGCAAATATTTATAATAAATGAGAACAAATTCGAAACACTATGGTCCGTCTACACAATTAGTTTTGATAACTCGATTTACAAAAACAATTCCATTATATCACAGACTGTCAGACACATTTATTGAAATCATTATAATTGTGTAAGGGTACATAACTAAAAGCAATTCGAAAAATTTTGAAAAACTTTTTTGATTTTGATGAAGCTTTTTCGATCTTTATCATTTATGTGAGTGTGTCGTTTTTGGAAAAATTACCACTTACACTAAAAAGAAAATCTATTGAGACGAAGAACTATATTATCTTTGTGTACACGTACAGACTTTACTATAATTGTTATTTCTTTCATTCTCTTTCTTTTCTTTTTTCTATGTGCATTGATATTGAGAAGTGTATATATATTGTTTTGCTCAAAATATTTTGTTGTTGCAATTTATTTGTCATGTGGTATTATGTGTAGTATCAAGGAAAAGCGAATAGGAACTTATTGTTTTTGTTTTTATATCATATACTATGTACTTTATCAAAAAATACATCGTAATGTTGTTACTTTAATGTTATACTCGTATATACAATTGCACAGTACACGACGTCAAATAAGACTAACTGATCTGATATTTGACAATAATTTTTGTGTGAGAAATTCTATACCATTTTAGTCGTTTGCTTCTATATAATCTATACTCTGTTCATAAAATTCGTTCAGTACACGGCTTATGGAAGAGCTCAGTAGCGTTACTTTTAAGAGGAATATATCAAATTACTCATACCCCCATCTATTTTATATACATATAATGAGACGCTGTAAAAGAGAAAAAAACAACAGCACCCATAAATTTCATATTACCATCACCGCAACCATACGGTGACTGATTATTATTTCTAGTCGTCCATTATTCATCAATCATATTCACTGGATTGCACAAACAAAAACTATAAATGGAAAAAAAATTATCATATGCGAAGAAAACGAAGTATGACGAAGGAATTCATATGCGCACACGATTGTCGCTTAATGAGGAAAAAGTTGCTTGATTCGGCTAATCGAGATGTGGAAGAACAATAGATTGAATGATGAATTAGTGCTGCCGTGTAGTCATAATACTCAAATTAAGTATTGCCGTTTTTGAAAATCAAAAATTTTCATTTATATGACTTTTTGTCATATATTATTATTAATTATATATTACATATATTCTATGATGCAATTTATTTATATATATTATTATTAATTAATAGATATGTATAGTAAATATATATTCTATAATAAATATTTATGACATGAAAAAAAATTTTTGCTTTTACGTTGTGTTGTAAATGTATTACTGTTGCAGAACAGTTAGTTTTTCGTTACATTTTTTGTTGCATGAAAATAGAGATTATTTTCGTTCTTTAGTTGATATTTGCTGTGATTTGTGAAGTGAAGATTGCTGATAAAAAAATAGTTAAAAAAATTAAAATTTCATAAATTAATTAAAGTATATAATACAGATTTTTTTTAAATGAGTGCAGTGGAAGAAAGAAAAAAATTAAGTGTGGAGAAAAAAAAGCAAATTTACTCCACATTTAATATATTTTATAAAGAAAATAAAAGTGTAGGTAGGTCGAATGAAAAGGTGGCAAGTATTTTTGGGATTTGTGATAGGAGCATAACTTTGAAAATCAATTTAATTTTGAAAATCAAGGTAAAACGGCAGCACTTATAAAAATTTCATCCGATTTTACATAGAAAATTTGAATTAAAGGGGCAACACTTTCAGAGGTGTTAAACAGAAACACATTTATACGAATTTACCAAGTTAGAATAGAGAAAATATATCCCCCCAAGCCTCCGTACTGAATAAACTTTATGAACAAAGTATAGATGATATTTAATATACTGCTCAAGAGAATTTGTTTGAAAAAAAAATATATATTTTAAAACATTTTTAGTAATTAATATTATTTTCAACCCAATGTATAAATTATATTCTACATCTTTTTCTATAAATTACATTCTTTCAACGAAATAAGATGTAGAATATAATTTTGTGACGCCGACTATAACTTATATTTCATATTATTATTTATACTATTTTGTACACTGTGTGTTCTAAGTATGATATTCAAAATTTTAATGATATTAAAAACTTTTTAAAAATTTAAATTTTGAATTTTTTTAGGTAGGAGGGTAATTTATGATCTTAAATTTTAGCCATTAAACGATGTGAAATTTTCTAAATTTTTATTTTTTTTTTTATTGTTTTACGTTTTTAACCGTTCAACGTTCAAGTCATATTTAAAATTCTTTAAAAACCAGATGAAATAGCCTATTACATATTTGCATTTTTATTTTGCATGTTTGAATAATTTTTTTTTATACATGGTCAAAGAGTATATAAAAGAGAGAGTTTCTATGTGAAAATTCGTGAAACAATGGAATAGACAGGAAATGAAGAATTGACAGTTGAATTGTTTTGAATTTTTCCGTTTATAACAGACAACACCTCTGAAATTTATGAAAAAACATACAATGATTTAATTTTTTTTATGAAATTAAGTAAAAATGTATTTTTATAAAATATTTTTTAAAATTAAATACTCTATCAAACATAATTAATCTCATAATAACAATATATATAGCCATATATATTAATATTAATATTATATTGTTGTTGCCTGTTATATTGTATATTATACATGGATGTGTATATTTATTTTATATACACTTGTCTTGCAGTCAAGCAAAACCTCCGAAAGAATCTCTCTCTCTCTTAGAGAGAAGCCATGAAGTAGCCATCTGCATTAGTGTGAGTGTAGTCGGAAAAAATTATTAAATGTCATGTAATTTGTTAGGCGGGTAGTGAATTTTAATAATTTATTTTATTATTTTTTAAATAAAAAATTAGAAATTAAATTTAAGGTAAGTATTTTTATATTACTTAATTATTAGTGAACAGATTAAAATAAAAAATTGTGAAAATATTTGAGATATTTAAAATAAAAACTAAAAATATTGTCTTAGAGGTTAAGAGCAGGTTATTCTGATTTTACTGATTTTGGGTGATTTGGGTACACGTTTTCTCAGCCATTTTTTATCCAATTTTTATGAAATATGTTTTAAATGAAAGCTCAATGGGTCTAGAGTGAACTAAGTGGAACAAATTTTTCAAAAAGGTTTTAGTTTTTCCTGTACAGGATAATAAGGACGAGGCTTTCTTCAAATTTCAACGTGCTATGGTACACTTTTTCTCCGTAACTACACCATGTATTTTTCTAAAATTTTTGTCATACATCACTCAAAGGGTGTAGAGTGAACTAAGTGGAGCACTTTAGTGATTTTTGTCCTTATTAGTCCTGTAGAACGCTTTGAAGAGAGAATGATTTTTACAAAAAATGTATAGATTTTAAATGTAATTTTTCATGGGTAGATGATTGCGTATTATACTGAAATTTTCATATAAGGTAATTCGAATGTTCTTTTTTCGATTTCGAAATAGAAAAATAAAAGTTTTTACATTATTTCAGAATAATTAGTAATATAAAATTCCTATTTTTCACAAAAATTTTGTCACAGATAATAAAAATGTTTTGCATAACTCTTGGCTCTAAATATATCAATTTTTCACCGATACGTTTATTCATTTTATATGAATAAAAATATTATATATGTGTGAGTGGTAAATATTCAATAAACAACAAAAAAAATGTTTCCAATTGCTATCATACGATTGCCGAAAATAGAAGAAAAAAATATAAATAAAAAAACAAACAAAAAAAAACATGGCATAGCCAACATAGCAAAGCATTGCAAAGAAGCTACCTGCTATTATGATGTACAATATTGTATATTGTATATGTGTATAATATAATAAGCACTAAGAATGAAATAGCTGGAGTAAGGAGTAACCTAATGATATTGTATATTGTATGAATATAAGTATGTATAAATGTTATATGTATATATAGTATACAGGGTGATTCTCTATCGGATGAAAACCTTGAGACAGGTGATTGTTCGTGCCGAGAAACGAAAAAAATTGTATGGCAGGGGGGTCTATTCTCAAGGGGTAAGGAGTTACGGGGCTACGAAGTTTTTTTTTTAGGTCAAGTCACTTGTTCCGTATTTTTGGCCATAACTCACGAAATACTCAATACTTTTGAGTCATCCTGCACTCATTACCATAACCACTGTTGTACTTTATCGCAAAACTCAAGAACTACGAAAGACAATCAAATAAAATAAAAAGCAAATGAAAGGCGATGCATTGGGCTATATTTTAAGTAAAAAAAATTAAAAAAAAATAGGGCAAAATTTTGAGATATTTGACCTTGAACTTAAAATTTTCCGTTTTTTTCCATAAATTTTTGACTTTGATGAGCCGTATCTTCAGCACTGCTAGTCCAATTTAAATTATTTAGAAATCAAAGTAAAGAGCCATTGATTCTCTTTCTAATGAGTGCGGGATGACTCAAAAGTATTGAGTATTTCGTGAGTTATGGCCAAAAATACGGAACAAGTGACTTGACCTAAAAAAAAACTTCGTAGCCCCGTAACTCCTTACCCCTTGAGAATATACCCCCCCCCCTGCCATACAATTTTTTTCGTTTCTCGGCACGAACAATCACCTGTCTCAAGGTTTTCATCCGATAGAGAATCACCCTGTATATATAGTATGTATATACATAGTATATTCATTACATGATATACGCAATTATATACACAAATGTTTATATCTTGTATTTCAAATATTATTTAGAAATTATCAATACAGGTTTGTAACTCGGTAATATGGTAGTTTAATTTTGTTTGCAGGATAGTGGATAGGTCCAGGTATAATTATGTTATAATATAAGTATTTATACTATCATGATGTACAATATGTATTACAAAAAAAAACAACCATTTGTACAATACAATGCTTTATCGTTGCGAATAAAATAGTTAGAGTAACATAATGAATAATATTGTATATTGCATGAACATTTTTTGTACTGTATAGTGCATACATGTAGTTTTTTGGAAGTGTAATATAATTTTGTTTTCAATGATTATATGTACACTATGTTGTTTTGTTATGACGTGTACTTTTTTTTATGAAATTTTTTTTTTTGCTTTTTCTGCCTTCGGTCCTCATATAATATTAAGAATTGAATTTTTTTTTTATTAGTTGCGCATTTCATATACCCACAAAATTTACAAAACAAAATAAAAGAAGGTTTGTGTAAAATAAATGAAAAAAAAATAACAACAGAAAGTAAACTAACACAAGGATAAAAATATTTTTTGAATGTATTTGTTAGATATTTTCGTCGTGTGAGTTTTCAATTTTAATTTTTGATTTCAGGAGGACATGCTCTTAAGTTGTACATATATTTTCTTCTATAGTATAAATATAGAATAGAATATATAAATATAAAATATTATATTAATTTATAAATTGAAAAGTGAATTATTATTGATTCATTTTGTAAAAAGTGCATAAATGAAAGAGTTTTTAATAATATAATTATTTAATTGAATTTTTCTTAAAAATAATTACAAAAAAATTTTTTAGGTTGTGTAGCAATTTTTGTTTACATATTTTATAAAATGAAAAAATAATTATTATTGAATTAAATATGAATATATTTAATATTCATATTTATTGAATTAATATTAAATTACATCAGAAAAAATGCATGTAAATTATTTATTAATTGGTATTATAGTAGAATTATGTATAAATGTGCAATAAATATTAGATAAAGATAACTGTGTATGAATATAAATAAATATGTAGTATAGAATAAGTAATGTTAATATAAAGTACTTGATTGATAAATTTAGAATTTTATGTATTGTATAAACTATGATTTAGGGCATGATTTATGAAAATTAATTATGAATAAAATGATTGATCTTTAAAGACTGTATTATATTTAGTTATAATTATGTTCTGTATAAAGAAATTGTGTAATAAATTAATTGAACAAATGTGTGATACCTAATGATGTATTAATCTAGAAGTTGAATAAATATAAAAATGAAAATTAGATAGTATAAATATAAGAAGTATGTATATGATAAATTTATAGAAATAATAAATATGATAACGTACTCTAAGACCAGCTACTGAGCTGTTTGAGACGTTAATATATAAGATAAAATAATGTAATGATGAGAATAATGTAGTTAATATAAAATGTATGAATGAAGCTAATGATGTAATTGATTGTGAAAGAATAATAAATAAAATAAAATATAAATAAAATAAATATCAACATTTTTTGTTGATCTTTAATTCTCGAAATACTGGTTTATGACAATAACTCATTTATTTATTTTCATTTTTAGTGCAGTTGGTTGGACTTCCATGAAAGAATAATACTTAAAACGATAGCAAGGAAATAAATCTATTTTATGTAAATATTGAAATAATAAAAGTGTAAGGACCTTCAGACTCGAAGTATTTTAAGATAAGTTAATTTTTATATTATTTGATTATTTTTATATATTTGATTCCATATTATTTTATTGATTTCGTATTTGTTTCTTTTTTTCTAGCAGAATTTCGATTTGCGGATTTCAGACGAAGGACGTTTTTTATGCATATTTAAAAATTTGTTTTTTTTTTTGTAATTATATATTTAAGTGATATAAATTAAGTAGTCTTATCAAAAATTTAATTTCTTATAAGACTAAAAAATAATCAAGTCAATTCGCGGTAGTCAAGTCAATTCGGTCAATAACAAATAAAAAATATGCCTCGTCATTGCTGTGTACCGGGATGTAAATCCAATTATGACTCGGTTTCGGTTTCTACATTTTCTTTTCCTAAAGATCGGGTTATTTCTGAAAAATGGCTTCGTGCTATCCCGCGGAAAGACTGGACACCTACAAAATATTCTTCCGTTTGCGTTTTGCATTTTAAAGTAAATGAAATTATAAGAAAAAATGACGGGTGGGAACTTAAACACCCAAAATTAGAAAAAGATGCGATTCCTTCTATTTTTCCAAATTGTCCAAATTATTTAAGCGTGCCTCAAGTAGTTGAAAGACAAGATCCGAATTATCGACAGGCGAAAATATAGACACATCGGACTTGAAAGAAATTTTTGATTCGTTGTATTTAGAAAATTTGGAAGTAGATTCTACCGCTAATATATATGCATACGGATACGCGTCACATTCAGTTGGAAAAAGATTTCTTGTTCGTCTTGTAAGTCATTAGTTTTATGTACAGACGATCAATTCCAAGGCGAATATTTTGAACATTTGCAACGAGGAGGTTTGTCTATTCCGACGGTTTCAGTTAAAATTCTTGGAAATCATATGTGCGCTTTATTCCAGGAAATTACGCGGAACGAAAGTTTATATTCTAAATTTTTCGGTAGAAAAAATCAAAAATGTGTTTTGTGTAAATTAACAATAGAATCGTGTTTATCGGGTAATTTTTATATCGATTTTGATATCTCTTGTCCTTGCGGTTTGACCAGCTATGAAATTTATTCTAGAATATGTTTCAAACTGGCAAATATTTTACTAAATAATTTCGTTAAATCCGAAAGTGATAAAATATGTTCAACAAATACGAGAAAATTAAGAAATTTTTTGACTTGAATTTTTACATTTTTTTCTGTTATTTAAATTTTATTTTTGTTATATTTTTTCCATTATTTTTGTTCTTTGTTATATGTTTTCCATTAATTTTTGTTGTTTTTGTTATATTTTTCCAATGTTGATTTTAATTTTTTTTTTATTTAATTATTTAATAATTTCTATATATAATACTATGTTTTAATAATTTATATAATAATTTATGTATATAACCAAAGAAAAATTAAAAATTAAAAAAATATACATATATAAAATGTTAAAATTAAATTATTTTTGATTATTTTTTTTTATTTATTTGAAAATAAAGTGAACATATTAAAAAAATCAATATCTTTAATTTGTATAAAATAAAACCCATGATACTTCTAACACGCGGAGTTTTTAGCTTAAATATAGAATTTCAGAAGTAACATCATTCTTAATATTTTGATTGCATTTATTCTCACAGTTTTGTTTTAATCAACTATATTAATGATTAATATTCATTAATAAAATTCAATTACACTCTAGTAGTTCAATCCTGATTTCATCTCCCAGCAAGTCAATAATATGATCAAAACCATCAGCAATTCTAAAATAAGGAAATTCCAATAAGTGAGTTGATTTGCAGTAATATTTGGACCTAAAATAAAAAAGACACCAATTTTTATGAATGATGATAGCTTTCGAATTCCAGCCAATATTGTTTTTGTTCGCTGAAATCTTGTTTTAAGTATATTATAAAGAACTGATAAATCTCTACGTAATTATTGACATTGATTTTTACTTAAATATTCTCTACAACACAAAAGGAAATTGATTAAAATAGAAACAAAAGAAAATATCAATATTTTTCTGTTGTGAAACAACTTCATTTAAAATCAACAAATTCTATATTATTTCAGCTTCAGAAGCCCTTATTTCAGATTTCAGAAACCACTACAAATTACGAAAAATTCCGATATTTAGGATTATGCATAATGTAAATGCATACGTTTGAACAAATTGAATGTATGTATTAATAAAATGTATATTTATATATGGATTTAAATTATTGTAATTTGTAAAAAAATTATTAAGAAAAAATAAATAAAATAAATAAATAAAACAATTTTATGAATGAAACATGAGAATTTGTATTTTATTTTACATCAAATAAATAATAATAATACTAATAATATATTTTTTGACAGCTCAGACTAAGTAGTCAAGAAATGTAAACAAAAAAATTCCCGACTACTTAGGCCTTTGAACGTGTGTGTAAGAAAATTTTGTTCATGGCTTCTCTCTGTAAGAGAGAGAGATTCTTTCGGAGGTTTTGAGTCAAGTCATAACAATGATGTATTTATGTTCAATGTTTATATATTTTGTATATTTGAGATTTATGTATATACAAAGATATAAACCAATATTATTGCATATTATTGTATAAACATAAACATTATATGAATATGAGGGCATATAATTTAATACCATATAATGCCATATCATAATACAATACACCTTACACTATTCAATAACAATACATAGATACTGTATAGTATTATTATGTGTTTATATTACATACCATATACTGTATTGCTATGCTGTGATATTACCTAACCGCAGGGCCGGCCCAACAGAAATATGCGCCCTGTTCAAAGTGTAAAATGTCGCCCCAATACTATAAAATTTAATTTCTTTTGAAACTCATATTATTCTTTTAAACTTAAGCCATTTCCACACCACCCTTGAGGTAGACTTAAAACTCACATTACATTACAAATATTATATATTTGCAATGTGTGTTAATTATATATTTTTAATTTAAAATAGATGTAAATAATCTAATTTTGCAAATATCAAATATTTCGCGTTTGTGAGTACGGTGCGTTTTTTTTAACGAGGTGTCCCCCGGAGGCCTAATCCTCAAAAAAATAGTTATAAGAAAACCGTGAAGTTAATCAATTTATTTTACTTTAATGAATAAACAGGAATATTTTTGCAATGTTGTACCAATGTTTAAGTATAATACAAAATTTGCATGATAGTACATAATATAGAATAAACAAGTATTCATTAGTCATATTCTCATACAAATTTAGCATTTTATATAGAAACAATGTTACATCATTTCATGAATATTCTTGATCAAATTTTCACCTGTATAATAGTTTTATCAATAAAATTCAAATTATTTGTGTCGAATTAAGTAAAATGTACTTTCCTGGCTTTGATTTTCGCAAATTCATTCAACAACTCATCACAATCTAAATTTTCTACTAGCTCTTTTTCTATCGATAATACGGCTAAACTAGATAATCTGTCCTGGGTCATTGTTGTCCTAAGATAATTTTTAATTATTTTTAATTTTGAAAAACTACGTTCTGCAGATGCTACAGTGATGGGTAAGGTGCTCAAAATTTTCAGTGAAATGACTGTGTTTGGGTAAACAGTATCTAAATGTTTATCAAAAATGAAATTAAGTACATCCAAACATGACATTTCACAGTTTAAAAGAGGTGAAAGTGTAAGTAGCTCTTGATAAAGTTCGTTCCCATTTATATCCGTACTTTCATTATATGTCAAAGATTCTTCTAAAATCTGACATTTTTCCTTTAAAATGAACTCGGAAGGTAAACAATGTATTTTTAATAAAAAGGAAAATAATTGACCATATTCTTTAATCTGATCGAAACGTTCTTCTATTGAAATTATGGCTTTGTCTAGTACTTGAAAATAAAAATTGACTTTGAAAGATTGTTTTGGGTCAACTATGGGTTCGTCAGCGCATTGTTCACCTGCCATTCTTTTCCTTTTTCTAGTACGGAAACGGTTGTCTAGAAATTTGGGTGAAATTTCTAATTCCTCAGCTAAAACTTTAGCGTTTTGAATATATTTTTCGAAATTATTGTCCGACCTCATTTCGCAAAGAGAGTTTTTAGTATTTTTTAAAACTTCAAGAGCTACAGAAATATCAATTTTTTTATTTTGTAAATACTTGCTGGCGATATTGATTTTCTCTAAAATATCATACCATACAAGTAAAGAACAAATGAAACTAAACTGCAAAATTTTATTTCCCAATGATTCTGCAGTGACTTTAATTAAATTATCATGAGCATTACCACTGATTTCTAATAATGCATCATATATATCGGCTAAATTATTTTTTAAAGGCCTAAGAGCATCTATTCTGCTTTCCCATTTAGTGTCAGACAAAGGTTTTACAGTTAATCCCTTTACACAAGTTTTATATATTTCCCATCTATTTGTGGACCCCGAAAAAAATACATATATACTGTGCACAATATTAAAGAAATTAATTGCATCAATGCTGCAATGAGCAGAGTCATTCACAACTAAATTAAGTGAATGAGAAGAACATGGGACAAAAAAGGCTCTTGGCTCTAATTCCCTAATCTTTTTTTGCATTCCAGAATTTTTCCCTTTCATATTTGCTCCATTATCATAACCCTGACATCTACAATTTGAAATTAATAAATTCAAATCATTCAATTTTTTTAAAACAAGCTCTGTTAATCCAGTGCCAGTCTTATCACTACAGTCTAAAAATCCTAAAAAGTGCTCTTTAATTTGAAAAATATTTTCATTTTTCTCTAAAAATCTAATAATTAATGTAGTTTGTTCAACATGGCTCTTGTCTGGAGTTGAATCTACAATAATTGAATAATATTTGGCAGCATTTATCATATGGACAATTTTTTTAATAGCGGCAGTTGCAATTAAATGAATTAATTCATTTTGAATATTTTTGCTTAAGTAATGATACTGGGTTTCTTTGTTATTAACTCTCTTCAAATGTTCCGCAAGTACAAGATCGAATTTTGCTACCATTTTAACTAATTCTAAAAAGTTACCGGTATTTGATTCATTTATGGTACAAGATGAACCTCTGAAAGACAAAGATTGTGCACCTAGGTACTGAACGAAAGAAAGAAGTCGTCGTAAAACTTGGTTCCAATGATAAACTTCTTCTTTCATCGCTTTCTGCAAATTTGCATCAATTGTTTTATTTTTGTTCAGTCCTTCTTCTAAAATCTTCCACGATCTAAAAGATTCCATATGAAAATTACTATTCTCGTGGCTTTTAAGAATTTGACTTGTATGAGGCCAATCTGAAAACCCCGTACTAGACAAAGCTTGTGTGCTCTTGTTGTGTAAAAATAATTTACAACAAAAGCAAAAAATTGCATCGTTTTTTATTGAATAAACGAGCCAAAGACGAGGAATTTTATCTCCATTTAGAAGTATTCTAAAATAATGGGAGATATTGAATTTTCTATTGTTTTTCCGCGGAAATTCAAAATTTTGAATTTGATACGGGCCTATCTCTACAATCATTTGAATAACTTTTTCATTCAAATCTGGCCATTTACCAGGATCGCGCAAATCAACACATTCATTCACTTCTGTGCATGTTACAGGCATGCTTTTATTATTCACATTTTCACTTTCTAATTCTGTTCCTACATTTTCTAGAGGATTTTTTTCTACTCCAATTCCAGTTAAATTATTACTTTCATTACTGAAATTGGAATTTTTAATGAGAAATTTACTTAAACTTTTTGAATAAACTTCGTCTTCTTTTTCTTGAAGCTTTCTTTTTTTTCTATTTTGAGCACCAGAAGGTTTTTTTTGAACAATTGTTTTATTTTTCTCACTCATTTTCACAAAATTTTAAATTAATTTATATTCACTAAAAAAACTTTATTTCCTTACTCGACACAAATAATTAGAATACGTTACATATAATAATTACGTTATATATAATAATAACCGATTTGATTTCTATATAAGAACTTGCAATACGGGAAACTAGAAAATAAGTTTTTTGCACATTTACATACACCAAATGTATAAGGTGGTAAGGTGATAAGGTGGTAAAAGCATCGTACACTAACTCACAATGTACGGACACAGCTCGATTTAGCGTATATAAATTCAAAAAATAATGTGAAAAAACAGTACAAATATATAATGTTAAAAAAAATAAAATAATAAAATCAATTCAGTAAAAAATTCAGCCCTTTATCTAAAACGGACCATATTTTATGACCAATTTCTTTACAAAAAATATGCAGGTGTTAAAACAAGATAGAAAAAACACACACCAACAACTTTTATTTTGAACAGAATTGAATATGTTATTGTTTTTGTACTGCCTGTCTATCTATCTGTGCACAGTGATTGATTTTTAACAGTGATAGAAAGAATTTATATTAACTTGTGCGTACACCAAATGTACAAGCATCGTACACTAATTTTAACTTATGTCTATATTCTATGGTATAAGCTTATGAAGAATATGAACAACAACAATTATAAGCATTATAGTGAAGGAGCAAAATTTTATTTTTAACAGAATGATACATATTATTGTTTTTGTACTACCTACATACATTCGGATTGCTGATTGTATATAGACGAATGCGCAAGATTTTATTTTGCACAGCTTCATAGGAATAATATATATTAACTTGTGCGCACACCAAATGTACAAGCCTATGAAGAATATGAACAACACAATTATAAGTATTATAGTGAAGGAGCGAGCTTTTATTTTGAACAGAATGATACATATTATTGTTTTTGTACTACCTACCTTCGGATTACTGATTGTATATAGACGAATGCGCAAGATTTTATTTTGCACAGCTTCATAGGAATAATATATATTAACTTGTGCGCACACCAAATGTACAAGCCTATGAAGAATATGAACAACACAATTATAAGTATTATAGTGAAGGAGCGAGCTTTTATTTTGAACAGAATGAAACATATTATTGTTTTTGTACTACCTACCTTCGGATTACTGATTGTATACAAAGATAATATAGTTCTTCGTCTCAATAGATGTTCTTTTTAGTGTAAGTGGTAATTTTTCCAAAAACGACACACTCACATATATGATAAAGATCGAAAAAGCTTCATCAAAATCAAAAAAGTTTTTCAAAATTTTTCGAATTGCTTTTAGTTATGTACCCTGTACACAATTATAATCATTTCAATAAATTTGTATGACAGTCTGTGATATAATGGAATTGTTTTTGTAAATCGAGTTATCAAAACTAATTGTGTAGACGGACCATAGTGTTTCGAATTTGTTCTCATTTATTATAAATGTTTGCTCTCACAAATGAAATGAACACCTGTCAATGTTTTGCAGCACTAAACAATACACAATGCTATTTAAAATGTACATTTAATTCATATGATATTCCACACATATAAGTGTTATTTATATGTATTTGTATATTTTGAGTATTGAAAATAGAATAAATGAATATCATTGGCTGGAACATATAAATATAAATTTGAACATTTTTGAGAGATTTTGATCATATATATTTATTCTCCATGTATGGTTTATGCTCGTGCATAAGGATATATAAGGATCCATATTGAATTGAAGACGATCTCGTACACAAACATACATAAAGCATATACATGAATAAACAAGTTTGATATAACCAAAGACCGATATATAAAATATATTATATCATGGTATATTATATTGGTCTTTGGTATAACATTGAATGCGATGTAAAAACTAATTCTAATACATACATAATAGACATGACATAGCCCAGCAAACATTGCAATAAGAAAGCAATAGCGAAACATTATCGTAGTGGCAAGTCTCGCCTATTGCCGCAATATGGATTTTCTAGTAAAATGCCATACGATGTGCTTGGAAAAAGGTTGACGCGCACTCTAATTGCTTTGTACGATTGCATTCTAATAGACATGGCGATAAGAAAGCAATATTAATTTTCTATCAGAAAGCAATATGACAACAATAAGATAATTCATGAGTATTTTATTAGAAAACGATAAAATGGCAATAGTACGTTTATCACTCCTGTGATAAAAATGCAATAAGAAAACAAGTGGAAACAGTATTGGATAACCATAGTTTTGGCAATAAATAGGCAATTATTATTAATCTGAATTTGTGAACTGCATTACCAAAAGAGAAGCTACTACCTTTTGTTATACTAATTATTTTTGTGGTATACTGTAAAATATTGAAACATCTGAATTATTTATATTTGAATTAATTTTGAAATAAATTAAAAGAGATGATGGCAAAAAATTTATCTCTTCGTCAAGAAAAACATAAAATAAATCCTATTTTATATGTATATTATTACATTATTATAATAATTATTAGAAATACATTTTTTACATATAATTATTATTATTCTAAAAATTCATTATTTTTTCTCGATCGTTTCCTTTTTTGAATCCGGTCATGTGCATATGTAAAGTGCGACTTTATTATACGGTTTAGTAGTCCATCGTCGCTTTCGGGGAATCGATTGTAGCACGCAGCTATAACAATAAAATAAGAATTTATTATTATTATTTATTTATTATTTTCAAAGAACAAAAATTCAATAGCTTACTTTTAATCAGCGTATATATTAATAAAATACGGAAACTATGTTTTTCTGCTGTTCCGTTCCAGCAAAAGTTTTCCGCTGCCTCGTCCGTCATTATTTTTTTTAAATTTTCCTTAATAAAAGAAGACGGGCAATCACCTCCAGTTCGCACCAAAAATTGAATCTGAAAAATTTAAAATAAAATACTAAGTTTGGAAGTATGAAATAAATTTGCATATATTTTACCATTTTTTCACGAATTTCCTCCTTTTCGCCCAATTCCTTATGTAATTTAAGGATGTTTTCCTTCGTCAAAACTGGAAATTGAGGAAGGAAACTCTGAAAGTCGCTGCTATTTGAGCTATTATTGTCCTTTAGTTTGATGATTTGTTGTTTGAGAGAATTGATTTCGGTTTTCATGTCCGTAAACATTCTTTCTTGGCTAGATTTTAAATTCAAAATAATAGATTTTAATTCATCTATTTTATTTTCACAAGAGCAGGAGGATGACTTTTTTTGAGGTCTGTTCACTACAAAATGAGATGGAAAGATCGATTGTGATTCTTCATTTTGAATATTTAAATTATCCGGTTGGATATTTTCTTTCAATGCTTCGTTTGTTTTATTAGTTTGAGTTGACGTCACAGGCCACTTTCCTATAAAAATGAATAATTTCGATAAATGAAGATATGTATATTAACATTCCAGAAAAATTCTAGTATTCTTAATGTCTTTTTAAATAAGTAATATTCTAACCTGGAATAATACGGAGAAAGTCTCTGTAACCAAAATTTTCCGTGTTTGGATCCTTAAAACTTTCCATATTTAAGTCACATGCCGTTAATTCGGTGTAGGTTTTTTCATTTTCTCCGTTTGACGCCATTTTAAATATTAATTATTCTGAATCTTTTTCAAATAAATGCAAAAGCAGAATAAAAAAATTTGTATTATTTTGAATATCTGTAATCTGTATCTGTAATAACTGTAATCTGACATATTGAATGAATTTAATACATCATCGTTATGATTGTACGTTTTCTGTATCTTAGCAGGCCTTTCAGTATCTTTAGATCAGTAGATTCAGAAAAAATGTAATTTACAACTTTTTTTGCATTTTTATGTGCTGTTTTATGCAAGGATTGTCTTGACATGTCTACTAAATTTATACTAAATTTATAAATTTATGCAATATGTCATTAAAAGAAATTGCGTACAATATATCACACCAAATTCAAAAAATAATTTCAATTATTGAATACATATATTGTAAATAAATGAAATAATTAATGTTTTGAAGCTTACCTTTATTTATTTATGTACTTATTTATGAATTTATGTAATTTTTAAACAATATTAATTAAATTTTTCACTTTCACTACTTACTACATGAACGGATAAATACGAAATGAGCAAACTAGAATTACCGTAATCATTGAAATATAAAGAATTTGCACGTTTAGTACTAAATAATATCAACATGAAATTTGATACATTGCCCTTTTATCGCCGATTCGTATAATATTCTTATGAATCACATATTACTATTATTTATTGCCTATTTGTTGCCTATTCCTATAGTGAGAGATATTGCCTAATTATCGTATTTTTATTGCCTTGTCTATGTAGTTCCCTTCCATTGCCTCCTCACGCTCTTGTTCATGGTTTATTATGTTGCGCTTTTATCGCTTACTCGTATATAACCTAAACTATTGCCTAACTATTGCCCATTTATCGTTGCAAACTATTGCCCTTTTATTGCATCCTCGTACTATTGCCCAAATGTTTGCTGGGTTGATATAAATACAATTGTATATATGTATTTCAATTAGAAGTAGTAGTAGTAATTTATGTCAGATCATATATAGCACGCGACAAGGAATATTAACATAACAACACATACATTCATATATAAAAATACATGAAATATGAAATACCTCCTTTCTCAAGTCATTCATATATTAAATACGACGATCAACTCAATACAATAAAAAAAAAATTTGAAACAACCCTATTGTCAATTGTTGTATTCTAAAGCATTTGCGTACAAAATATCCATTTATTTTTACTTATTCAAGTATAATATCATATCAAGGGTGCGTTCATAAACGTTACTATAGTTAACTATAGTTATCATTTGTCGTTCAAAATGGTGGTGGCATAGTAAAACATAACTACCAACATGAATTTTTAGCGTTCATAAACATCTGTAGTAAAGTAAATTTTTAACTATTTGATGTCAAAAACTAACCCTGCTCGAGAGCATGGTTAACGATAGTAACGATAGTAAACCTTTAAGTGGTAATGACATTGACAATAAAAAAATCGTTTGTAATTTAATTTTTTGTTGTGAATTGTGAAAATTTCAATTTAATTAATTTGAAATTAATTAATTTTGTTTTAAACTTCATTTGTAAAAAATAATTAATTTTTGACAAACAAAAAATATAAAAATTATAATATGTAAAAATTTTTTAAACTTGACTTGACAGCTGAATGATAATTTATTGCTACTACTATGGTAAAAATGGCGTTCAAAAACCACTTGAAGTTAACATAAATATGGCTGTAGTGTAACATAACTTTGCTTAAACTATACTACACCATGACTATGGTTAAAGCACAGACCTAAATAACGATACACAGATATGCCAATATCGCAAAGCTCATTTTAAAAAATTTCAAGTTTGCATTTTCATCTATAAAACTTTTGATTTGAAACTTAAAATTCGTAAATTGTGAGAATGATTCTCTCCCAAAAAAAGAAATGTTTTTTTTACTTTTTTTTATTCATACATACTGCTACCTGCTACCCTTTTTAATTTTTTTTCCATACCACAATAGCTAGATATAGATGTATGTAAATGTACAGACAGGTTTTATCATTACACATAAGTTGCGTTCCTTTTGACCAAGTAAAGAACTTTCAAGTACTCGGGAGTATATTGTAAATTATTGTAAATTTTTTTACTTGGAAGTAAAAAGTAACCTCAAATTTGAAAGCATACACATTTCTAAGGCAATGTAAATATTGGAGTGACAGTTAGCCATGCTCCAATTTCAGCTGTCATGTATTTCAAATTTGTTTTGCTTTGATTTTAGATGCTTCATAACATTAAACAATAAAAAGCCACCTATTGAATAAAACGTGTATTAAAAATATTATAGACTTAAACCTATTTCTTTAATCTCTAACGATCTAAACACAAATACCTCTGACGGCGAATTTTGGCGTAACTAACCATGCAACTGTCAAGTAAATTACTCGAATACAAGAGGTGGTGTATATGATCACGACTACAAGTACTTTCGAGTACTTTAATTGGTGAAAAGGAACGCAACTATATTGTCACTTCGTATACAAGGAGGCTTGGTTGTCTTTTCTTTATTTTGACTTACATCAAATACCGGATTTTATAGTTGATAGTTGGTAGATATTAGATCTTAGATTCTGTTTATTGAAGAAATTGATGAGGTATATGTACAGTGATCACAAAAATTATTGGTGCTACTTGTGCACAACAAATTTCAAATGTTTACTAAATAATTCAAATTTCCTCGGTATTTTTCTTGAAAGTCAAAATTAAATCAATTATTTTCATTTTAATATTCATAATAATTTTTGCGATAGAATTAATGCAGGAATAATTTTTGGAATAATTCAAATAATATATTTGTTTGTATATTTGACAAACACCTACAATCGTTAGTACACGATTAAGAAGGTGCTGGTTCAAAAAAATAGTTATTTTTTTAAGAGATAGATATTTTTTGAGTTTATGTTTTATTTCTCTTCAAATTCAACTTATACAATAATTAAAATTATCTACTTAATCTATGGTAAAGTAATTCCAAACTTAAATTGATAGTCTTAAATTTTCAGTATTATAATAACTAATAAATAATACAAAGTATTTATTTGTGCTAAGTAGTTCAATTTCTCTGGTAAAGAAAAAAAATAGTTTAATATTCCCGTCAGCACCAGGAATATTAATAGAAACTCCAGTCAGCACCCGGAGTAGTTAGTATGTAAATATTCCCGTCAGCACCAGGAATATTATGATATGAATACTCTAGTCAATACCCAGAGTAAGATAAATAGTTAGTATTTATATTCCCGTCAACACCGGGAATATATGTTGAATATAAACTTCAGTCAGCACCCGAAGTTTATTTTATTAGTGAATTTCCAGTCAGCACCCAGAAAATTCACTAAGTTTTAGTATGGGAATAATTAAGTATTTATAAATTTCAGTCAGCACCCGAAATTTATATTTCTTAGTAAACTTCTAGTCAGCACCCAGAATATCTACTAAGTTTTTGGAATTGGGAAGAATGTGTAAATTGCTAGTCAGCACCCAGTAATTTACACTTGGTTAGTTAGGATAGGAATGAAGGTGAAGATGCTTGATTTCTTCGGTTTATATACTTTTGTGAACAAAAGTAAATTTCTAGAAAATTAACGGTGTCTATTATTTTTGAGCCCTATTGTAATTATTTGAATATTTAAAATTAATTATTTATTTTATTTGTCATTGTTTTTTTTTGAAATTTACTTTTGTCACTCAATAGTATGCAAAAAATAATACAATTATTTAATTTTACTAATAATAGTTAAAATAACCCAATAGTATGCAAAAAAAAAAAAAATAATACAATTATTTAATTTTACTAATAATAATAATAATAATAGTTACAATAACAAAATTTTTTTTTGCATAATTATGATTATTCTAATTGGAATTTGTATGTTGAATTGTAAGTAATAATATTGATATTGTAAGTAATTGTTGCTAGGTACATTTATTACATTTTGGTCTTTGATCTGTTACTTTTTTTATTATATATTATGTTTAGTTACATTTTATATTTTATATATATATTGATTGTGTACAATTTGTTTTTTTTTGTATGTATAATTAATTACAATTGTTGTTGTCTTAGTCTAAAATATGTATTATTTTATTGATTATTGATTGTCTAAATTATAATTATAATGAATAGTGGAATGTATGTTGATATTTGCGTCAATTGTTGAGATCAGCATTGAATAGTGTTATTGGAATAATTGTTTATTGTTGAATATTTGACAGTTTATTGTTTATATTTTATATTTGTGTTTTTGGATATTTCGAGTGTCGTGAAATTAATCAAAAGTGTTGTTATTATTAAAAATATTATTATTTATTAAATTTCAATTAAAATGAAGATTTGATTGAATGTGTATTTGATTCATGTAAATCAAAATACTTCATTTTTATTGATATTTGTTTGTTAATGCAAATGCCGTCGGCAAAGTGAAAAAATGTGAAATGTTTAAAATAAAAAGTTACAAATGTGTTTAATTTGTGTATGTGCAATGCAATTAAAAGTGTAATTTCAGGTGTTTTTTGGTAGAATTATGGGGTTGATGGTATGTAAATTAATTTGTACCAATTAACCATCATAGTTTTGTCAACACCTGAAAATCAACTAAGAAAAAGGGTGAAGTGAAAAAACTGAGTGATAACGAACATACTGCCCCCCGTTGAAAAAATACATTTCTTTTTATTTTTTCAAAAGAAAATCGAAAAAAATAAGTTTTATATTTGTTCGGATTATTTTTCACCCAGGATAGTGTTATGGTGGAATCAGTCCATGCGAATACAGGGATATTTGAATATTCCATGTCAGATTTGACTCGTTTAATGAGTCGTGCTAGTAATAATGCTCCATTCAATTCAAGACGAGGAAGTGAAATAGGTTTTGTAGGAGCTACTTTAGATTTTGCAGTCAATAATGAAACATAAATTTTTTCTTTGGTTGTAACTCTAAGGTAGATTGCAGCTGAATATGCGAAATTCGAAGCGTCTGAAAAACCATGTAATTGACAATTTTGAATTGATTTTTGTGTCTGAATCCATCTGGGTATTTGTATTTTATTTAAATTGTGTAATTCGGATTTGAAATGTTGCCACTGTTCGTCTAAATTAGCAGGTACCAGATCATCCCAAGAACACCCAGAAAGCCATAATTTTTGCATCAGAATCTTTGCGGTTATGATAATTGGTGATATCCATCCTAACGGATCGAATAATTTTGCAATTTCGGATAAAATATTTCGTTTTGTAGATGGTCGATTTTGAATTTCACGGTATTGAATTGCAAAATAATCATCCGTAGGATACCAATAGATACCCAGTGTTTTCAACGATTTATCACTTGCAAATTTAAGAGGAAAATTGATTTCTCTCATGTCCTCTGGTATATTCTGTAAGAGTTCTGGTTTATTGCTAACCCATTTACGTAGGTTGAAACCACCAGATTTCATTAGAGAAATAATTTGATTTTGGATATTGATTGCTTCTGGTATTGAATAAGCACCTAAAAATGCGTCATCAACATAAAATTGTTTTTTGATAATTGGTAAAATGTTCGGGTAATTATGATATTCATCGTCTGCCAATTGGTGTAAAGTTCTTATAGCTAGATATGGTGCAGGTTTTGTACCGAATGTAACTGTTGTTAGTAAATACTCTTTTAGAGGTTCTGAAGTGGTATTACGCCAAAAAATTCGTTGAAAATTCTGATCTTCTTTATGCATGTCAATCATGCGATACATTTTCTCAATATCTGCATTCATGACAAATGGATATTTGCGCCAGTTAAGTATTACAGTAAATATGTCAGTTTGTAGTACTGGGCCAGTGAATAATTGATCGTTAAGACTGAATCCATTAGTTGTGTTTGCTGATGCATTAAAAACGACACGAAGTTTAGTGGTGGTACTATCTTTGAAAACAGCGTGATGAGGAAGATAATAGCAATTTTGATTAGAATCGTTACGTGATATCAATTTCATATGACCTAATGTCATATATTCTTCTATACATGCTTTATATTGTGAATGAAGATTTGGATTTTTTTGGAATCGTTTTTCAAGAGCGTAAAATTGTCGTAATGCCATATTTCTAGATTCACCAAGATTAGGTGGATTGTTTATGAATGGTAATCGTACTTCATACCGTCCATTGTCTTTCCGTTTATGTGTTTGTTTGTAGTGATTTTCACACTGTTGATCTGTTATAGATAATTTTGGTTTAGTTTCAACTTCTTCCTCTTCCCAGAATCTTTTTATAAGAGTATTTAGATTATCTTGGTTATGAACGTTAATAAGTAATGATTTCGGTGTGTTTTGTGATTTTATCGTACCACCAATGAGAATCCATCCAAGCAAACTGTTTTGTGCAACAGGTGTACCTGGAGGACCTTTGCGCAAACCTTCTAGTAGGATAGAAGAATATGCATCAGCACCTAGAAGGATATCTATCTTTCCTGGTAAATGGAAAGTTGGATCTGCTAGATCGAGATCTTTAATATGATTGAAATTATGAGTGTTAATTTGTGAGGGTGGTAGAAGATCAGTAATTCTAGTAACAATTAATGAATTTATGTTTATAGTTTTGTTTGTGCGAGTTTGTATGGGTAGAGTAGTTTGATATTTAATAGGTACTGTTTTTGAATTACCGAATCCAGATACTTGTATTGAAGTACGATATTTTTTTAAAGATAATTTTTGTGCAGCATTTTCTGTGATGAAAGATGTCTGCGAACCTGAATCTATAAGTGCACGAAATGTAAAATCTAGACCATGTTTAGATTTAATTTTCACAAGAGCTGTGGATAGTAAAGCAAGTGATGACCTTCGTGAATGTTCGTATGTACAAAATGATTGTAATGATTTTTCAACGATTTGGTTGGTTTGTGATTTAGTTGAACAATCTTGAGTTGTTCCTAAATTTGAATTGTTTGAATTATGAATAGTTTTAGATTTTGTGTTAGTTTTGTTTTGCACATTGTTTGTGCTTTGGTTCGATAAGTTAAAATGTAGTAAAGTATGGTGTTTTTTACCACAATTGCGACAAGTGAATTTACTTGTGCAATTATAAAGTTTATGTTTATTAGATAGACAATTTATACATAGCTGCTTCGAGCGTACGAGTTCAAGTCTTTTGGGTATTTGAAGACTTAAAAATTTTGAACAACGATATGCTGTATGTGATTCTTTACAAAAGAAACATGGTTTTGCTGACTTAATGTGATGCGTTATGGATTTATAACTTTGATTTGCTGATGTTTTGTTATCAACTAATGCCTCAAGTGTTCTGAAGCGAGATTCTAGAAATTCCTTCAACATATCGAATGTAGGTAGCTCTTGTGAAGATCCTAACTTTTCTTCCCATAATCGTCGTGTATCAACGGGTAATTTTTGTGTCACGTGGTATATAAGGATTACATCCCAGTTTTTTATATCGACTTTTAATGAAGTTAATTCGCACAAACATTCTGTTGTTCTATCAATAAGAGATTTTATGCCTTTGGCAGACTCTGAATTTAACGATTGCTGATTGAATAGAATTTTGAGTTGAGTATTGACTAATACTCTTGTATTTTGATAACGATTTTTCAAGGCAGACCACGCGACTTCGTAATTTGATTCAGTGATTTGGTACTGACGGAGTAAATGTTCTGCTTCACCAACAACGCTGGTTTTTAAGTAATGGAATTTTTGAATAGCAGATAAATTAGAGTTTTTGTGAACAAGAGATGTGAATAAATCGTGAAAAGATCGCCAACTGTCATATGAACCAGAAAACTTGGGTAACGAAATTTCTGGTAATCGAATAGATGGGTTTGAACTACTAACTTGAATTGGTTTTTGGACTGAAGGTTCTACTTTGTTAAGAGACTCTAAGGCATCATTTAGAATGCCAAGAAAATCATAAAATTTTTCCTCAAGGGGATTAAAATAATCTGAAGAATATTTAAGTTCTTTAATTTGTTCTGATGGTGTAGAGCTTACTAATCGTTCGAGAGTTAAATGATTAATAACGATATCTTTCCACAATGCTTTAACATAATCAAGACGACCTCGAATATATCCAAGCGTTCGTTTTGCTATGGCTGTCTTTTTGTAATTCGTAATTGCTGTCTCAAGCAATTGACGCAAACTATCTTGTTTTAAAATTAAATCACATATGGTTTCCTGTGATGTAGTCATGTTGTAATTTGAAGAAAAATGAAGTACTCAAAAATATCTATCCGGCTCGAAGGACCAAAAAATGTTTGTATATTTGACAAACACCTACAATCGTTAGTACACGATTAAGAAGGTGCTGGTTCAAAAAAATAGATATTTTTTTAAGAGATAGATATTTTTTGAGTTTATGTTTTATTTCTCTTCAAATTCAACTTATACAATAATTAAAATAATTAAAATTATCTACTTAATCTATGGTAAAGTAATTCCAAACTTAAATTGATAGTCTTAAATTTTCAGTATTATAATAACTAATAAATAATACAAAGTATTTATTTGTGCTAAGTAGTTCAATTTCTCTGGTAAAGAAAAAAAATAGTTTAATATTCCCGTCAGCACCAGGAATATTAATAGAAACTCCAGTCAGCACCCGGAGTAGTTAGTATGTAAATATTCCCGTCAGCACCAGGAATATTATGATATGAATACTCTAGTCAATACCCAGAGTAAGATAAATAGTTAGTATTTATATTCCCGTCAACACCAGGAATATATGTTGAATATAAACTTCAGTCAGCACCCGAAGTTTATTTTATTAGTGAATTTCCAGTCAGCACCCAGAAAATTCACTAAGTTTTAGTATGGGAATAATTAAGTATTTATAAATTTCAGTCAGCACCCGAAATTTATATTTCTTAGTAAACTTCTAGTCAGCACCCAGAATATCTACTAAGTTTTTGGAATTGGGAAGAATGTGTAAATTGCTAGTCAGCACCCAGTAATTTACACTTGGTTAGTTAGGATAGGAATGAAGGTGAAGATGCTTGATTTCTTCGGTTTATATACTTTTGTGAACAAAAGTAAATTTCTAGAAAATTAACGGTGTCTATTATTTTTGAGCCCTATTGTAATTATTTGAATATTTAAAATTAATTATTTATTTTATTTGTCATTGTTTTTTTTTGAAATTTACTTTTGTCACTCAATAGTATGCAAAAAATAATACAATTATTTAATTTTACTAATAATAGTTAAAATAACCCAATAGTATGCAAAAAAAAAATAATACAATTATTTAATTTTACTAATAATAGTTAAAATAACCCAATAGTATGCAAAAAAAAAAAAAATAATACAATTATTTAATTTTACTAATAATAATAATAATAATAGTTACAATAACAAAATTTTTTTTTGCATAATTATGATTATTCTAATTGGAATTTGTATGTTGAATTGTAAGTAATAATATTGATATTGTAAGTAATTGTTGCTAGGTACATTTATTACATTTTGGTCTTTGATCTGTTACTTTTTTTATTATATATTATGTTTAGTTACATTTTATATTTTATATATATTGATTGTGTACAATTTGTTTTTTTTTTTTATGTATAATTAATTACAATTGTTGTTGTCTTAGTCTAAAATATGTATTATTTTATTGATTATTGATTGTCTAAATTATAATTATAATGAATAGTGGAATGTATGTTGATATTTGCGTCAATTGTTGAGATCAGCATTGAATAGTGTTATTGGAATAATTGTTTATTGTTGAATATTTGACAGTTTATTGTTTATATTTTATATTTGTGTTTTTGGATATTTCGAGTGTCGTGAAATTAATCAAAAGTGTTGTTATTATTAAAAATATTATTATTTATTAAATTTCAATTAAAATGAAGATTTGATTGAATGTGTATTTGATTCATGTAAATCAAAATACTTCATTTTTATTGAAATTTGTTTGTTAATGCAAATGCCGTCGGCAAAGTGAAAAAATGTGAAATGTTTAAAATAAAAAGTTACAAATGTGTTTAATTTGTGTATGTGCAATGCAATTAAAAGTGTAATTTCAGGTGTTTTTTGGTAGAATTATGGGGTTGATGGTATGTAAATTAATTTGTACCAATTAACCATCATAGTTTTGTCAACACCTGAAAATCAACTAAGAAAAAGGGTGAAGTGAAAAAACTGAGTGATAACGAACAATATTTGTTCTAAGAACAATTATGGTTTTTTTAAGAAATTGTATTTATTAAAGTTTGAAAAAATAAATATAAAAATTTAAAAGTATTACAAGTGTCTAAATCCAAATTACGATACTTAAATTATGCAGAAATAATTTTTGTGGTTACTGTACATGTGTATATAATGTGTATACACATATAATGTAGAAGCAGCATAATTTGTAAGATGCATATTAACTTGAAAAAATGAAATCATAATCGAACAAACATGAATTTAGGGTCGAAAATAACAATGAAATAGTAACAAAGGGTCGAAAACAAAAACAAACCAAAACAAACTATAATGTGCGTATAATACATATATACTCGTAGATATACATAAATATATTATATCTAACATTATGGTACAAAACAGTATATATTCCAGTATCATACATATTCTATATACTTATGTACATACATACATATTTCTATTGCCCAATACAAAATATGTACGCAAACAAGAAATAAAATTGGTTCCTTTTTGTACATTACCTTACGTGTATGTAAGAATGTATATTTGAAACTGTGTTGTTTTGTTTTGTTTTATTTATATTTTCTACTCTCAATTTTCAAAATGTACTCATTTTATAAGAGAAGCTTTGAGAGAGGTGGATTTTCGCTAAATCCACTTCCAAAATTAGCTCGGCAATTGAAAGGATTGTATTGCACACTCTGTGTAATAGTTATTTTACTCTGTGGTATTATCTTTGTTGTATATAGACGAATGCGCAAGATTTTATTTTGCACAGCTTCATAGGAATAATATATATTAACTTGTGCGCACACTAACTAAATGTACAAGCCTATGAAGAATATGAACAACACAATTATAAGTATTATAGTGAAGGAGCGAGCTTTTATTTTCAACAGAATGATACATATTATTTTTTTTCTACTACATACATTCGGATTGCTGATTGTATATAGACGAATGCGCAAGATTTTATTTTGCACAGCTTCATAGGAATAATATTATATTAACTTGTGCGCACACCAAATGTACAAGCCTATGATGAATATGAACAACACAATTATAAGTATTATAGTGAAGCAGCGAGCTTTTATTTTGAACAGAATGATACATATTATTGTTTTTCTACTACATACATTCGGATTGCTGAATGTATATAGACGAATGCGCAAGATTTTATTTTGCACAGCTTCATAGGAATAATATATATTAACTTGTGCGCACACCAAATGTACACAAGTCTATGAAGAATATGAACAACAACAATTATTTTATTTTCAACAGAATTGAATATGTTATTGTTTTTGTACTGCTTGTCTATCTATCTATACACAGCTTACTGACTGTATATTGAATATGCACACTGCACAGTGATTGGTTTTGAACAGTGATAGAAAAAATTTATATTAATTTGTACGTATAATCAAATGTATAAGCGTATGAATAATATAAACAAAAACAATTATAGGCATGATAGTTAGTAAAGGAGCGATATTTTATTTTGAACATAATTATGTATATTATTTTGAGATTTGAGATTTTTACTATCTCTGTTGGCGCCCCACTGAATTTGTCGCCCTGTTCAGCCGCTCCTTCTGCTCATATGCAAGGACCGGCCCTGCCTAACCGCTCCCCTTCACTTCGAAGTTCGAACCAATATATTTTCTATTGGTTTTGATCAGCAAATTTTTATTTTTAAATCAATGATTTCTGTTTGAATTTAGTATTTTCGTATTTTAGTTTTCAGTCTACAGTAAGGGACAAAATGATTACTCCTTTTTAACATTTTTTAAAAATCGGTAATTTCCAAAAATATAAATGCAAAATATATAATAATATAAATTAACACATTTTATATCAATTTATTATCTATTATTCATAGTATCTTCATTTTAACATATTTTTAAGATACTGAAAAGTTTCCTTGCAAAAAAAAATTTTTTTAAAAACTATGTACAAATTAAAAATTTTAAATAAAAAGAAAAATTATTAAATATAATTTTTAAAAAATTATAAAGGAAATTTTTGTTTACATAATGTGTTATAAAAAAAAATTAGAATATGTATTATAATACATAATTCTGTCGTGGACTGTAGACTGTACACTAACAAAAAACATAGCACTCATAATCAATTATCAAAGATTAAACAGACAACATTGAACAATTTAGCAATATAGTATGTATAAAAATAATGATAATAAATATCTAAGTATAGGTATACATACATATAGAGTTAATTATGATAATACTCTTTCATACAAACGTGAAGAAGTTATGGGACAAGCATAATCTTTCATCAATAGAAAACATAATCATACTGGTATATGGATATTCGATATTTAGCATAAAAAAACAAAATGTGAAAACATATTGCTTTCATAAAAATTTCATAGAACATCTTTGGCCAATTAAAAAAAATGGAAAAATATATCAAGATAAATCAGTTTATATTTAAAAAAAATTATTACAAGAAGAGTAAGAGAACAGGAAAGAATCCTCAAAAGTTGGTAAAATCCTTGTGGAGTTAATAGCGACGATTAGAGGTGGTCTGTTGTATTTAAAGGTTATCATTAATTACTCAAAGCAGTTTTGTTATAATGTTTATTTTTTGATTTTTTTTTTTTTTTTTGAATAACGAAATTAAAAATATTTCTATTTTAATAAAAATAATAATTATTATAAAAATTAATTAATAATCTACATATATGTACGTTTTAAAGTATTTTTTTTTAAAAAGTCTTGCTAGTCCCAGAATTTTTTTACGCCTGTGAATTAGCAATCTATATATGTATATATATAAAAATGAATGTATGTTTGTTTGTTTGTTCTCGATAGACTCAAAAACCGTACATCCAGTTGCCTTGAAAATTTGGGAAATTATTAGGTATATCCCCGGAAAGGTTTTTGAAAATTTTTTTTTAAAATCAGAGTTGGGGTTCTAGGTGCTACAGAACAAATATCCCAAAAATATCAAAATAACATTTAAGGCCCATGTTCACATGGTTAGTCTTTATTGTATGTTCTCATGTGCATTAGTTGTGATTTTACTACCAGTCGTAATACAAGTTAGTAGTAGTATCAGCGTATTAACATAGATAAATAAAAACAAAAGATATGACAAGTAGTGTAAGAGCGTAGTCACGATAAGCCCGTTCCGTTCCGTTCCGTAAAAAGAAAAAAGTTGAATATTTGACATTTCCATGTTTTTTATATAGATTGACCGAAAAGCTGTTATGATTGACGGAACGGAACGGTGCCGAAAGTCGGAGTTGAACAAATTTCACGGACAACATAACCTGTTTCCATATAAAATTTCAATATTAGCTTTCAACTTTACTATATACCGTTCCGTTTTATTATAACAGGTATGTTTTGAAACGTGTCGGAACAGAGCGGGACGGGACGGGACGGAACGGGCTTATCATGACTACGCCTTAATTCAAATTTTTCTTCAAGTGCACGATAACTCCGCTCACCACACAATATACATAATGTACTTTACTTACCACGATTCTATCTACATACGCGCATGGTGTACATAATAAACATGGTGCACATACACATACACATACACCTGCATATACTATTATACACACTAATTTTCACTTATCACGCACAATACCAACCATCGAGCGTGTGCAATGCATATGCGCATGTAACTTCATCGTTTCGAACGTTTAGTGGTGCCATATAAAATTTTTACACAAACGAATTTTTCAAGTTTACTGGAATTATTTTAAAATATTTTGTGCTACGTGGTTTTTTTAAAACATTTAATTTTGAAATTACTTAAAAATATTTAATCAATTTAGAAATAAAAAAAGAACTATGCAAACAATAACAAACGTTCAAAACAAAATGCTATCGACTGAGTAGACGATGAAAATCGTTTGAATTTGGAACGTTTCGAATATCATGATCGCGTTTTTAACAAAAAAAAATACGAAACGTTTCGTTTTCGAATATCATGATAAGGCGGAAAATATAGTCGATTTTTTTTATTTTTATTTTAGTTAGCCTTACAAGTGTCAAAGTTTATATTACAGCGAATGAATGATGACGTTTCGAGTTGTGGGTAAAATAAGAATTTATGAAAATTATGAAATTCATGTCAGGCTCACATTGAACAGACAATAAGGGGATTCATTTCACGTCGTAAACTTAGTAATCTTCGTAAGATCAAGATAAATGTAAAGAAAATGAATTTTTTAGTTGATGGCGTAGCAACGCGCGCAGGGTGCAGCTAGTTTATATATAAATACAACTGCATAATGTTAAAATTAAAACGTATTTATTTAGTATGTATACACACAAATACATTTATATATTATATACTTTGAATGTTAATGGTCTGGTTGCTGAGTTTGCCTTACATACATATAAACAAATAACAAATATAATATGAAAAAGTTTTGTGTTTGGTATATTGTATTAGATATAGAGTAAGAAGAAGAATATAATTTTCTCTATTCTCTTTATACTACATTCTATATATATATATATATTATATTGCATGCAAAACCCATAAATAAAGCAAAGTGACAACTGATAAAATATCAGCTGTTGTAAACAAATTTATTCATTTTCTCATTTTTCCTATACAACTCCATGTAAAGGGAGAAAAGCTTTATACTCAAAAAGTTTCGACTTGGCAAAAAGAAATGCCGTTATTTTTATATGGAGTTGGGTGCTTGGCATAAAGAAATGCTAATTTTTTATATTGAGTTTTACGCTGGCATCACTACTGACATCTACAATTGTTACTTTTTGCATGGTAGAGGGTTTATCAGTAAATATTTGCATGCAAGTTCAAAAAATGATAAATAAAATAAAATTATTTTAAATTTAGTTATTGTTTTTCAAAAATTATATTTGGTTTTTTTTACGCGTATTTTTATTGCATAACAAAAATTAATAAGATTTTTCTTTTTGTATATTCGAAATGAGTGCAATATTGCAAAAAAAAATAATCCTCTTACGGGGAACCCTCATTAAAAAAAACGCGTCTATCAAGTTCTACCTCTTGGGTGGCGTTGAAAAGAACATACAGGGTGTCCTGAGTTCGGGTGCAGGCATTTTGCCAGCATATATTTTATTCAATTATAAAATATATTATATATATTATATATTAAATTAGTAGAACCCACAGTTACATTTTTTTCCATAACTCTAAATCTACGACAGATATTTGAATAAAATAAAATACTAATGAAAGGCTATTTATTGCGCAATATTTTAAATAAAGAAAATTCAAAAAAAATTGGGTAAAGTTTTGAGATATTTAACCTTGAACTCAAAATTTTGCATTTTTCTCTATAAAAATTTGAATTTGATGTACCATATCTTTGGCATCACTGGACCGATCTGTACAATTTAAGTATCAAAGTAAAGACTGATTGATTATCTTTCCAATGAATGCAAAATAATTCGAAACGACCAATTTCGTGAATTATGACCACAAATAGGAAACAAGTCACTTGACCTCAAAAAAAACTTCTGAGCCCTCTTTCTACTCACTCGTTGATATTAGAACCAAAATCCCCCCCCGCGCCTTACGATTTTTTTCGTTTCTCAGCAAGACATATCGACTGGAAAAATGCCTGCATCCGATCTTAGGACACCCTGTATACATAAACAAGATGCACGTTGCCATAGTAAGTCCGCCAGAATCAGATGATCGCCATCCACCTCGCGTCTATCGTAATCGAAAGAGGTTCTACAGTATTAATGTCGAAGCGGTATGATTTTTAAAAATATATAAAACATAAAGATAAAATATGTAAAAATATAATATATATAATTCCAGATCTGTGACTCTAACTTGATGTTCTTATATGTCAATGCTAAACATCCTGGGTCACGCCATGATAGTGCCATATTGACTACATCACCTATAAGACCTTATATTCAGCGATTACACAGCCAAAGTAGCTGCTGGATTCTAGGTGATTCTGGGTATCCACTTGAGCCATGGCTAATGACTCGATATCTTAATCCATCGCAGGATTGTGAAGAAAGATATAATGCTTTACATATAAGAACAAGAAATTCCATTGAGCGAGCGTTTCGTATTATAAAATCCACATTTCGATGTTTATTAAAACATCGAACTCTTCAATACCATCCAACTAAAGCTGGTAAAATTATAAACTCCTGCTTCATTATATATAATTTCCTACATAAAGAAGGAGTTTTACAAGCCGAAGTAGTAATTGAAGATGAAGATGTTGCTGAATATTTATTTACAAATAAGCACTTCATAATAACTAACGTTTTAAATTATTTGAAAAGTATACAACAAGATATATAACTTTACATTTACTTTTTCTTTTTAGATGATGAAAATTCGAATCTCTATCACACAGCTACTCGTATACGAAATAATTATGCCATACATTTAAGACTAGATTAAATTTCATTTGATGGATATTCTAAAGTTTTTATTCTAAGAAGAACAAATGTTTTAGTAACAAATAAAAAGAATAGCATTACGTTATAAAGTTTTTTATTAAATTTATTTTTATACTAAATAATATAACTGAGTAACTAAATAATATAACTTAAGAGTAATAATAATAATAATGTGAATAATATTAATGTAATAATATTAATGTGAATAATAATAATAGTGTTGTAAACCTGGAAAAGAAAAAAAAAATAAATTAATCCTAGAATCAAAATTAAAATGATTATAATTAATAAATTAAAAAAAATTTTTATACTTACCTGTAACTTGTCAACACTTTGTTTACATTTTTGTAATAGAGTGACATTGTCACTTTTAAAAGAAAATGTCATCTTCTTCTTCTTTTTTTTTTCTTTCGTTGTAAACAGATTCAGCAAAAAACAACGAACAGTCCCACTGGAATTTTCTGTCAATCCGTTGACGTTATGGCGGCCGGCGAATTGATAGAAAATTCCAGAATACAACTGTTTACTATTTTTTTTTTTGTGTGTGACGAGGAGTATATAAACAGGCTCGTCACAACACAGAAGAGTTTTTTTCTTTTTCTTGTTTTAATTAAGTTTTAAAAAAGTAAAAGTGAGTAGAGTTTGTTGTTTTTTGAGTCTGTTTAAAGTAGTTGTATTATTTAAAAAGTAGTTTTTTTTTTTAAAGTAGAGTTTATTTTTTTTTAAAGTAAAATTGTAAAAAAAAAAAAGTAAATTTTTCGAAATTTTGTGAACGGTTGTTAAATTTTTTTTATAAAAATAAAAGTGAATTCTGATTGTACGTAAAACAGTTTTGTTTTTATTTTAATTAATTTAAAAAGAAAAAGAAATCATAAAAGAGGGTAAGTGAGAAAATTTTATGTGTTTTTTTTCCTTTCCTCCTTTTTTTTCGAAGGCTCCGCTCGGCCTCCAATCCCGCTAAAATTTTGTTTTTAAAAAAAAATTTCTTTAGTTTTTCTTTTGTTTTCCTCATTCCGCTCGGCCTTAATTAATTTTTCTTTGTGTAACTTAGAAATTAATTTTTTACAACAATAGTATAATAATAATAATAAAGATAATAATAATAATAATAATAATAATAATAATAATAATAATAATAATAATAATAATAATAATAATAATAATAATAATAATAATAATAATAATAATAATAATAATAATAATAATAATAATAATAATAATAATAATAATAATAATAATAATAATAATAATAATAATAATAATAATAATAATAATAATAATAATAATAATAATAATAATAATAATAATAATAATAATAATAATAATAATAATAATAATAATAATAATAATAATAATAATAATAATAATAATAATAATAATAATAATAATAATAATAATAATAATAATAATAATAATAATAATAATAATAATAATAATAATAATAATAATAATAATAATAATAATAATAATAATAATAATAATAATAATAATAATAATAATAATAATAATAATAATAATAATAATAATAATAATAATAATAATAATAATAATAATAATAATAATAATAATAATAATAATGTTGGAATACAAAGTAGACTTATTTGTAATATTTATAGATTAAACAATAACTGTACATTGCTTTAACTTTAACTATACATATGTATATTCATGTTTTTGTATAGCTATTATATTATTTCATATTGTTAATTTTTGTAACTAAGAAAAGTAGTCAATCAAGTTCAGTTCTGTTTTATATTCCAAGCAAGTTGCATTAAATAAATACCAACAAATAATAATAATAATAATAATAATAATAATAATAATAATAATAATAATAATAATAATAATAATAATAATAATAATGATAATATAATAATAATAGTAATAATGTTAATAATAAAAAAGGCCTCCTTGGCTAATAAACTAATAAAAAAAAACCTATTTATTAAAATTATTTATAATTTTATCTGCAGCTGCTGCGATAGCTTCAGATATGATATTAGTTGATTCAATCTGTGCAGCAGCCATATCATTTACTGCAGTAGATAGACGAGAAATTGACTCCTGTAATTGACGATCAATTACTCGTCTGCTTTCAATCGATCGATTGATACTACCAGCCAGTCTTTCAAAAGCTATAAAATATAATAAAAATATGAAAATTTATTCTTAATTCACAATATTATTGTTGTTCAATGTTATGTTAAAATGATATATATAATAATTATTGTAGTAATAAACATTACAACTTTATAATGTCAGCATAATTTTAAGTTCATTTCCCATGTATAAGTATGTTAAGAAATTTGATATCATGTGAATATGAATATTACTAATAGGTAAAACCAAAAATCATATATACTAGGAAGATATCTTAAGGTACCCGTCCACGATGCAATTTTTCTTGCATGCAAGACGATTTTGACAGATAAAATTGCACGAAATATTTATTTCGAAGTGTACGCTGCCTAGAAAGATGAAATATTGCACAGAAATACGTATTTCATGCAATATTTCTTATTGCAAGCAATTTTTTTTATTGCATAGTGTACGCAGAAAGATATGCAATATTTCGCGCAAGAAAAATTTATTCAACTCATTCAATAAATATTTCTCTTGCATATGCAATAAATTCAGCTGACTAAAATGTAATGGGTTGCTGTGTTATCTATCATTCGTTGGTTGATGTTGTGTTGTGCTGTGACTTCTTGTGAATTTGGTATGTATTTTCTATTATTATTATTATTATTATTATTATTATTATTATTAGCAAGGTAGGCCTTTCAACTCTTAAAATATTGAAAAAAATATATTGAAAAAAAAAATATGAAATATTTGAAATATAATGTATATGCAAGAAAATAAGAATTTCGTGTAAGTGCTCGTGCAATAAAAATTTCTTGCAAAGATATTTTTTTCTTGCATGATAGAAATATTGCATATTTTTCATGAAATATTGCGTCGTGTGTACGAAGTACTGCAAGTTTTCTTGCACGCAAGACAAATTTCGCGTAAGAAAAATTGCATCGTGGACAAGTACCTTTACGCCATACAAAATTGTTTGTATGAAGTATGAATTGTACTAGGGTACTAATATCAGTACCCAAGCTTCAAAATGAAGTTGAGCGGCGTTGTTCAACTTGAAGTTTTCATATTCAAACTTTATGTTATAGCATGCTATGCTGTGGATATGTTTTATACGTTATATTATGTATGAATCATAACTTATTCAATCAAACGGATCGAACAAAAATGTATGTAGAAGAAAGAAGAAGAATGTGGTATAAGGAATATGTACATACCTACGAAGTACTGTACATATGTTTGCTGTGTACACATACTATAATGTTTAGTTTATATCAGGTTTATCTTCATATACTTACATATACGAGTATATGATTGTATAGTGATAGTACGGTATACCTTAATTGTGTGTACATACTTTATTTTGTATGATGACATGATAAATATTAATTTTGTATACTATACTCTACTTTTGTATACTATACTACTCTGTAACAAATGCTCCAACTGAGCGGGTATGTTCTTTAGTAAACAAATTTTGGACATCTGAAAAAAATTCAATGAAAAGTTGAAACAGTCAAATAAATTTTATGTACAAAGTTCAATTCGGAATTTTCTTGTGAACAGTTTAAAGAAAGTTTAGAGACAAATGAGTCTTTGTTGAAAATGACACATTCTTCGGAAAAGCACAAATGAACATTGTTATCAATGGAATATTTCTATTTTTTTTTTTTTTGTATTTTAATGTTAAGTTTGCTGAGTTTATTAGAGAATTATTTGTTGATTACTTTAATTTTGTCTAAATTATTCATTTTTAATGCTCTATTTTTCAATTCAAATTTATAATGCTATTTTTTTTTCTTACATTAGATATAGGTATATCATCATCAAAATTAAATAAAAATTCAATATAAAACATAATGTGTCCCGCGTTTTCTTCATAAAAATCTGGTCACTTTAAATAAGGGGAGTACATATATAAAATTCAATCAATCGCTATAAAATATAAATTCAAAATAAAACTTATTTGATTTGAATAAGTTATGATTCATACAATAACGAATAAAACATATCCACAGCATAGCATGCTATAACCAAAAATCATATGGTATAGGATTTTTGGTAATATCAATGCTTATACATATTTGAATTATTGACTGTATAAAAGTTGTACGTCAGTACGTCTCATCAGTCTTATTCAAACATTCATGCAACCTATAGCAGAGCGTTCAAACGCAAAAACTTCAAGTTGAGCGCCATGCAATTCCAACTTCATTTTAAAGCTTGGGTACTGATATTGAAATTTATTTTTTCATATTTTTTCCATATAAATAATTTTGTATGGCATAAGATATCTTCTATACTATATGATTTTTGGTAAAACCAATCACAAAAAGTAAAATTAAAAAATTATGAAATTTGAATATACAAATAAGGTAAACGACATGACCTACTTTTTAAATATTAGTAATTAGAATTAGAACATTATGTAGTTAATAATATTATTGATTGATAAGCAATTTTTGTACTATAAATAAGAAGTTAATTAATAAAAGTTTTTAGTTTATTGTTAGCAGTGAATTAAGCCTTTTTATTACTCTTGTTGAGGCTGGCAAGAGCACTGTTCTTAATTGAACATTGGTGACCCCGACGTGATCTTTCGGTAAAAGGTAAGCCAAAATGGCAGAATATGCAGACGTTTTTTTACGACAAAGTGAGATTGGGAAGGAGATCGAGCGAATGCTTGTGAATTTCAAAAAGGATTCAGTCTCCAGAAAAACAAAAGAATATTTACAGAAACGGTTAGCTTCTTTAGATGCATTGTGGCTAGAGTTCAAGTCAAACCATGACCAAATTATGTTGACTCCAGAAGAACAAAAGAAACATCCTTATTTTGCTAACAAATTTTACGATGAATGCAACACGAGGTGCAGAAACCTCAAAGATATGATTACATCCATGCAGCAATTATTGAATGAACAACCTGTACCATCGAAATCAAAATCATGCACATTAAATTCATCAGACCACGACACTGAACGGAAGAGTGTGGTTAACAGCGAAGTACTTAGATTGATTAAAAGGCAGAAGGCATTAATGAGTACCATCACTCTTTTATTACAAGGAATTGAAGATCAAGGACACATTGATCAGTCACTGTCATATTATGAACTCAAGCTACAGTTGTTGAATCAGTATGAGAATGATGTTCGAAAAAATAATGAAGAAATTTGGGAATCAGCTGAGACCAGTGAATTTCACGAATATACCATGGAACTATACCATACATTGTATGATTGGTTACAAGACACCATTATCATGTTACATCACAAGTTGCGGAATTTAAAATCAACAGATGAATCAAGAGTCCAGCCAACGCTAGTAGCACCATCGACTATTTTGAACTTGCCAAAAATTACCCTGCCAACATTTGACGGAAACTACTTAAATTGGACACAATTTCGTGAATTATATACTCAGCTCATTCATAACAACAATACCATCAGTGATGCACAGAAAATGTTCTATTTAGTGGCAAATCTAAGTGGAGAAGCGCGCAGTCTGATACACCATTTGCCAGTATCAACCGAGAATTATGATGCAGCATGGACAATAGTCTACAATAGATATGACAATAAACGATTATTGGTCACTGCCTTCTTAAACAAGCTATTATCACAACCCAATTATCAAATTGAAAGCGCAGCAAGCATCAAGGCCTTACATGACACTACCAAGGAGTGTTTACTAGGATTCAAAAATCTTGGAATAGACATTGATAGTTGGGATCCAATTTTGGTGCATCTTTTAGTAAAAAAGTTTGACAAGACAACCCATACTCTATTTGAACAATCTCTGACTACACCAAAGGAATTGATATCCATCAACAAGCTTCTCGACTTCTTGGAAACCAGATTTCAGTCTCTAGAAGCCATTGGAACAAGAAATTTTGGAACAAAATCAAATCTGTTCAATAAAGCAACCTCACTAGTTAACACAAGAAAACCAGATAACCATTGTATTTTATGTAAACAAAATCATTCACTATACACATGCAGTACATTCCTAGCCAAATCACCAAGTAAAAGATATCAGCTGGTACGAGACAACAACTTATGCATTAATTGTTTACGCCAAGTCACATTGCAGCCAATTGTACATTGAGGTCATGTACCAAATGTAACAAAAAACATAACTCGTTGTTGCATCCAGACGACAAACTGCCACAAAGGAATCAATTAACACAGAAGGTAAATTCAGAAGCGAAACCAACAGTTGATACGTCCAAGGCAAGGGACAATCCAGTATCTAAATCGATTACCTTATCAGTTCAACGGCATTCATCCCAGACTGACTATGTTCTGTTGAGCACTATTGTTGTATCCATCATAGGTCAAGACGGGAAGACAATGGAATGCAGAGCCATTTTAGATTCCAGGTCTCAACTTAATTTTATAATTGATAAATTTGCACGAAAATTATCGTTAGAGGAGAGCAAGGAAGAAATAAGGATAAGGGGAATAGGTCAAAAGGTACAACAAGCATACCGGCGAGTCAATATAACTATAAAATCGAAAATCAATGAATTTACGACCAATATGGAGGCGCATATTCTACCACAGATAACAGAGCCACAGCCCACTACTACAATCGACGTGTCAAAATGGTCCATACCAAATAATATACAACTAGCAGATCCACAATTTGCACAACCAGCGCGCATCGATTTACTGATCGGAGCCGAGAACTATTTCGAATTCTTATCCATCGGACAAATTAAACTTGGAAAAGATCATCCCATGTTACAAAACACTGTATTCGGATGGATTGTCGCCGGCAAGGTAAGAGATATACCTTCGTCGGAAGCCGTATGTGGAATTTGTACGCACGATGAAGGCAAGCCAGAAGACCAAGTGGAAAAGTTTTGGAAATTAGAAGATGGGGACCAAGCATCGAACCCTTTGACACAAGCTGAGATTCAATGTGAAGACCATTATAATCAACATGTGCAACTTCATCCAAATGGACGATATGTAGTTAAATGACCATTTTTGAAGTATCCAAGTGCACTGGGGGACTCTAAAGAAGTAGCTCTAGCGGAACTACGTTCAGTAGAGAGAAAATTAAGATGCAATCCAGGACTAAAAGCGGCATATGTTGAGTTTATGAAGGAATATGAAGAGTTAGGACACATGGAAAAAATAGACTACAACAAAATAACAAAACCACATTATTTTTTACCGCATCATTGTGTCATCAAACCAGACAGCACGACCACCAAGGTCAGAGTAGTGTTCGATGCGTCAGCAAAGACCTCCAGCAATATCTCATTAAATAACGTACTCCATGCAGGTCCCAAATTGCAGGATGAGCTACTATCCATCTTACTCAGGTTTAGCTTTCCTCAATTCGTATTTACAGCAGACATCGAAAAGATGTATCGTCAGATCCTGATCCATCCCAATGACAGGAAGTATCAATTGATTTGGTGGAGAGAAAATGAACAACTGCCAATAAAATGCTATCAATTGACTACCGTTACATACGGTGTAACCACAGCACCATACCTTGCGATAAAATGTTAACAACGAGTGGCCCTAGAAAATAAGGACAAAGCACCACTAGGATCTACATGTTTGAAAAGAGATTTTTTCGTAGATGACCTAATGACAGGATCTGACAGTCTCACGCAATCACTTGAGATGCAACATCAAGTAAACAAAATATTGAGTGCAGCTGGTTTTAAACTGAGAAAATGGTGTACCAATCACCCAGCCTTATTACGAAACATTCCGCCTGAGGATAGAGCATTACAAGTAGACATTGGAAATGATGACAATTGCACAATAAAAACATTGGGTTTACTGTGGCACCCGCATACAGATGAATTTCAAATCACAACTATGACAGAACAAGAATCAAAGGTGACCAAACGAAAAATATTATCAGATATAGCACATTTATTCGACCCGTTAGGAGTTATGAGTCCGATAGTGATCACGGCCAAATTATTTCTACAAAACTTGTGGGCACTCAAATTAAATTGGATGCTGCCATTCCAATGGAGTTACATTGCAGATGGATGAGATTCCGAGAATCACTAAAATTATTAAATAATATTAAAATACCACGACATGTCATAGGAGGCAGTCCAACGGATAATATGCAGCTCCATGTTTTTTGCGACGCGTCAGAAAAGGCATATGGTGTTGTTATTTACGTACGATCAGTTCATAACGATGAAATAATTCGAGTGCGACTACTATGTGCCAAATCTAGGGTCGCACCAGTGAAACAAGTTACTCTGCCACGATTAGAGCTCTGTGGAGCAAAATTAGCCGCAGAATTATTGGATCGAGTAAAGAAGGATTTACAATTGCAACATCCATGTTTCCTATGGACAGATTCGTCCATAGTTTTGGGCTGGATTAACTCTCAATCAACAAACTACCAAACCTTCGTAGCAAATCGAGTTGCTACAATACAAAATCTAACGATGGCAACTCAGTGGAGACATGTTCCGTCCAAGGTCAACCCTGCAGATCTCGTATCAAGAGGAATGCAGCCTGATAACTTCAAGGAGTGCAGTTTATGGTTTTATGGCCCGCTGTTCTTAAGTGGACCAGAGTCAAGCTGGCCATCCACACCAACCGGTGTAGAACCAGACCTAGAAAAGAGGAGGTCCAAGGTATGTCTCACCATAAGTGAAGAACGTCAGGCATTAGTAGCACAGATTGACCACAACAATTCATGGAAACGACTACAACGAATTGTAGCGTATATGGTACGATTCACCTCGAACAGCAGGGAACGAGATCACGAGAAACGACAACTAAATACATTAACAGTCGACGAGCTAAGCAAGGCAACAAAATTAATAATCAAGGAAACTCAAGAAGAAGGATTTCCAGAAGACGCTGCAGATTTAAGAAGGCATGGAAGTATTAATTCAAGTAGCTCATTGGCATCATTACAGCCCTTCATCGATCGAAATGGACTCATACGTGTAGGGGGAAGATTAGCCGAGGCTAAGTTATCATACTATGCGAAACACCCTATTTTATTACCATATAACCACATCATTACACGGTTAATTTTCATTGACAACCTTATTGACAACGCCCACATAGGTCCACAGGGATTACTATCGACTATACGACAGAGATTTTGGCCAGTCAAGGGCAAAACGACCGCCAGAAATGTAGTGCAGAACTGTGTCAGATGTGCCAGGGTTAAACCAAAACTTTTAACTCAACTCATGGGAAACCTACCATCCACTAGAATGCAACCCGGTCGACCATTCATCAATACAGGTGTAGATTTCTGTGGTCCATTTTGGACCCATCTGAAAATACGAAGCAAGAAACCATTGAAATCATACGTAGCCTTATTTTGTTGTTTTTCCACAAAGGCTATCCATCTTGAAGTAGTTAGTGATCTTACAACGGAAAGCTTTATAGGAGCGTTGAAACGATTTGTTGGACGTCGAGGATACTGTAGAAATATATACTGCGACAACGCCACTAATTTTATCGGAGCAAGGAATCAATTAACTGAACTGCAAGACACCATATATTCATCTCAAGCTAAAGAAAGGATTTCAACATTTTGCACATCGAAGAATATCGATTTTCATTTTATTCCTCCACGTGCTCCACATTTCGGAGGCCTGTGGGAAGCCGCCGTTAAGTCTGCGAAGCATTTGTTCCAGAAAAGGTTAGCAGCCGCTGCTTTAACATATGAAGAACTATCAACTGCTATGGTTGAAATAGAAGCAATTCTAAACTCAAGACCCTTGACGCCAATGTCTAATGATCCCAACGATTTAGCAGCTCTAACCCCTGGACATTTTCTCATTGGAGAACCATTGACGGCATTGGTAGATCCTCACGCCAATCCAACCAAGGGAAATTTGTTATACCGCTGGAAATTAGTATCACAGTTGAAGACAGAATTCTGGCATCGTTGGCGGAAGGAATACTTAAGTGAGTTACAATACCGTCATAAATGGACCAAAATAAACGACAATGTAGAACCTGGACTGATGGTCGTATTAAAGGAAGACAATGTTTCTGTTCTATCATGGCCTTTAGGCCGGATAATCAATGTAATAAAAGGAAATGATGGGCTAGCAAGAGTAGTAGACGTAAAAACAGCTACGGGAATATTCCGCAGACCAATTGCCAGATTAGCACCTTTGCCAATCAAAACAGGAATCGAAGAACAAAAATGTTTATCACAAGAAGCCGAATCGATGAAAAAACCTCCATCAGATGCAGATTCGCAACACGAAGAAACTCAACCACGAAAGAGACGACGGATAGGTGGATTTAATCCTGCGAACCTGAACACCAATGAATTATTATCCGAACATCCACCAGGACGACGTAGAAGATCGCCATTCAACTTCGTCGGAAGCATCCCAGATCACTGTTTGGGGTGTTAGATTCAACCTATGCAGAAGATATGTCAAAAATTATCACTAATGTAGGAAATAATCAGGATCACTTGATGATGTTGATTAAAAACCAAACCACGTTAATTGATTCTACCACGAACGTTATTCAAAAATCACAAGAAGGTATTCAAAAACAAGTAACCGAGTTCAACCAACGTATGAATCAGACAATAATAGCCGTAAACAACATTGAATCAGAAATACAAAGGCAAAATATTTTAGAGGTTTTCAACGAACTCTCGATGCGACTATTCCTTACAATTTCTCACTTCCAGAGAATGCAGTCAGTCTTATTAGATGTAGTTAGTCATACCATCTGCCACCAAACTTGCAAATACCAGCAGCCAATAGTCAATTATTAGAATTGTATCAATTAATGGCAATTGAAGACAGAATAACTTCAACCAAAATCATCTTTCGGTTGCAACTACCACTGTTAATCCAGGAAACATTTGAAATGTTCCATTTGGTTCCGATTCCCACCATGATCAATCAAACATTCCTAATATTAAAAACTCGAAGTACATACTTGATCACAAATTTGCATCGAGACGTATTCTACCCACTTTCAGGCGAAGAGCTATCGCAATGTTACCTAATGAAAAATTCAGTGCACGTTTGTAAGCTAAACCACCTATTAGGTGACAAAAATACACAACAGGATGCATGTGAACTTAATCTATTAACACAATCGTCAACACCACCAGCATGCACCTTCATTCCACTAGAAAGCGTTCCCCAATGGACACAACTACTAGCCACTAATCAATGGATGTATGTAGTAAACGAAGAAACTATAGTAAATGTTATGTGTGGTCATACGTTAAATAGAACAACGATTAGTGGAGCCGGTATAATGACCATAACACAAGGATGTATAGTCACAGACGAGGCTACCACTATTCACTCACACAATATTGTCTCAACATCTCTAGTAGCATCATTTGTTCCAACTAGGAATATCACCGCTAATACACCCACTAAGGAACTTACAAGGTTACTTCTACCTCCAATAGACCAACTCAATATTACAGATGATATAAATGCATTACGTCAACGCATCAAGGAACTGCAGAATAACGAAAATCTAGAACCAATTAATGCACTGCACAAGGTACATCATTTAACAGTCAGCTATGCTTGTTTAAGTGCAGTCACCATAATAATGATGTGGTTGATATGGAAAAGGTGCAACAGCCGACCTCATAAATCACACCCTACTCCAGCGCATCGGCAGGAAGGTGGAGATTTTGAATTTCAACCAACAGCATAACAATGTTGAACTAATAGTTCAACGAGCGGGAGAATGTTCAATGTTATGTTAAAATTATATATATAATAATTATTGTAGTAATAAACATTACAACTTTATAATGTCAGCATAATTTTAAGTTCATTTCCCATGTATAAGTATGTTAAGAAATTTGATATCATGTGAATATGAATATTACTAATAGGTAAAACCAATCACAAAAAGTAAAATTAAAAAATTATGAAACTTGAATATACAAATAATGTAAACGACATGACCTACTTTTTAAATATTAGTAATTAGAATTAGAACATTATGTAGTTAATAATATTATTGATTGATAAGCAATTTTTGTACTATAAATAAGAAGTTAATTAATAAAAGTTTTTAGTTTATTGTTAGCAGTGAATTAAGCCTTTTTATTACTCTTGTTGAGGCTGGCAAGAGCACTTTTCTTAACAATCTGAATGTCCAAGTAGTGAACTTGAGCAACACTTGCTACCCTTTGATTGTGTCCAGGTGCTGCACCTGAATACAACTATTAGTGCATAGGTTCTGCACCTATACACAAAATCTGTATAACCACGGCAATCAAAAGAGAGTGTCGTATTGAACAATTGTGCTTAATATTTCTTACAGTTTTGTTTTTTTCTTCGTGGCGCTTCAACAACTGGCTCCTCTCTAACTAGCGCCTCTGCAACTGGTTCCTCCGTATTTGGCTCCGCAACTTGCTCCTCTGCAACAGAAGTACTGGTATTGAGAATTTCAACATCAACTGGAATTCCCAATACTAGTTATTATTGCCCTCCACAGTTATTTTTCCAAACAGCCCTCTCCTCTAAATCTTTCATTTTTTTTGCTGGTGGTCCGCCGCCAGTTGCGTCCATAGAAATTCTGATTTGTCTCTTACGAGACTTCAGCTGGTACTCCTAACTTTTCAAATTCTACAAATATATTATTAAAAACTTTAAATAAACTTTCATTAATAAAAATCATACCGCTTGCCACTCTTTACGAGTTCTCTTTGGACCCTTTTTATCGTTCAGGATCGATGTTAGCTCTTGCCAGCAATTATTATATTTTGGATTCATTGAATTCAAAACTTCTTTATTGCTTGATGCGTATGATGAGATGCCCCCCAGTCTGAGTCAGCAAATCCAACTAAATTGTCGTTGTTTTTCTTGAAGATTAGTCCATAGTTGATAGTTTTTTGAAAATAGCGCAATACTCTTTTAGCAGTTTTCCAATGAACCTGTGAATTGCAATTGTTAAATTGGCTCAACATACTTACGGCATAAGCTAGGTCCTGGCGTGTTGACGTCGCTAAATACATCAGTGAACCAATTAGGCACTGATACGGAAAAGCAGCTGTCTTTTCTAAATTTTCGTCCTTTCGCAGTTTGAGATTTGCATCTAATGGGGTTGTTACAGGTTTACAGTCAGACATTCCAAAACGGTTTAATTTTTCTTTTGCATATTTCTTCTGACACATGGTAATTGTCTTGCGGTCTTCTGTTTATTGAAATTCTATTCCCAGACAATTATGGATTCTACCCAGATCTTTTATTTCAAAACTCTTCTTGAGTTGATATTTTGTATCTCGTATCAATTCTTCTTTATTTGAAATAATCAGCATGTCGTCTACGTATACAGCTAAAATGATTACGTTTGAATTTATTTTCTGAGTATAAATGCATGGATCTGCATCTGTTCTTTTGAATCCCAATAGTTCAAATTCTGCATCTAGTTTTTGATACCACTGATGACCAGACTGTTTTAATCCATATAATGACTTCTTAAGTAAGCATACTTTTCTTCCTTTAGTTTTGGTTTTATTTAACCAATCTTGAGCAATGTTTCTGGTTTATATATCTAAATTTACGTTGTTTATAATTTTTTTTATATTACATTTGAACAATTCAGGTACATATTTCCATATATACTTTTTCATTTAATTCACCATTTAATTAGGCCGTTACTACATCCATTTGATGGATTATCAATTCATGTTTGACGACCAATGCCATCAAAATTCGAATAGAGTTTGCTCTAATCACAGGTGAGAATGTCTCATTATATTCAATGCCTTTCCTTTGTGCAAATCCTCTTGCCACAAGTCTAGCCTTTTTTCTTTCAGAATTTCTCAAAACGTAATACTTCTGAGTTAACACGAATTTTCCTTTAATTAGGTTAACATTTTCAGGTAAGTCCACTACATCGAAAGTTTTATTTTTAACTAATGCTAAATATTCTTCATTTATAGCATTTTCCCCCCTTAAGGAACATTGAAAGTGTAAAGACGTGTTATCGAAGAGCTCGTGGAGTTAAATTTTATTTCAACGTCAAAAATAGGAATAAATTAAATAAAAATTAAGAACATAGAAAAAAAGAAAAATAAAATAAAATAGAATAAATAAAATAATAATAATAGCAACAAAAAGAAAAAGAAAGTGTCAAAAAAAAAAAAAACAAAAAACAAAAACAATAGTAATAAAATTAGAAAATAGATTTAAGTAAAAACAGACAAAGTTTAGATCAAAAAGGATAAAAAAACAAAACAAATAAGTAAACAAGATGAATGAGCCCCCAGGGGGCGACGAAAACCCGTTCGGCATCCTCAGTGATGACACCGAGTTCTTCGAGGTGCCAACGAAAAAACCTAAAAATAAGAGGAAGCATCCAGGTGCAACCTTCCAGACCGATTTCCCAGCGCTATCAACAAAAAAACCAACGGATAAAGAATCCAAATATTTGATCATTAGGAGCAACATAGAGGACCCTAGTAAAACACTGGGGGACAGGAAAGGATATGTAAACCTCGAAAAGTTTAACTTCGTCCTGGTTCTCAAAGCCCTTTCAGGAATTTCTAAAGAAATCTCCGAAGTAGAATGGAGGAATGATGGAAGAATCCAAATCCTCATCAACAACAAAAATGCTGCCGAAAAATTCCTAAAAACAGCACACCTGACGATATCGAAGGATAAAACAATCCCTATTCACGTGGAATACCTACATGCCTTGAACACCTCTAAGGGAGTCATAGTGGCCAAAGAACTGAAGTACACGTCAGAAGAAGAAATAGTTGATGATCTAAAGGACCAAGGGGTGATAGCCGCAAGGCACATCAAACGTATGCAACACGAGAACTCAACAGAACCAACACCGACAGGTACGCTCATTTTAACCTTCGACATCTCAAAAGCCGCCAAACACGTCATCGTATGCGGGATGCTACGCATAGCGGTACGTGAGTACATAATGAGCCCTATGAGATGCCACAAATGCCAACGCATTGGACACACAAAAAATAGGTGTGGCTCAGAAGAAAGATGCGCCAACTGCGCAAATAAAAAACATAACAACGGCGAAGAATGCGGTGAAAAATTCTGCGTTAATTGTAACAGACCAGGGCACGGCGCAGTAGACAAGAACTGCCCAAGCTACACAAAGGAAAAAGAGATACTGCACATCATGACGACCGAAAGGTGCACAAAATTCCAGGCACGACGCAGACACCTGGAACGCAACCCGGAGTCAATATCCACAACATCAAGAAGGAACAACGGAACCACCAGCAGACTGTCGAACAGACTAGGCTCGCCGACATACGCGCAACAGGCAAGTTCAGCGGGTAAGTCAACAACAACTACAACTACGGACAACTCAACAAACACACAGACAATAGGCAAAAGCGGAACAAAAGACAGACCAACAAGCACAGATAACACCCGACCAGAACCTAAAACCACGGAAAATAAAAAAACTGGAGACACCAACAGAACAAATACCACACAAAGAAGCAAAATGCCAAAAGTCACACACACAGAAAATGACAATACAACGCAAAATGACAATTCACAACAACAAAAACAACAACAACAACAACACAAAATAACAAACAAACAAATCTCAACTACAAACACAACAAACAACACCATAAACCACAACGAAACACAAAACGAAAACCAAACAAAATATTTCATTACATTAAAAGAAATTGGTTATCTAGACGAAAACTCTAGAGACACCCTAGAATCAATCATTGCACAACAAGGTAATGACTACCTTGGCTCCAAACTCCCCTTTGCAAAACTAATACAGAACTCAGACAAAGTAGAAATACCCTTTAAACCTTCCTTCCAAAAAAAGCCCACAGAACGCGTAAGTATGGAGACTGACTAGGCGCTTCAAGCGCTCTGCTCAGCTCCATCCTTTAGCAAACCACCACCTTCGAGATTTTAATCGATAATCAATTAAATATCTCACTTCATGCCCAGCTCGCAAACATCATCCCGTGAGCTCACCTGCATGCAGTGGAATATAAGAGGCTTTCGTGCCAATCAGCACAATCTCGAACTCCTAATAAGTCGGTACAAACCGCACATCATCCTGCTACAGGAAACACTTTTCCACACAAACAACGGACCATCGAACTTTCGAGGATACACGTGTTACTTCTCTGACAGTGACTCCTCGTCTCGTTCACGTGGAGTTGGTTTACTTGTACGGTCCACTATAAGCCATTCACTTCTAGACATTACGTCAGACTTTCTGAATGTGTCCGTCACCGTACACACATCACCCCCAATGGCCTTCTCATCAGTATATATTACACGAACCGACCTTATAAATACCTCCATCCTGGAAAATTTCACAAACCAACTCCCATCTGCTTCAATCATAGGTGGCGATTTTAACGTCCATCACCACTTCTGGGGGTATCACAGATCAGATCCTAGGGGTGTGACTATCGCAGACTGGATCTTAGAATCGGATTTCATGCTTCTAAACGACGGAGCCCACACCTTCGTGTCCCCGACACACCAAACTAGCTCCGCAATAGACCTAAGCCTGGCGTCAAGCCACATTGCTAGTAAATTCTCATGGCACATCCATGAAAACCCAGAGGGAAGCGACCACTTTCCAATCATATTAAGAAGCGTTGACCAACTAGCAGTTAGAAAAATTTCAAGTCGATTAGTCGAAGAGAAAGCTGACTGGGATTTGTTCGCCCAAACAGCGCTGAGACTAAATCGAATACACTCCAAAAGCAGCAACCTAAACAAAGAAGCGGCCAACATTAAAAAGATAATCAAAACCGCTGCATCCTCTTCAATGCCATCTGTTCGAACCAGGGCAAGTCCTGAGCCACTCTGGCTCAATCACGAAACAAGGGACTTGATCAAGCAAAAAAACACAGCTTGGAAAAGATACCACAGAAACCCAACCAGCGCAAATTCAACCATACACAAAAGATTAACTGCTCAAGTGAGACGGGCGGTGAAAGCAGCGAAAAAGGCCTCTTGGCAGGCATTTGCAAACTCGATTGTTCCATCGGACTCGCTGAGGGATGCATGGATGAAGGTGAGGCGCCTTTACGGCAAGCCACCTTCAACCGTACTATCTCTCATGACAGACAATGGAACGGTCACCGACTCACTTGGTATTGCAGAGGAATTTGCATCGTCATGGTCCTCCGTTTCTAGCGACAGGAACCTTCCGGAATCGGTAATCCGCCAGAAAGCTGCATACTCGGTAGAAACCACCCAACACGCGAGATACCACCTATCTTATGAGATCTCACTTAAGGAATTGGAGCATACACTGATCTCCTTCGGTGGCTCCACCCCAGGTGCAGATCAAATAAGTTACCGCATGTTGAGATATCTACCGAATGACGTTAAACAAAGACTTGCAGAACTATACACCAAAATTCTGGCATGTGGAACCTTCCCACACGACTGGAAACTAGCCACGCTGATACCGATTCCGAAGAGAATGTCAACAGCGAAGAAAGTACTGGACTACAGGCCCATATCCCTACTCTCCTGTTTGTCAAAAACACTTGAAAAAATCATGGGCAAAAGACTCCAGACAGTGACGGAGGAGCTGACGAAGCCTGGTCAGCACGGTTTCCGCCCAAGAAGAGGCACAATCACGCTCCTACACGACCTAGAAGAAGGGCTGGCTTCTTCTCTGGCAGCAAGAGACCATTCTAGTGTAATTTCACTAGACCTAGAAAAGGCATACGACAGAATACCAGCCTGTTTTGTATGCCAAAAACTGATCTCTTGGGGCGTTGATTCTAACTTCGTTAGAACTACTGAAAACTTCTTGTCTAACAGACAAATCAAGGTCCGTACAAATGGCTATCTCTCGAACCGTTATACTCTGGATAACGGCACCCCACAAGGGTCCCCCTTGTCCACAACGCTCCTCATTGCATATTTGGATCCGCTGCTGGCGGAGTTGGCAAGATACCCAAACGTCAAAGCGCTGGCCTACGCTGACAACATCTTGCTCAGCATTACGTCATGCACGCCAGAAACAATGAGAGAACTCCGAGGAGCCTCAGAACTTTCCATTAAATGGGCACACGATAAAGGTAGTAAGATCCCACTCGAAAAAGTGGAATTCCTACACGTGTGTCGGAAAAAGAACTGCTCTAATAATCAAGTGCGTATCGACACAAGGGAAATCACCGCACAAACGAGCATGAAAATCCTAGGAATCCGCTTCAATAAACGCATTCTCTGGCAAGATCAGGTGAACGTTGTGGTGAACAAACTCCACAAGGTTCGGAACCTTATAAAACGCTGGCTGCAGGCAGAATGGGTGCTCCACCTTCAGCACTCATTCACATTGCTAAAACACTGATAAACGGTATTACAGGGTAAGGTCTAACCCTATTTGGTGACTGCTCACCAACATGCAAAAAAAGCATCCAAACAGCAATGAATAACGTCCTCCGGGTAGCCTCAGGCGCCTATCGATCCACACCAATCCCCATTCTGCTAGCAGAATGTGGGACCTGGAATCTAGAGGACAGAATCATAAAGCTTATGTTAAGGTTTGCTTCCAAACAGGTAGGAGACCCGAGGTCTCCACTGTTTGGAACCGTTTGGGACTTTTTATCCAACGATATCAATAACAGATTCTCGACCCTCCGAAGATCGGTCATGATGATCAGTCGGTTGGGGGGCTCATTCCCCACGAAACGTAATCCACTCCATAACACCCTCACACCCAACATATACAGAGACACAGACCGATACTGCAACGACAACATCAGCCTCTACCCCAAGGAGTCCACCAGTCCGGAGGTCTACCGCGCTCTGCACGCAAAGGCCTGTGAGGAGTGCGGGGACAGGCTGCTGATATACACAGACGCTAGTAAAACCACTACAGGCGTCGGGCTAGCGGTAGTCGTCAAAAACAGAAGGTCTGGATGGCAGACGGTGATTCAGAAACGATTACCACCGGAGGCTCAGGTATTCGACGCTGAACTGGCGGCAGTGTGGTTTGCTGCTTCCATTAAGACGGAGAATAACAGAGCCTCGGCGATCTTCACTGACTCACTGTCTGTGGTGAAGGCCCTCAGAAGCGCAAAGAATAATGAACACACCATCTGTCACATCAGATCACAACTACACCAATCAAACTCCCGCGTGATTTGGATACCAGGTCACGTCGGGATAGAAGGAAATGAGCAGGCGGACCAGGCAGCCAAAGCAGCCATTGGTTTGGAAAATGAGCCCTCCCTGTTCGTGCCGCCGAACCCCGACACGATTTATAGAATTGGCCTAGCACAGCTGAACGAGAGAAGAATGGCTGCTTTCCGGGACACTGACACGCAGACCACGCGGGAGTATCTGATGATCAACCAGGAGCTCCGAGCCCCAATATTCAATCCTGCGCTCGGCAGAGTGCGGCAGATCTCGTTACTAAGATTAAGGACGGGGCACACGAGGTTAACCCACCCCTTCTCGTCAAATAATAGGGGACGGTTAATCTGCCCTTGCTGTAAAGGACTACTACATAAAAACGGGACTAGTCTAATACAGGACTGTCCCGCAATACGTACGAAACTGACAAGGACAGGACAACGAGACTTAAATAGGGGAGAACTGCTGGGCCCATCACAGGGTCCCAACTCCCCCCTATTCCAAACACTGACACATTACGGACTACTCGATAAGATATAATGAGTCACCATGCGCGTATGTCATAACTATAAACAAGAAAATGAAAAATAAATAAACAGATAAATAAATAAAATAAAAAAATAAAGAAATAGAGACCCTTCTGGTCAACTGCATGTAATTACGGAGCCGTTACCCCCGTAATGGTACCAACAGGTGACATACGAGGGAGGACGTGGCCATATTACATGCAGATAATAGCCAACCAGTGTAGCCCCTTCCTCCAAGGGGCCCATAAGATTGTAAACACAAAACACGTCCACCACTGACAATAGCCCTAAGAAAAACTGTGATGGTGAGAGGAGCCGGTACCGCCCGCACCACCACGTCAGTGCTGGGCGGGGGGCCGCCATGGCCTCACACCAAACACAACTAGATCATAAGATTAGCATAAGATAGTATAAGGTAAAGTAAATAAGATGTAAGCGACCGCCAAAAGGCCCTGGAGGGTCGTGGTGTGTGGCGAAGGGTGGCAGTTAACTGTCCACCTTTTGTAATAAATAATAATAATAATAATAATAATATAGCATTTTCCCATTCATTGGCATTGTCTTTATCTAATGCTTCATGCAAACTAAGAGAACTTGGACCCATGATGAAGTTCGCGGATTCATATTCAGAATCATCAGTTTCAGTTGTGTCAGCTGAATCTACACGTTTTTTATTGTTTTCTTTTCGAAATGAATGCCTTTTGTATTGATATACTTTCCTTGGTCTTCCTTTTCTGCCCGTTCTAGAAATTTTAGGTCTTCCTTTGGTACGTATAGGTATTACTGTTGGTTCTGCAGGATTTTTGACTGGTTCTGATTCAACAATTTCACTTTGAAAATGATTTGTAGATTCAGTCTCATGAAGGATAAATATATGCTTCATGCTGGTCCTCTGATGTCCTAGCATTTCTTTTTCGCACCAACACACTTTCTAAAAATAAAATTATTTCAAAAATATTATTTTAAAAATTGCTTTCACATATTATTTTGCTGCTTATCATTATATATTAAACTCTCACTAATAATACTCAGTAATATCACAGAGTAAAATAACTATACACAGAGGTTGCAATAGAATCCTTTCAATTGCCGAGCTAATTTTTGAAGTGGATTTAGCGTAAATCCACTTCTCTCAAAGCTTCTCTTATAAAATGAGCATGTTTTAAAAATTGAGAGTAGAAAATATAAACAAAACAAAACAACACAGTTTCAAATATATATTCTTGCATAAACGTAATATAATGTACAAAAAGGAAACAATTTTATTTCTTGTTTGTGTACATATTTTGTATTGGGCAATAGAAATATGTATGTATGTACATAACTATATAGAATGTACAGGATACTAGAATACACTGTTTTGTACCATAATGTTAGATATAATATATAATATACGCACATTATAGTTTGTTTTGCTTTGTTTTTGTTTTCAACCCTATATTACTATTTCATTGTTATTTTCGACCCTAAATTGATGTTTGTTCGATTATTATTTCATTTTTTCAAGTTAATATGCATCTTACAAATTGTACTGCTTCTACATCACAAAGATAATAGTAGTTCTTCTCAATAGATTTTCTTTTTAGTGTAAGTGGTAATTTTTTCAAAAACGACACACTCACATATATGATAAAGATCGAAAAAGCTTCATCAAAATCAAAAAAGTTTTTCAAAATTTTTCGAATTGCTTTTAGTTATGTACCCTGTACACAATTATAATCATTTCAATAAAAGTATCTGACAGTCTGTGATATAATGGAATTGTTTTTGTAAATCGAGTTATCAAAAATAATTGTGTAGACGGACCATAGTGTTTCGAATTTTTTCTCATTTATTATAAATATTTGCTCTCACAAATGAAATGAACACCTGTCAATGTTTTGCAGCACTAAACAATACACAATGCTATTTAAAATGTATATTTAATTCATATGATATTCCACACATATAAGTGTTATTTATATGTAAATGTATATTTTGAGTATTGAAAATAGAATAAATGCATATCATTGGCTGGAACATATAAATATAAATTTGAACATTTTTGAGAGATTTTGATCATATATATTTATTTTCCATGTATGGTTTATGCTCGTGCATAAGGATATGTAAAGATCCATATTGAATTGAAGACGTACACATACTACATAAAGCATATAACATGAATAAACAAGTTTGATATAACCAATGACCGATATATAAAATATATTATATCATGGTAAATTATATTGTTCTTTGGTATAACATTGAATGCGATGTAAAAACTAATTCTAATACATACATAATAGACATGACATAGTAGACATTAATAACAACATGCTGCTTGCTTATGCAGAATAGATAATAGTAAATACTATATGCAATGAATGTGCTGTTTATGCGATATACATGATTGTATGTATACATCGTATATATGGTATTTTGTATATATACATACAAGTGTAATTATAAAAATATATATTGTTCAATGATGTATATCAGGATCTATAATGTATATAGTATCAATGACCTTTCTTAACATATTTCTTTATGAAAATATTTGTGTGTAATGTTAAATATGAACCTTTTTCTTATTCATAGATATATGAATACATTATTTGGTAATTACATATACACTTTCGCAATCAGCTGGTTTTTTACTCATAAAAAATTGAAAAGTCAACCTTTTTGCTTTTTTTTCAACTTTGGTTTGATTTCGGATTTATGAATAGAATATAATAGTGGCTGTTTGATGCGGGGGAGTGGTGTGGGGGGTGGTGTGTGGTGATTACTCATGAGTAATTTTTCATTAGTAACATTGAAGAATTTTATAGAATGAAAAATAAAATATAAATGAAAAAAAGAGAATATTGGCAGGTGGGTGCGGGGATGCTAAAAGAGTATGAAAAGTGCTGTATAATTAGCGTCATTCGTTAACACTGATCAACATTTTTGAACTGAATTAAACTGATTTTTTCATATGCTCTTTTAACTATCTACCCACACTCTCCTACGCATCAAACTGTAACTATTATACTTTTTTCATAAATCCGAAGTTAAATGGAACATTTTGAGACTAGAATCATGAAGATTCATATATTTTTCGATTTTTAATGTTTAAAAAAAACTAGCTGACAGCGAAAGTTTATAATTACCGAATATTTATCAATTACACTGCAATCTGATGGTTTTCCTCTGAAAAGAATTAAATAACAATTTTGATAGGTAACAGGCCTCGAGCAAATATCCTTTTAAGATACCACAATATCTATATTTGAAGAATATATCATTCATTTACACGTTACCACTATTATAAGTGCAAAATCCACTTTGATCGTGATCAAAATTTTTCTTCTGCTTTGCTATGAGTTTCTTAGATATTTTTATACATAATTTGCATATTAATATTATACTTTATAAATCATATATAGTAATATATTTAATTTTAAAATGTTTAAATTTGAAAACTGTCTTCCAAATATAGTTAAACTAAAACTGGATGTACAGTATTGTTCACAACTACTTTTACACGGCATTTAATTTCTAATCAATTAATAATTGGAAATGCATCCTCGAAACATTATAAATCCATAAATTTGTTTAGTGTATACATATATAATATCAACTATTAAAATATTAAAATATTGTATAATTTCAAACGTATTAAAAGACGATTGATAATTCATCGCTTTTTTGTCCGAATTCATTTGGTTCATTTAAGTTCAAAACAAAGTTACATATATTTTATAGAAAAAAACAGAATTAAAAATACCTACATGCAATTTTAAAACTTTTGTTCAAAAAAAAAGCTGTATAAAAATATTTATGACTAATAGTCCTAATACTAAATGTCAGAGGCTATTCAAATTTCTGATAATATATTCTAAAGTAGAGGCAGGTCAGATTAACTTCCTCTTTTTTGCCAACTCCACAACCGCACCATGCAGAACTGACCAGTTCTCGCGCTTTTTAAATTAATGCATCAAATTAAAAATTTACATTCAAAGTTATAGGTGGAAATATATTATAAATTTTACAATTTTATTTTTTATTGTCGACAATTTTGTTTAAGAATAATATTAAATAGTTTATGAGTTATCAATTTAATAGAAATGTTAAAATACAAAGGTAACTTCTGAATTCAAATAAGCAATTATAATTTACTATACGTCATCTTATTCCATGTTATTTTGAAACATAATTTTTTGAATCACTACTGAAGATATTTTGATAATACGGATCTCCAAAATATTTCTAGGACTAGAATTATAGGCCCATTCTACTTAATAATTTATTTTCAAACAAACATAAATGAAAAAAATTTGATTGCATTCAATCATAAAAATCCATAAATTTATAAAAAAATTTGGTAGTTCAAAAAACACCTGATTTTTAAATTTCTATATTATGATCATAAATCAGAATAATACTTTTTTTTTCAGAAGTCCTAAGGTCCAAACATTAAAAAAGACATTCTTTAAAAATTTCAAGAAGAAATTCAATTGACGGGATATGATAATATATAATCGTATCTTGCATTCATAAGTCAATGAACTCAAAAACATAACAAAATAAAACCATAATATATCCATATGTATACATATATTATGTATAATCAAAGATACTATATACTATCACAGATAAGTGTATCTGATCTGTGATACTATGTAAAAACATAATTATATGTATTTATATAGTATCTCTGGTATAATGCTACAGCAATTATAATGTATGCATACGTAAAAACCTCTGTTGCCAAATATTCTACAATCCTACATCAGAAAATAATGTAAACCTATATGTACAAGTAATACATATAATCAAAGACCATATAAATGTATAGAGTACAGTACAAATGCTACAGTAATTATAATGTATGCATACGTAAAAACATCTGTTGCCAAATATTCTACAATCCTACATCAGAAAATAATGTAAACCTATACAAGTAATTCATATAATCAAAGACCATATAAATGTATACAATAACAATACAGCACAAATGCTACAGTAATTATAATGTATGCATACGTAAAAACCTCTGTTGCAAAATATTCTACAATCCTACATCAGAAAATAATGTAAACCTATACAGGTAATGCATAATATAACCAAAGACCATATAAATGTATATATTTATATGGTCTTTGATATAAATACAATTCTATATATGTATTTCTATTAGAAGTATAGTAGTAGTAATTTATGTCAGATCATATAGCACACGACAAGGCATATTAACATAACAGCACATACATACATATACATATAAAAATACATGAAATATGAAATACCTCCTTTCTCAAGACATTCATATATTAAATACGACGATCAACTCAATACAATACAAAAAAAATTGAAACAGCCCTATTGTCAATTGTTGTATTCTAAAGCATTTGCGTACAAAATATCCATTTATTTTTACTTATTCAAGTATAATATCATATCAAGGGTGCGTTCATAAACGTTACTATAGTTAACTATAGTTATCATTTGTCGTTCAAAATGGTGGTGGCATAGTAAAACATAACTACCAACATGAATTTTTAGCGTTCATAAACATCTGTAGTAAAGTAAATTTTTAACTATTTGATGTCAAAAATTAACCCAGCTCGAGAGCATGGTTAACGATAATAACGATACTAAGCCCTTAAGTGGTAATGACATTGACAATAAAAAATCGTTTGTCATTTAATTTTTTGTTGTGAATTGTGAAAATTTCAATTTAATTTATTTGAAATTAATTAATTTTGTTTTAAACTTCATTTTTAAAAAATAATTAATTTTTGACAAACAAAAAATATAATAATTATATTATGTAAAAATTTTTTAAACTTGACTTGACAGCTGAATGATAATTTATTGCTACTACTATGGTAAAATTCGCGTTCAAAAACCACTTGAAGTTAACATAACTATGGCTGTAGTATAACATAACTTTGCTTAAACTATACTACACCATGACTATGGAAAGTAATGTTCATGAACGCACCCCAAATAAGTGATGGTACCACTCTAAACCATATAAAATTTAGTAAACCAGTCATGCAACTCACAAACTAATTCTTCTATATAAATATTCTTATTTTTCTCTCATATTCACATCCCTCCTGAATTATAAACTTTCGCTCTGTTTCGATATTGTTTCGAAAAACTTTTTCGATCTTTATTTTTGGCAAACATACAAACATTTAAATAAAAAAAATGAAATGGTTCATCTAGTAGGACTGTATTATCTTTGTACATCATATACACATAACAATCATATCATATCAATCACATAACAATCTACATCATATACCACCTCTTGTATTCGAGTAATTTACTTGACAGTTGCATGGTTATTTACGCCAAAATTCGCCGTCAGAGGTGTTTGTGTTTTAATCGTTAGAGGTTAAAGAAATAGGTTTATGTCTATAATATTTTTATTACCCGTTTTATTCAATAGGTGGCTTTTTATTGTTTAATGTTATGAAGCATCTAAAATCAAAACAAAACAAATTTGAAATACATGACAGCTGAAATTGGAGCATGGCCAACTGTCACTCCAATATTTACATTGCCTTAGAAATGTGTATGCTTTCAAATTTGAGGTTACTTTTTACTTCCAAGTAAAAAAATTGCGTTCCATTTACAATATACTCCCGAGTACTTGAGAGTTCTTTACTTGGTCAAAAGGAACGCAACTTATGTGTAATGATAAAACCTGTCTGTACATTTATATACATCTATATCTAGCTATTGTGGTATGGAAAAAAAATTAAAAATTAAAAAGGGTAGCAGTATGAATGTATGAATAAAAAAAAAGGAAAAAAAAACATTTCTTTTCTGGGAGAGAATTATTCTCACAATTTACGAATTTTAAGTTTCAAATCAAAAGTTTTATAGATGAAAATGCAAACTTGAAATTTTTTAAAATGAGCTTTGCGATATTGCAACCTCTGTATAGTTATTTAGCTCTGTGGTAATATATTACCGTTAAAACTGACAGTTAACATTTATATAGGGATTTGTTATAGAGGAGATTTATAATTTATATGTATAATATTTTAACATTTTATTTATTACTTTATATTATTTCTAAATATGAGATATAACAAACTTATCTATTACACTACTTTAATTGTTTTTTATGAAGTTGAATTATATTAATTAATAATTTAAATGAATTTCAAACAGCACCAAAACTTACATTTAAAATTTAAAAATTTTAAAAACTTACCTGAATTTTCCATTTTCTTAATTTTTTGTTAATTTTTAAGCAATAATTAAATTTTTATATTTATAATTTTTATATTTACACTTTAATTTAAAGAAAAACTTTTAGAAAAGTAACTTCAAAAGTAATATTACCGTTATGTACATGTACTGCCTTCTTTCCATTTTACAGAATAAGGCATTAACACACGTGTGTATCTATTTACCATTAGATTTACTGAGAATTAAAAACGCTATGACACATTACAAATAATAATGAAAATTAAAATATAAAATGATTTTACTCAAATTGTTTGTTTTTTCATTATATTTTTAACAAAAAGTTCATTTTTTTAATTTCAATCAATAACTTACTGTTACAAAAACGAAAAATTCTATAATTTCCGCAATAGTGTGTAACTGCCTTTAATCTTAATTTCAAATTTGACGTTGTCAATATCTTATCATTCTTCGTCAGGTGAGTTTAAAACCTGTGGTAAATCCTATGTCATTTTATGTGGTGAATCTCTTATCCAGAATACCGATTCCTCTTAAAAAATACATTTCACCAAAACTTTAGAGAAATAAGAGAAATAAGAGATATCTTATCCAGAATCACACCGCAAGTGAGGTGAGTGAGAAAATAAAGTGTGGGGAACTCTGACGAAGACAGTTTATCACAGAGAGTTCACAATACGACTTTTTTTGTTCAACTTTAACTTTATCTTACTTTATTAATAAATTACGTTCATGATCGGCCCCCTGGCAAACGAACTCAGAAAATTATGGAAACAGAATAAAGTCACAAATAGTTCCAATTATAATTTCAAATACAGGAGCTATACCTACAAATCTACACAATAGCTTTAAATTACTCAATCTCAACCCAACCTATACAGACAAATACAAAAATCAACAATAATCAATACATGCAGCATTGCACATTTGCAGCCTTTAAGCAAATTAACTCAATTCTTGAATCCCAGGAGGCGAGTTATTCCAAAGTCTTATCGCTTGAACAAAGTAAGAGCCCTCACCGATAGATCTGTTAAATTTAGGGATCAAAAATCTTTTGTGTCTATGAGAACCAAGTTTTATTAGATATTTGTTAAGGTATGACGGAACTAGCGAGGAAAAAATTATCTTGTGGAAGAAGAGAAGAAATCTAAATTTAAAATAGGACAGAAGGCAACAACCAAATATAGAATTCTCAAAACCAAAAATGTGTGAACCTCTAGGAACTTAATAAATGAGACGTAAACAGTCATTGAAAACTTCCTTTACTCAGACTTTAACTTCCTAACAAAACATGAATATAACTGTGTAAAAATAATGAAACCATCATATAAAAGTGCACGAACTAGTTTCAAACGCAGTCAATCAATCAATCTTAAACTAAGTAGACAGCCATATATTTTCTTCAACGAGAGCTTAATATGATCACAATAGGGCAAATTACAATTAAATACCACACCGAGGCTAATAGCATTAATTAATAAATACATAGATGTTTTAAGTAGTGTATTTTAAATGAAACGCTTTTCGTTTTGTATCAAATCACTCTCGCACCCACATAAGTGAAGTTTCACCACGAAAATTATTATTGGTTTTGAGACGAAATAAATTGTTGAATATTTTTTCATTCCTAGGTGGTGGAAAAGACGACATAATTTATAATATATAAATTGTGCACATTATCACAAACAATAAACATAGAGTATGTTGATTGTTTGTAACATTATGTATACTATTTTCAGAAATCGAAGTCAGTATTGCGCTTATGTGAGCAGTTACCCGATGAGTTTATTTTACCTTCACATATAATATTTTGTAGGAAACTCTGAATAATATGTCAACCCTGAAGAAGGTACTTTTTAACATATGTTAACAGGATGTTCCAAATTGTGCAGAAATAATTTTATAATTTTGTTCACAAATAATTCTTAAAAGGGAGATTCTGTACAAATTTCACATTACTGTAAATTTATATTTGATAAAAAAGTAGCATTATTTAGAGAAATTTTAATTTTTGTTTGCTGACATTTTCATTTGTAATAATGAATCATCCTATTTTTTTTTTTTTGCAAAAAGAGATACACCCACCCGTTTGATGTTGCCTATCACACAGCGTGAAGGCAACTGATTTATTCAGTTAACGCCATTTTGCTTATATGAAAAATAAAAAACCGAACTATAAAATATGAAGTCGTTGCGCAGCCGATGACCACTCAAAGTATAAAATGTTGATTGATTCGTGTCAGCGGGAAGATGGGCATAAAAGACAATGATGATAATTCAGGGTTACCGTAGCTACTGGGAGTATTGCTTAAATTTATAAAAAAATATGAATTTATGATTAAACCATATTCAGTATTTTTAATTTTATTTATAAAATTATGTGTTCAGTATCAATTCGATATTAAATTTTGTATACATACGTACACACATTCTGTTAAATCCACCAAAAAATAAATAAAAATATTTTTTCAATTTAACATTAATTAGAAAGGGTGCCGGTTCAAAATGTTTAATAAAATAAAAACACAATGTTTTTCAATTTACGTTACAAATTTTTATTTAAAATATTCTCTTAAATCTAACAATTCAATTCTTAAACTAAATTACAAACAATTTTTAATCTACTTAAATTCGTGTATATTTAAATCTTAAATGAATCTAATTCAATTTATATAAAATTCAATATTTTTAATTATATAATAATGTTTCAATCAAAATCGGAAATAAGTATGCAATTAATACAAAACAAATTTGAATCTTATGAAATATATAAAATTTACTTTAATTTAAATATTTGTATATGTACAATATTTCAGTTAAACCGGAAATAACTATAAATAAGAAATTTAACAAAATTGAAATAAAATCATGAATTTATAAAAGAAATTTATCAAATCTACTTTAATTATGATTTTACATATGTTCTTAACTACTAAGAGCTAATTAGCTAATAATTATTCGTTGGCATAGGTCGACCTACACGAATAGATGGCGTTGTAGACACTATGTTGATTGAAGAACGATGATGAGATCAATTTAACGATGACTATTCGAATTTTCAAACTTTCAAAAAATTCGTTATGTAAAGTTAACTGAAGATTGCCGACGGGAATTGACGATTGTCGAGATGAAATATTTTTTTACTGTCTCGATGAATTTTCTATTTTCCAGAATATTTCAATTTTCTGATGATACTTTCAGCGATGAAACTTTAGAAAATTTCTAAGTCCTAGAAATTTTCTAAGTGTTTAGCGACGTTGAATTTCTGCTCGAAGTATTAGAAAATTTTAAAAAAAATTTTCTAAGTCTTTTTAAAAAATCAACTTTAACAATTTCCGATGATTCGGCCCGAAGTATTAGAAAATTTTGTAAGAAAAAATTTTCTAAGTACTTTTTTTGATGATTAATTTCGGCTCTAAGTGTTAGAAAATTTCTGTATAAGAAATTTTCTAAGTATTTTTTCGACGATGATTTAATTCGACGTTTCCCTATTTTCTGTAAAAATTCTAAGTATTTTTACAGAAATTCCTAACTTTTCCCTAATTACTAGCTCAATACGCTAGATTTTTTTAGGACTCAATACGTCCCGGCTGATGAGGTGGCCTTTTGGTTTCCTTGCTTCAGTCTCAATACGACAGTATACACAAGTAATTGCAAAAGACAAATTTTTCTGCGAATCGCAACCCTTTATATATCAAAATTTGCAAACTCTGGAATTTTCTATTTTCCCCGTTGGTGATAAAATTTCTATTTGTCTCATCTTTTCGTCTTTTTTTATGAAACCGTTTTGTTCAAATTGTGTCCAGTAATTCAAATGACAATTTATGGTAATTGTGAATAACTCTGACTGGTAAGTATATTCAGCTGGTACCTTTTTGACAATTTGACAGTACTGGCATGGTCATATATTTATATGTGTATATTATATACTATGCATATATGTTTAAATGTTTTTATTTTTTGTTAATGTTCATTGTTTATGCACTGCAATTAAATATTTTGTGTTTAATGTTTTATGTTATATATTGTGCTATGTGGATTGTTTTTGTTTTTGTTTGTATGCTATGTTTATAAACATTTTTATGTTACCTGCTTGTGCATATTCATGTTATATGTTCCATTTTCCATATTATTGCATATATTTCTGTGTTATATGTTTGATTACGTTGATTGGTTTACATTTTTTTGTACGAAATATTATATGATCGCATTGTTTGTCTTGAAGTGTTTGTAACCTTTTTTTTTTTTTTTTTATTATACATATTTTTAAACACTGCCCCCTTTTTTTTGATTATTAAAAATGTTGAATGACGATTCAACATCCTCCCGGAACGCGCAAAAAAATAATTAACTTATTTTATTGTATGTATTGTTATTTTAATTTTTATTTATACAAATAAATGAATATCATGTTGAATCATTTTAGTTTTCTTTATTTTCTAATTATAAGATTCACTTTTTGATTTATTTAAAAATTTATACCTTTTACTCTGACCATGCCATCCTTTGTTTTCGTAAAACGTATTGTTATATTTTCTTGTTTTAATTTGAAAGTTCTACTTTTGTGAATCTGTTGCCAAGGAATGGACCAATGGGATATGAAATGCTTTATGTCCTCTGGTGCTTGTAACCAATTTGGTACCTTTGTTTTCCTTCGTCTTTTAGATGGAATTTTTATTAGTCCTCCTGTTTCAAAGGGTTCGTTGCGTTTTATTATGTCTTTAAATTTTTTCTTGTGTTTGTTGATCTGTGATTCTTTCAATTTTACTTGTGTTTTCGTTATTCGTTTCGTAGTATTTTCACGAATGTCTTCAAATATCTTATTCTTAGATTTTTTACGTTTTATTGCCATTAACTTTTGTTTTTGTTTCCTAGATTTTCTTGATCGCGTATCTAACGAGTGTTCATGAACCCGTGTCATGAACGTCCTACTGAATTGTGTAGCATTACCTATGCTACCCAGAACAATCCAGCCTAATTCAGTATTTATTGCAATCGGATGATTCGGTTCAGTTGAGCGTCTAATTCCTTCTCGAATTATAGCTGCGTATACTTCTGCTCCAATTAATAAGTCTATCCTTCCAGGTATCGCAAAACTAGGGTCAGCTAAATTCAAACCTTTCAAGTGATTGAAACCTGTCGTTTCAATCCGATGAGTAGGTAAATCGTTAGTGATACTCTTTACCACTAACGCATTTACGCAATATTCAAATTTTCCGTCTACTGATTCTAGAATAAATTCAGTTTGCGACTTAGCCACAGTGGCACTGCTTTGATTGAGTCCACTGATGTGCTGATTCGTTCGTATAAGTTGAAGTTGCAGGCGTTTTGCTGCAGAAGCAGTTATGAATGTTGATTGTGACCCTGGATCTATCAAGGCTCGCAATACTTCGTTGTGACCCCTTTTACTCCGTATTCTGACTAAAGCCGTTGCTAGTAGTACTTGATTCGTGTTTGAAGAAAAGAAAGTCTTTACTTCATTCTTTTCGTTAGAGTTTCTGACTGGCAAAGCTTCGTTTCCAGTGCTATCGTTGTTTTGTGTAGCTGTCGGTTGAGCAGAAGGTTTATCCCGATTAGCGTTCGATGTGGTATTGAAGCTAGTATGTAATAGGGAATGATGTCTTCGTTGACATATACTGCAAGAGTGTTTACTTTTACATTCGTTGCACTTGTGGCCGAAAGTGAAACAATTCAAACATAAATTGTTTTTCTTGATGAAGTTCAATTTTTCTGTCGCTGACAGTGATTTGAAGCTCGAACAGTTAAATAGCCTATGGTCAGATTTACATTTTGTACATTTTAAATTTTGATTAACATTTTTATTATTGTGAGCTAAGAAAACATTACTTCGTTTTGGTGTATTAATTGCTTCTAATACGCGAAATCTTGACTCTAAAAAGTCCACCAATTCTTTATATGAAGCCACCTCGTTTTTCTCGCTTTGTTTTATCTCCCATAATTCTCGTGTTTCTGGCGATAATTTCTGCAGCGTAAGATACACAATAATAGGGTCCCAATTTTCAATGTTGACCTTTAATGTTTTCAATTCATGAAGGATTTCTTCTGTGTTGTTTAACACATCCTTCATGGATTGAGCGTTTTCGGTTTTTATCAAATTTATTTTACACAATTTTTCTAATTGTGCATTGATTAATACCCTATTATTGTTGAATCTCTTTTCCAAGGTTTGCCATGCTTTGTAGTAATTAGTCCCAATGACTTCAAATGGTTTAATAATTCGTGCAGCCTCACCAGAAACACAAGATTTTAGATAGTGTAATTTTTCAACTTCTGAAATTTCCTTGTTATTATGAATTAAATTTGTGTACAAATCTTTAAATGATCGCCAAGATTTGTAGGTACCATCAAATTTAGGCAAAGAAATAGGAGGTAACTTTATTTTCGATTTTTGTGGAGATACGAGAGTTGTAACATGTGTGGAACCACCGTCATTTGAAACGTTACTTGATTTGGCTAACGAAGTAATTTTTTCTTGTAGCTCTGTGATTAAACTAAAACAAGTTTCTTCAAATACATCGTATTTATTTTGCTCAATATACTCGGCAGTGAGTTTACAATCTTCAGCTTGATAAATTAAATAATGATTATCCCTAAATTTATCAGTTAATTCATTTAATTTTTGTATTCTACGTTCATATACATTAATTGGTTGATTTTCAGTTAAATTTTGTTTTATTCTAATTGTAACAGTATTTAATTCATTTTCCAAAGCAGTTTGTAATTTAATTAAATTCTGAATGTTGTGCATTTTTACAAATTTTTATAGTCTATCTATAAATTGAAAAAAATTGAGTTTCTATTTTATCCGGCTCGAAGGACCAAATGTTAAATCCACCAAAAAATAAATAAAAATATTTTTTCAATTTAACATTAATTAGAAAGGGTGCCGGTTCAAAATGTTTAATAAAATAAAAACACAATGTTTTTCAATTTACGTTACAAATTTTTATTTAAAATATTCTCTTAAATCTAACAATTCAATTCTTAAACTAAATTACAAACAATTTTTAATCTACTTAAATTCGTGTATATTTAAATCTTAAATGAATCTAATTCAATTTATATAAAATTCAATATTTTTAATTATATAATAATGTTTCAATCAAAATCGGAAATAAGTATGCAATTAATACAAAACAAATTTGAATCTTATGAAATATATAAAATTTACTTTAATTTAAATATTTGTATATGTACAATATTTCAGTTAAACCGGAAATAACTATAAATAAGAAATTTAACAAAATTGAAATAAAATCATGAATTTATAAAAGAAATTTATCAAATCTACTTTAATTATGATTTTACATATGTTCTTAACTACTAAGAGCTAATTAGCTAATAATTATTCGTTGGCATAGGTCGACCTACACGAATAGATGGCGTTGTAGACACTATGTTGATTGAAGAACGATGATGAGATCAATTTAACGATGACTATTCGAATTTTCAAACTTTCAAAAAATTCGTTATGTAAAGTTAACTGAAGATTGCCGACGGGAATTGACGATTGTCGAGATGAAATATTTTTTTACTGTCTCGATGAATTTTCTATTTTCCAGAATATTTCAATTTTCTGATGATACTTTCAGCGATGAAACTTTAGAAAATTTCTAAGTCCTAGAAATTTTCTAAGTGTTTAGCGACGTTGAATTTCTGCTCGAAGTATTAGAAAATTTTAAAAAAAATTTTCTAAGTCTTTTTAAAAAATCAACTTTAACAATTTCCGATGATTCGGCCCGAAGTATTAGAAAATTTTGTAAGAAAAAATTTTCTAAGTACTTTTTTTGATGATTAATTTCGGCTCTAAGTGTTAGAAAATTTCTGTATAAGAAATTTTCTAAGTATTTTTTCGACGATGATTTAATTCGACGTTTCCCTATTTTCTGTAAAAATTCTAAGTATTTTTACAGAAATTCCTAACTTTTCCCTAATTACTAGCTCAATACGCTAGATTTTTTTAGGACTCAATACGTCCCGGCTGATGAGGTGGCCTTTTGGTTTCCTTGCTTCAGTCTCAATACGACAGTATACACAAGTAATTGCAAAAGACAAATTTTTCTGCGAATCGCAACCCTTTATATATCAAAATTTGCAAACTCTGGAATTTTCTATTTTCCCCGTTGGTGATAAAATTTCTATTTGTCTCATCTTTTCGTCTTTTTTTATGAAACCGTTTTGTTCAAATTGTGTCCAGTAATTCAAATGACAATTTATGGTAATTGTGAATAACTCTGACTGGTAAGTATATTCAGCTGGTACCTTTTTGACAATTTGACAGTACTGGCATGGTCATATATTTATATGTGTATATTATATACTATGCATATATGTTTAAATGTTTTTATTTTTTGTTAATGTTCATTGTTTATGCACTGCAATTAAATATTTTGTGTTTAATGTTTTATGTTATATATTGTGCTATGTGGATTGTTTTTGTTTTTGTTTGTATGCTATGTTTATAAACATTTTTATGTTACCTGCTTGTGCATATTCATGTTATATGTTCCATTTTCCATATTATTGCATATATTTCTGTGTTATATGTTTGATTACGTTGATTGGTTTACATTTTTTTGTACGAAATATTATATGATCGCATTGTTTGTCTTGAAGTGTTTGTAACCTTTTTTTTTTTTTTTTTATTATACATATTTTTAAACACTGCCCCCTTTTTTTTGATTATTAAAAATGTTGAATGACGATTCAACATCCTCCCGGAACGCGCAAAAAAATAATTAACTTATTTTATTGTATGTATTGTTATTTTAATTTTTATTTATACAAATAAATGAATATCATGTTGAATCATTTTAGTTTTCTTTATTTTCTAATTATAAGATTCACTTTTTGATTTATTTAAAAATTTATACCTTTTACTCTGACCATGCCATCCTTTGTTTTCGTAAAACGTATTGTTATATTTTCTTGTTTTAATTTGAAAGTTCTACTTTTGTGAATCTGTTGCCAAGGAATGGACCAATGGGATATGAAATGCTTTATGTCCTCTGGTGCTTGTAACCAATTTGGTACCTTTGTTTTCCTTCGTCTTTTAGATGGAATTTTTATTAGTCCTCCTGTTTCAAAGGGTTCGTTGCGTTTTATTATGTCTTTAAATTTTTTCTTGTGTTTGTTGATCTGTGATTCTTTCAATTTTACTTGTGTTTTCGTTATTCGTTTCGTAGTATTTTCACGAATGTCTTCAAATATCTTATTCTTAGATTTTTTACGTTTTATTGCCATTAACTTTTGTTTTTGTTTCCTAGATTTTCTTGATCGCGTATCTAACGAGTGTTCATGAACCCGTGTCATGAACGTCCTACTGAATTGTGTAGCATTACCTATGCTACCCAGAACAATCCAGCCTAATTCAGTATTTATTGCAATCGGATGATTCGGTTCAGTTGAGCGTCTAATTCCTTCTCGAATTATAGCTGCGTATACTTCTGCTCCAATTAATAAGTCTATCCTTCCAGGTATCGCAAAACTAGGGTCAGCTAAATTCAAACCTTTCAAGTGATTGAAACCTGTCGTTTCAATCCGATGAGTAGGTAAATCGTTAGTGATACTCTTTACCACTAACGCATTTACGCAATATTCAAATTTTCCGTCTACTGATTCTAGAATAAATTCAGTTTGCGACTTAGCCACAGTGGCACTGCTTTGATTGAGTCCACTGATGTGCTGATTCGTTCGTATAAGTTGAAGTTGCAGGCGTTTTGCTGCAGAAGCAGTTATGAATGTTGATTGTGACCCTGGATCTATCAAGGCTCGCAATACTTCGTTGTGACCCCTTTTACTCCGTATTCTGACTAAAGCCGTTGCTAGTAGTACTTGATTCGTGTTTGAAGAAAAGAAAGTCTTTACTTCATTCTTTTCGTTAGAGTTTCTGACTGGCAAAGCTTCGTTTCCAGTGCTATCGTTGTTTTGTGTAGCTGTCGGTTGAGCAGAAGGTTTATCCCGATTAGCGTTCGATGTGGTATTGAAGCTAGTATGTAATAGGGAATGATGTCTTCGTTGACATATACTGCAAGAGTGTTTACTTTTACATTCGTTGCACTTGTGGCCGAAAGTGAAACAATTCAAACATAAATTGTTTTTCTTGATGAAGTTCAATTTTTCTGTCGCTGACAGTGATTTGAAGCTCGAACAGTTAAATAGCCTATGGTCAGATTTACATTTTGTACATTTTAAATTTTGATTAACATTTTTATTATTGTGAGCTAAGAAAACATTACTTCGTTTTGGTGTATTAATTGCTTCTAATACGCGAAATCTTGACTCTAAAAAGTCCACCAATTCTTTATATGAAGCCACCTCGTTTTTCTCGCTTTGTTTTATCTCCCATAATTCTCGTGTTTCTGGCGATAATTTCTGCAGCGTAAGATACACAATAATAGGGTCCCAATTTTCAATGTTGACCTTTAATGTTTTCAATTCATGAAGGATTTCTTCTGTGTTGTTTAACACATCCTTCATGGATTGAGCGTTTTCGGTTTTTATCAAATTTATTTTACACAATTTTTCTAATTGTGCATTGATTAATACCCTATTATTGTTGAATCTCTTTTCCAAGGTTTGCCATGCTTTGTAGTAATTAGTCCCAATGACTTCAAATGGTTTAATAATTCGTGCAGCCTCACCAGAAACACAAGATTTTAGATAGTGTAATTTTTCAACTTCTGAAATTTCCTTGTTATTATGAATTAAATTTGTGTACAAATCTTTAAATGATCGCCAAGATTTGTAGGTACCATCAAATTTAGGCAAAGAAATAGGAGGTAACTTTATTTTCGATTTTTGTGGAGATACGAGAGTTGTAACATGTGTGGAACCACCGTCATTTGAAACGTTACTTGATTTGGCTAACGAAGTAATTTTTTCTTGTAGCTCTGTGATTAAACTAAAACAAGTTTCTTCAAATACATCGTATTTATTTTGCTCAATATACTCGGCAGTGAGTTTACAATCTTCAGCTTGATAAATTAAATAATGATTATCCCTAAATTTATCAGTTAATTCATTTAATTTTTGTATTCTACGTTCATATACATTAATTGGTTGATTTTCAGTTAAATTTTGTTTTATTCTAATTGTAACAGTATTTAATTCATTTTCCAAAGCAGTTTGTAATTTAATTAAATTCTGAATGTTGTGCATTTTTACAAATTTTTATAGTCTATCTATAAATTGAAAAAAATTGAGTTTCTATTTTATCCGGCTCGAAGGACCAAATGTTAAATCCACCAAAAAATAAATAAAAATATTTTTTCAATTTAACATTAATTAGAAAGGGTGCCGGTTCAAAATGTTTAATAAAATAAAAACACAATGTTTTTCAATTTACGTTACAAATTTTTATTTAAAATATTCTCTTAAATCTAACAATTCAATTCTTAAACTAAATTACAAACAATTTTTAATCTACTTAAATTCGTGTATATTTAAATCTTAAATGAATCTAATTCAATTTATATAAAATTCAATATTTTTAATTATATAATAATGTTTCAATCAAAATCGGAAATAAGTATGCAATTAATACAAAACAAATTTGAATCTTATGAAATATATAAAATTTACTTTAATTTAAATATTTGTATATGTACAATATTTCAGTTAAACCGGAAATAACTATAAATAAGAAATTTAACAAAATTGAAATAAAATCATGAATTTATAAAAGAAATTTATCAAATCTACTTTAATTATGATTTTACATATGTTCTTAACTACTAAGAGCTAATTAGCTAATAATTATTCGTTGGCATAGGTCGACCTACACGAATAGATGGCGTTGTAGACACTATGTTGATTGAAGAACGATGATGAGATCAATTTAACGATGACTATTCGAATTTTCAAACTTTCAAAAAATTCGTTATGTAAAGTTAACTGAAGATTGCCGACGGGAATTGACGATTGTCGAGATGAAATATTTTTTTACTGTCTCGATGAATTTTCTATTTTCCAGAATATTTCAATTTTCTGATGATACTTTCAGCGATGAAACTTTAGAAAATTTCTAAGTCCTAGAAATTTTCTAAGTGTTTAGCGACGTTGAATTTCTGCTCGAAGTATTAGAAAATTTTAAAAAAAATTTTCTAAGTCTTTTTAAAAAATCAACTTTAACAATTTCCGATGATTCGGCCCGAAGTATTAGAAAATTTTGTAAGAAAAAATTTTCTAAGTACTTTTTTTGATGATTAATTTCGGCTCTAAGTGTTAGAAAATTTCTGTATAAGAAATTTTCTAAGTATTTTTTCGACGATGATTTAATTCGACGTTTCCCTATTTTCTGTAAAAATTCTAAGTATTTTTACAGAAATTCCTAACTTTTCCCTAATTACTAGCTCAATACGCTAGATTTTTTTAGGACTCAATACGTCCCGGCTGATGAGGTGGCCTTTTGGTTTCCTTGCTTCAGTCTCAATACGACAGTATACACAAGTAATTGCAAAAGACAAATTTTTCTGCGAATCGCAACCCTTTATATATCAAAATTTGCAAACTCTGGAATTTTCTATTTTCCCCGTTGGTGATAAAATTTCTATTTGTCTCATCTTTTCGTCTTTTTTTATGAAACCGTTTTGTTCAAATTGTGTCCAGTAATTCAAATGACAATTTATGGTAATTGTGAATAACTCTGACTGGTAAGTATATTCAGCTGGTACCTTTTTGACAATTTGACAGTACTGGCATGGTCATATATTTATATGTGTATATTATATACTATGCATATATGTTTAAATGTTTTTATTTTTTGTTAATGTTCATTGTTTATGCACTGCAATTAAATATTTTGTGTTTAATGTTTTATGTTATATATTGTGCTATGTGGATTGTTTTTGTTTTTGTTTGTATGCTATGTTTATAAACATTTTTATGTTACCTGCTTGTGCATATTCATGTTATATGTTCCATTTTCCATATTATTGCATATATTTCTGTGTTATATGTTTGATTACGTTGATTGGTTTACATTTTTTTGTACGAAATATTATATGATCGCATTGTTTGTCTTGAAGTGTTTGTAACCTTTTTTTTTTTTTTTTTATTATACATATTTTTAAACACTGCCCCCTTTTTTTTGATTATTAAAAATGTTGAATGACGATTCAACATCCTCCCGGAACGCGCAAAAAAATAATTAACTTATTTTATTGTATGTATTGTTATTTTAATTTTTATTTATACAAATAAATGAATATCATGTTGAATCATTTTAGTTTTCTTTATTTTCTAATTATAAGATTCACTTTTTGATTTATTTAAAAATTTATACCTTTTACTCTGACCATGCCATCCTTTGTTTTCGTAAAACGTATTGTTATATTTTCTTGTTTTAATTTGAAAGTTCTACTTTTGTGAATCTGTTGCCAAGGAATGGACCAATGGGATATGAAATGCTTTATGTCCTCTGGTGCTTGTAACCAATTTGGTACCTTTGTTTTCCTTCGTCTTTTAGATGGAATTTTTATTAGTCCTCCTGTTTCAAAGGGTTCGTTGCGTTTTATTATGTCTTTAAATTTTTTCTTGTGTTTGTTGATCTGTGATTCTTTCAATTTTACTTGTGTTTTCGTTATTCGTTTCGTAGTATTTTCACGAATGTCTTCAAATATCTTATTCTTAGATTTTTTACGTTTTATTGCCATTAACTTTTGTTTTTGTTTCCTAGATTTTCTTGATCGCGTATCTAACGAGTGTTCATGAACCCGTGTCATGAACGTCCTACTGAATTGTGTAGCATTACCTATGCTACCCAGAACAATCCAGCCTAATTCAGTATTTATTGCAATCGGATGATTCGGTTCAGTTGAGCGTCTAATTCCTTCTCGAATTATAGCTGCGTATACTTCTGCTCCAATTAATAAGTCTATCCTTCCAGGTATCGCAAAACTAGGGTCAGCTAAATTCAAACCTTTCAAGTGATTGAAACCTGTCGTTTCAATCCGATGAGTAGGTAAATCGTTAGTGATACTCTTTACCACTAACGCATTTACGCAATATTCAAATTTTCCGTCTACTGATTCTAGAATAAATTCAGTTTGCGACTTAGCCACAGTGGCACTGCTTTGATTGAGTCCACTGATGTGCTGATTCGTTCGTATAAGTTGAAGTTGCAGGCGTTTTGCTGCAGAAGCAGTTATGAATGTTGATTGTGACCCTGGATCTATCAAGGCTCGCAATACTTCGTTGTGACCCCTTTTACTCCGTATTCTGACTAAAGCCGTTGCTAGTAGTACTTGATTCGTGTTTGAAGAAAAGAAAGTCTTTACTTCATTCTTTTCGTTAGAGTTTCTGACTGGCAAAGCTTCGTTTCCAGTGCTATCGTTGTTTTGTGTAGCTGTCGGTTGAGCAGAAGGTTTATCCCGATTAGCGTTCGATGTGGTATTGAAGCTAGTATGTAATAGGGAATGATGTCTTCGTTGACATATACTGCAAGAGTGTTTACTTTTACATTCGTTGCACTTGTGGCCGAAAGTGAAACAATTCAAACATAAATTGTTTTTCTTGATGAAGTTCAATTTTTCTGTCGCTGACAGTGATTTGAAGCTCGAACAGTTAAATAGCCTATGGTCAGATTTACATTTTGTACATTTTAAATTTTGATTAACATTTTTATTATTGTGAGCTAAGAAAACATTACTTCGTTTTGGTGTATTAATTGCTTCTAATACGCGAAATCTTGACTCTAAAAAGTCCACCAATTCTTTATATGAAGCCACCTCGTTTTTCTCGCTTTGTTTTATCTCCCATAATTCTCGTGTTTCTGGCGATAATTTCTGCAGCGTAAGATACACAATAATAGGGTCCCAATTTTCAATGTTGACCTTTAATGTTTTCAATTCATGAAGGATTTCTTCTGTGTTGTTTAACACATCCTTCATGGATTGAGCGTTTTCGGTTTTTATCAAATTTATTTTACACAATTTTTCTAATTGTGCATTGATTAATACCCTATTATTGTTGAATCTCTTTTCCAAGGTTTGCCATGCTTTGTAGTAATTAGTCCCAATGACTTCAAATGGTTTAATAATTCGTGCAGCCTCACCAGAAACACAAGATTTTAGATAGTGTAATTTTTCAACTTCTGAAATTTCCTTGTTATTATGAATTAAATTTGTGTACAAATCTTTAAATGATCGCCAAGATTTGTAGGTACCATCAAATTTAGGCAAAGAAATAGGAGGTAACTTTATTTTCGATTTTTGTGGAGATACGAGAGTTGTAACATGTGTGGAACCACCGTCATTTGAAACGTTACTTGATTTGGCTAACGAAGTAATTTTTTCTTGTAGCTCTGTGATTAAACTAAAACAAGTTTCTTCAAATACATCGTATTTATTTTGCTCAATATACTCGGCAGTGAGTTTACAATCTTCAGCTTGATAAATTAAATAATGATTATCCCTAAATTTATCAGTTAATTCATTTAATTTTTGTATTCTACGTTCATATACATTAATTGGTTGATTTTCAGTTAAATTTTGTTTTATTCTAATTGTAACAGTATTTAATTCATTTTCCAAAGCAGTTTGTAATTTAATTAAATTCTGAATGTTGTGCATTTTTACAAATTTTTATAGTCTATCTATAAATTGAAAAAAATTGAGTTTCTATTTTATCCGGCTCGAAGGACCAAATGTTAAATCCACCAAAAAATAAATAAAAATATTTTTTCAATTTAACATTAATTAGAAAGGGTGCCGGTTCAAAATGTTTAATAAAATAAAAACACAATGTTTTTCAATTTACGTTACAAATTTTTATTTAAAATATTCTCTTAAATCTAACAATTCAATTCTTAAACTAAATTACAAACAATTTTTAATCTACTTAAATTCGTGTATATTTAAATCTTAAATGAATCTAATTCAATTTATATAAAATTCAATATTTTTAATTATATAATAATGTTTCAATCAAAATCGGAAATAAGTATGCAATTAATACAAAACAAATTTGAATCTTATGAAATATATAAAATTTACTTTAATTTAAATATTTGTATATGTACAATATTTCAGTTAAACCGGAAATAACTATAAATAAGAAATTTAACAAAATTGAAATAAAATCATGAATTTATAAAAGAAATTTATCAAATCTACTTTAATTATGATTTTACATATGTTCTTAACTACTAAGAGCTAATTAGCTAATAATTATTCGTTGGCATAGGTCGACCTACACGAATAGATGGCGTTGTAGACACTATGTTGATTGAAGAACGATGATGAGATCAATTTAACGATGACTATTCGAATTTTCAAACTTTCAAAAAATTCGTTATGTAAAGTTAACTGAAGATTGCCGACGGGAATTGACGATTGTCGAGATGAAATATTTTTTTACTGTCTCGATGAATTTTCTATTTTCCAGAATATTTCAATTTTCTGATGATACTTTCAGCGATGAAACTTTAGAAAATTTCTAAGTCCTAGAAATTTTCTAAGTGTTTAGCGACGTTGAATTTCTGCTCGAAGTATTAGAAAATTTTAAAAAAAATTTTCTAAGTCTTTTTAAAAAATCAACTTTAACAATTTCCGATGATTCGGCCCGAAGTATTAGAAAATTTTGTAAGAAAAAATTTTCTAAGTACTTTTTTTGATGATTAATTTCGGCTCTAAGTGTTAGAAAATTTCTGTATAAGAAATTTTCTAAGTATTTTTTCGACGATGATTTAATTCGACGTTTCCCTATTTTCTGTAAAAATTCTAAGTATTTTTACAGAAATTCCTAACTTTTCCCTAATTACTAGCTCAATACGCTAGATTTTTTTAGGACTCAATACGTCCCGGCTGATGAGGTGGCCTTTTGGTTTCCTTGCTTCAGTCTCAATACGACAGTATACACAAGTAATTGCAAAAGACAAATTTTTCTGCGAATCGCAACCCTTTATATATCAAAATTTGCAAACTCTGGAATTTTCTATTTTCCCCGTTGGTGATAAAATTTCTATTTGTCTCATCTTTTCGTCTTTTTTTATGAAACCGTTTTGTTCAAATTGTGTCCAGTAATTCAAATGACAATTTATGGTAATTGTGAATAACTCTGACTGGTAAGTATATTCAGCTGGTACCTTTTTGACAATTTGACAGTACTGGCATGGTCATATATTTATATGTGTATATTATATACTATGCATATATGTTTAAATGTTTTTATTTTTTGTTAATGTTCATTGTTTATGCACTGCAATTAAATATTTTGTGTTTAATGTTTTATGTTATATATTGTGCTATGTGGATTGTTTTTGTTTTTGTTTGTATGCTATGTTTATAAACATTTTTATGTTACCTGCTTGTGCATATTCATGTTATATGTTCCATTTTCCATATTATTGCATATATTTCTGTGTTATATGTTTGATTACGTTGATTGGTTTACATTTTTTTGTACGAAATATTATATGATCGCATTGTTTGTTTTGAAGTGTTTGTAACCTTTTTTTTTTTTTTTTTATTATACATATTTTTAAACACTGCCCCCTTTTTTTTGATTATTAAAAATGTTGAATGACGATTCAACACATTCATTTTCATATTTGTTTATTTGTCCATTTTCTTCTATTTTGTAGCAGATGATACTTCAACAACGGATTATGATACAAATGAGGAAATTGCATAGCTATAAAAAATAAAAAAATTGGAGGGGAATAGGCCTAAAGGGGATACCTCTTTGAAAAAAAAAGCGCATTATGTTCTACCGCAAGGTGGTGTGGAAATGAACATATTTCATAAAATTTCCCAAAATTACCTGTTTTTTTGTAAAATCTAAAAAAAAAGTTTTTTGCAAACTGGCAGCCCTTCATAATATAAAATTTAAAAAATTACCCTCGATAAAAAATTGAGATCTGATCACCCCACACACGAGACAGATTTATACAAACGCAATGTGAAAGAATATAGAAAAGCATGCCTATCTTGCCTGTACTGACTTCGATTTCTGAAAATAGTATAGTCTTTATAAAGAGATAAAGATCTTTATATACATAGCTTGTTATATGCTATATGGTGGTCGATGGACAATATTAGATGTTGATATAAATATGAATTTGTATGATTGTATGGATTATTTTGTTAGTTGCCATTTCTTTATTATTTTTCTTTTCGTTTTTTATGTTGATATTTTGCTGCAAAATTATTTGTAATGTATATACATACATACATTATTTATAATGTTTATGGTGTGATATGTATATATAAAAATCATTGCACCTTGCATTTATATTTTGTTGCTGGTTTTTGAAACTGAACGATTTTTATGATAATTTCTGCTTTCAATATTTTAACTGGAGATAAATTTGCAAACAACAACAACATTTCAATATTATAATAATGACATATATGTATATTTTATCAAAATTATGTACATATTTGTATACCATCAATCAGCAAAAATACAATTTATTATGAATGTTCGAATTTATAATTTTGGCTGAACTTCCGAATTGTAACCACCAACTTTTGAAATTTATTAAAATTTATTGAAAATTATTATTCTAAAATGTATGAAAAATATGTATTTTTCGCATATTTTTTTATATTTGTGCATGTATTTTTTTTATTTATACCTTTTTGTATGCAGAAATGTGATATCATTGGAAAAAGGACAAAAAAACCTTTCAAATGATATAATAAAGTATAAATTATTGAAATTTATTAAAATTTATTGAAAATTATTATTCTAAAATGTATGAAAAATATGTATTTTTTGTATATATGTATTTGTATTTTTCATATATTTTTTATATTTGTGCATTTATTTTTTTTATTTAAACCTTTTTGTATGCAGAAATGTGATATCATTGGAAAAAGGACAAAAAAACCTTTCAAATGATATAATAAAGTATAAATGTATATGTTATCCTTCAAGTTTTGAAGTAATAGCGTCATCAAAAGATGTTCGAAAATTGATTTATAAAAAACACGAAATTTTGACTTATATCAAAGATACTATAAAATTACAAAGATGTGAAAACTAGTACAAAAAAGGGAGATAGTTTTCTTCTTCTTGAATTTTTCCATCGCATCGCAATCAATTCTTCTTGAATTTTCTTGTTGGATTTTAAGTTCTAACCGAAGAAATTTTTAATTTGAATTGTCAGTTATGTTATGAAAGTTTGTTAAATTCCAATTGAAAAGCTATATATTAGAACTTTCTTTCATTTTAAACAAAGATAATACAGTCCTACTAGATGAACCATTTCATTTTTTTTATTTAAATGTTTGTATGTTTGCCAAAAATAAAGATCGAAAAAGTTTTTCGAAACAATATCGAAAAAGAGCGAAAGTTTATAATTCAGGAGGGATGTAAATATGAGAGAAAAATAAGAATATTTACATATATAGAAGAATTAGTTTGTGAGTTGCATGACTGGTTTACTAAATTTTATATGGTTTTGAGTGGTACCATCACTTATTTGGGGTGCGTTCATGAACATTACTTTAACCATAGTCATGGTGTAGTATAGTTTAAGCAAAGTTATGTTATACTACAGCCATAGTTATGTTAACTTCAAGTGGTTTTTGAACTCCATTTTTACCATAGTAGTAGCAATAAATTATCATTCAGCTGTCAAGTCAAGTTTAAAAAATTTTTACATATTATAATTTTTATATTTTTTGTTTGTCAAAAATTAATTATTTTTTACAAATGAAGTTTAAAACAAAATTAATTAATTTCAAATTAATTAAATTGAAATTTTCACAATTCACAACAAAAAATTAAATTACAAACGATTTTTTTATTGTCAATGTCATTACCACTTAAAGGTTTACTATCGTTACTATCGTTAACCATGCTCTCGAGCAGGGTTAGTTTTTGACATCAAATAGTTAAAAATTTACTTTACTACAGATGTTTATGAACGCTAAAAATTCATGTTGGTAGTTATGTTTTACTATGCCACCACCATTTTGAACGACAAATGATAACTATAGTAAACTATAGTAACGTTTATGAACGCACCCTTGATATGATATTATACTTGAATAAGTAAAAATAAATGGATATTTTGTACGCAAATGCTTTAGAATACAACAATTGACAATAGGGCTGTTTCAAATTTTTTTTTTATTGTATTGAGTTGATCGTCGTATTTAATATATGAATGACTTGAGAAAGGAGGTATTTCATATTTCATGTATTTTTATATATGTATGTATGTGTTGTTATGTTAATATTCCTTGTCGCGTGCTATATGATCTGACATAAATTACTACTACTACTTCTAATTGAAATACATATATAGAATTGTATTTATATCAAAGACCATATAAATATATACATTTATATGGTCTTTGGTTATATGTATTACCTGTATAGGTTTACATTATTTTCTGATGTAGGATTGTAGAATATTTAGCAACAGAGGTTTTTACGTATGCCTATGCATACATTATAATTACTGTAGCATTTGTACTGTACTCTGGTCTATACATTTATATGGTCTTTGATTATATGTATTACTTGTATAGGTTTACATTATTTTCTGATGTAGGATTGTAGAATATTTGGCAACAGATGTTTTTACGTATGCATACATTATAATTACTGTAGCATTTGTACTGTACTCTATACATTTATATGGTCTTTGATTATATGTATTACTTGTATAGGTTTACATTATTTCCTGATGTAGCATTGTAGAATATTTGGCAACAGAGGTTTTTACGTATGCATACATTATAATTGCTGTAGCATTATACCAGAGATACTATATAAATACATATAAATATGTTTTTACATAGTATTACAGATCAGATACACTTATCTGTGATAGTATATATAGTATCTTTGATTATACATAATATGTATACATATGGATATATTATGGTTTTATTTTGTTATGTTTTTGAGTTCATTGACTTATGAATGCAAGATACGATTATATATTATCATATCCCGTGAATTGAATTTCTTCTTGAAATTTTTAAAGAATATCTTTTTTAATGTTTGGGCCTTAGGACTTCTAAAAAAATAAAGTATTATTTTGATTTATGATCATAATATAGAAATTTAAAAATCAGGTGTTTTGTGAATTACCAAATTTTTTTATAGACTGAGTCAATTTTTTTTCTAACTAGATCTAGTTCCTAAATCTTGAGGATAATGAATTTTAAATTATTTACAATATTTTTTAAAAACAGAAAGCTTAAAAATATTTATTTCAAAATTTTTAAATTTTATTTCGTTGATGTTTTTTGTGTGTGGTATAAAGTATATATTCAAAACATTCTAAATACTAGCGCTGATGAACATTTAATTAGATTCAATGAAAATTGATAATCATTTGTAGGTTGAAAAATATTATATATATATATAGGTATATATAATAAACAATATGTCATGAAGTCGAAAATAAATTATTTGTAAATTTATGGATTTTTATGATTGAATGCAATCAAATTTTTTTCATGTATGTTTGTTTGAAAATAAATTATTAAGTAGAATGGGCCTATAATTCTAGTCCTAGAAATATTTTGGAGATCCGTATTATCAAAATATCTTCAGTAGTGATTCAAAAAATTATGTTTGAAAATAACGTGGAATAGGTTTACGTATAGTAAATTATAATTGCTTATTTGATTTTTGAATTCAAAATTTGCCATTATATTTTAACATTTCTATTAAATTGATAGCTCAACTATTTAATATCATTCTTAAACCAAATTTTAAAACTTAAACCATTCATTTAAAAAGTGCAAGAACTGGTCAGTTCTGCATGGTGCGGTCATTAAGTTGGCAAAAAATAGGAAGTTAATCTGACCTGCCTATACTTTAGAATATATTATCAGAAATTTGAATAGCCTCTGACATTTAGTATTAGCACTATTAGTCATAAATATTTTTATACAGCATTTTTTTTGAACAAAAGTTTTAAAATTGCATGTATTTTTAATTCTGTTTTTTTCTATAAAATATATGTAACTTTGTTTTCAACTTAAATGAACCTAATGAATTCGGACAAAAAAGCGATGAATTATCAATCGTCTTTTAATACAGTTGAAATTATACAATATTTTAATATTTTAATAGTTGATATTATATTTAATTATTTATTATTATAATTATATATGTATACACTAAACAAATTTATGGATTTATAATGTTTCGAGGATGCATTTCCAATTATTAATTGATTAGAAATTAAATGCCGTGTAAAAGTAGTTGTGAACAATACTGTACATCCAGTTTTAGTTTAACTATAGTTGGAAGACGGTTTTCAAATTTAAAAATTTTAAAATTAAATATATTACTATATATGATTTATAAAGTATAATATTAATATGCAAATTATGTATAAAAATATCTAAGAAACTCATAGCAAAGCAGAAGAAAAATTTTGATCACGATCAAAGTGGATTTTGCACTTATAATAGTGGTAACGTGTAAATGAATGATATATTCTTCAAATATAGATATTGTGGTATCTTAAAAGGATATTTGCTTGAGGCCTGTTACCTATCAAAATTGTTATTTAATTCTTTTCAGAGGAAAACCATCAGATTGCAGTGTAATTGATAAATATTCGGTAATTATAAACTTTCGCTGTCAGCTAGTTTTCTTTAAACATTAAAAATCGAAAAATATATGAATCTTCATGATTCTAGTCTCAAAATGTTCCATTTAACTTCGGATTTATGAAAAAGTATAATAGTTACAGTTTGATGCGTAGGAGAGTGTGGGTAGATAGTTAAAAGAGCATATGAAAAAATCAGTTTAATTCAGTTTAAAAATGTTGATCAGTGTTAACGAATGACGCTAATTATACAGCACTTTTCATACTCTTTTAGCATCCCCGCACCCACCTGCCAATATTCTCTTTTTTTCATTTATATTTTATTTTTCATTCTATAAAATTTTTCAATGTTACTAATGAAAAATTACTCATGAGTAATCACCACCCACCACCCCCCACACCACTCCACGCATCAAACAGCCACTATTATATTCTATTCATAAATCCGAAATCAAACCAAAGTTGAAAAAAAAGCAAAAAGGTTGACTTTTCAATTTTTTATGAGTAAAAAACCAGCTGATAGCGAAAGTGTATATGTAATTACCAAATACTGTATTCATATATCTATGAATAACAAAAAGGTTCATATTTAACATTACACACAAATATTTTCATAAAGAAATATGTTAAGAAAGGTCATTGATACTATATACATTATAGATCCTGATATACATCATTGAACAATCTATTTTTATAATTACACTTGTATGTATGTATACAAAATACCATATAAACGATGTATACATATTACATACAATCATGTATATCGCATAAACAGCACATTCATTGCATATAGTATTTACTATTATCTATTCTGCATAAGCAAGCAGCATGTTGTTATTAATGTCTACTATGTCATGTCTATTATGTATGTAATAGAATTAGTTTTTACATCGCATTCAATGTTATACCAAAGACCGTATAAATGTAAAGATATCGAAACTCCATATATCCTGATGTCAGCAAATATTTCTGATCTGGGGTGTGATATCACACCCCACAACATGTTGCTATAACATTTATTTCTTTCTTATTGTTTAGCAACATCATAGTAAACATTTTACGTATCGAATGAACATTAGATCATCGAACGATAACCAGTTTGACTGCTGATGGCGAGTACGGTGGTGATAAGACGCACATTTTAATGGAAGATGGAAGAATGTATATCTTCTATCTTCTGTCTTCTGTCTTCTATCTGCTATCTTCAAATTGTGTATAAACAAATAATTATAAGTACATATTATATCTTATATATATAAAAATGAATCTGCAAAATGTATGTACGCGCATAACTTCCGAACGCCGGCAACAAATTGGATAATTCTTTTTTTATTGTGTTCGTTATCGCCACGGCAAGGTTTATACACACAAAAAAAAAAATCGACCAATTAAATAATAAAAATTAAATAAAATATTATATTATATTAAATAATAAAAGAAATTATAAATTGACATTTCACGGTGTTTGGCGTCAAAATTAAAAATTTTTTTAATCATAGCCTCCTTCGTAAAAATCGACAACGATTTAATGTAATGTTTAAATTAAATTTTGCCAATCGTTAGAAGTGTGTGGAATAATCCTTGAATTTAAATGTTTTTCGCAATGGCAGTTGTACGTTGCATGCTCAAGAGCCGGCAAACCATCGGCGCTATATGTTTTTTCTCCGAAAGGAAAAACAAAGAATATTGTACATTATAAGGCATTAAAATAAAATATAAGTATGAGCACAGACAAATATTTGTCTGTGGTATGAGATAGAATAATTTTAGGAATAGTATTTATTTACCATGAGAATTGTACAAAAAGAAGAACAAATAATAAATTAATTAATAATAACAAATTAATATGATGAATATATGCTGTCGTATTATTTTATTGTAACTTTATTTCAACCTATTGTAACCAGAAGCTATTGTTTACTTTTTTTTAATTTTGTCATAAAACAAAGTCTTTTAGGAATTTCTTTTTTTCGGCGGAAAGAAGTTCGCCGGGTCAGCTAGTTTATTATAAAACTGAATATACATATATAATATACGAGTATATACACATGTAAATATAATGCTAAACTGACTGTATACACATAACACAAAATATGCAAGAAAATAATAAGCAAATTCAAGTATATACAAACATTCATCATTAACTTATCATATATTATGTTAAGAAATAATGACGAAGACGGTAAAACAGAAGAGGCGCTTTTTAGCAAAGTAAGAATAAGAAAGGATGGAAAAGCTTTTATTTTCATGCATTTTGTGGGGTTGAATCGCATAATAGTATTATTGTGACAAGATGTTAAATTTTGAACTTGTACATGAAATTTTATCAATGGACCATTAACAATGTTTTCTAATAATTAATACTGTTATAAGTAGTTCTAAAAATTTTATTCTGTGACTAGCACACGGATTATTTTCACTGAACCAATCCTTGTATTTTCCATATAAATTGGTAAACTTAATAGATTCGTCCATTACAAATTGCCTGATATTTTTTAGATACATTTGCTTTTTAAAAATTTTATCAAAAACCATGCAATGAATTTTTGATATTTCAAATACAGTATCTGATGGTGCATACAAAGTTCCAAAATCGTAATTTTTTAAATAATTTCGGGAAACAAGAAGTAATTCAGATGGTCTTGTTATAACTTCATCTTTCTTTCTAAAAGTATTGTCACAAATACCGCAGTTATTTCTTGAAATAATCTTTTGTGCTATATATCCAATAAAATATCTCATTGATGACATTTCAATGGATATATTATTGCTGTTGAAAGTGTCTACTAAACACGAAAGTTTCAATTCATTTTCAATTTCAAATAATGTGCTATTGTCCATTTCTTTTTCCGCGTCATTATAATTTGTATTACTAATAGAGTCGTTACATGTATCGTTGTTAATTAAATTTTTTTTTTTGTAATAGGTTGAATCAACTTGTCGTCTTTGCTTAAAGAATCAAAAAATTACAACATTCTATAAGCAAAAATATGTTGATTATGCAAAAAAAAAATATGACCTATCTTAAAAAATAAAAATATTAAAAAGGAAATTGCGCACTATGACTAACAGATGTCTTAAAATGAAAAAAATAAATTTGATATTGAAATTTGTTTGATATTTGAAAATAATATATGATAAGTTAATGATGAATGTTTGTAATATACTTGAATTTGCTTATTATTTTCTTGCATATTTTGTGTTATGTGTATACAGTCAGTTTAGCATTATATTTACATGTGTATATATATTATATATGTACTAGCTGACCTGGCCATGCGTTGCTGTGGCTAAAGTTTGTGTCATATTACATTGTTTTAAACTATTTAAGGGGAACGGTAGGAGAACATCAGACATGGGCACCACCATGCTTTTTTACATAGATGCCATTCGTAAAAAACATTCCTACCTTCATTGGATTTGTTTTCAGATAGAAACTCTCTTTCTTTTATATACTCTTTGCCTTCATGACTGATTTTCTACTACCGTTACCACTTATTACAATGAAATTATTATTTACGGATGAAGACGGAAACGTTAAAGCTGGTATAAAAATTTACTTTTTTAGGATTTGAAGGGGAAGGACTTTGAACACAATTAATCAAAATTTTATTTATATAAAAATAATTAAATAATAAATTAATAAATAATAAAAAATAATAAAAATAATAAAAATTAATAAATAATTATAATTAAATTAAATTAATAAATAATTAAATAATAAATTAATAAATAATAAAAATTAATAAAATTAATTAATTTTACCATATAACATTTTTTCTTAGCTGTTTTTATTTTATCTTCTATATTTATTTTTTAATATTTGTTTCAATTTCTACGTCAACTATGTCAATTTTAATTTTATATTTATTTTCTATTTTTTATTTTAATTTCAAAGCCAACTATGCCAATTTTTATTACTAAGAAATGTCAAACATTAACTACGAAATATAAAATTTAGAAAATGAGAACCATTAGATAATTATTGAAATCGATTTTAATTCCACTTACGACGATATAAAAAAAAAAAAATTAAAAAAAAATTCGTTCGGAACGTCAATCGGCATTCAAATCCTTCACATACACATTTGATTATCTTCTTGAGTTCAATGTAGAGAATGAATAAAATCAGCTCAATGAAAATATGAAAATTCAATTTGTTTGAATTACTTTTCTAAATTAATTTAATTCACAATGAAATGCACAATTCATATCTTTTATTTTTATTTATCTATGTTAATACGCTGATACTACTATTAACTTTTATTACGACTTGTAGTAAAATCATAACTAATGCAGATGTGAACATACAATTAAGACTAACCATTTGAACATGGGCCTTAATGTTATTTTACAAATAATTTGCAATAAAATAATATTGCGATAATAAATTGAGATGTAAGCTATCCTATCTTTCAAGTTGGATCAAACTGCACACGGTGTACAAATTTGATTAAAATCGGTTAAGTAGTTTAGTAGTTTACCGCGGACAAACAACGTGACACGTAATTTATATATATTAAGATATTCAGTTTTATAATAAATATAATATGTACTTATAATTATTTGTTTATACACAATTTGAAGATAGCAGATAGAAGACAGAAGACAGAAGATAGAAGATATACATTCTTCCATCTTCCATTAAAATGTGCGTCTTATCACCACCGCACTCGCCATCAGCAGTCAAACTGGTTATCGTTCGATGATCTAATGTTCACACGATACGTAAAATGTTTACTATGATGTTGCTAAACAATAAGAAAGAAACAAATGTTATAGCAACATGTTGTGGGGTGTGATATCACACCCCAGATCAGAAATATTTGCTGACATCAGGATATATGGAGTTTCGATATCTTTACATTTATACGGTCTTTGGTTATACCAAAGACCAATATAATATACCATGATATAATATATTTTATATATCGGTCTTTGGTTATATCAAACTTGTTTATTCACGTTATATGCTTTATGTATGTATGTGTACGAGATCGTCTTCAATTCAATATGGATCCTTATATATCCTTATGCACGAGCATAAACCATACATGGAGAATAAATATATATGATCAAAATCTCTCAAAAATGTTCAAATTTATATTTATATGTTCCAGCCAATGATATTCATTTATTCTATTTTCAATACTCAAAATATACAAATACATATAAATAACACTTATATGTGTGGAATATCATATGAATTAAATGTACATTTTAAATAGCATTGTGTATTGTTTAGTGCTGCAAAACATTGACAGGTGTTCATTTCATTTGTGAGAGCAAACATTTATAATAAATGAGAACAAATTCGAAACATTATGGTCCGTCTACACAATTAGTTTTGATAACTCGATTTACAAAAACAATTCCATTATATCACAGACTGTCATACAAATTTATTGAAATGATTATAATTGTGTACAGGGTACATAACTAAAAGCAATTCGAAAAATTTTGAAAAACTTTTTTGATTTTGATGAAGCTTTTTCGATCTTTATCATATATGTGAGTGTGTCGTTTTTGGAAAAATTACCACTTACACTAAAAAGAACATCTATTGAGACGAAGAACTATATTATCTTTGATTTTAAATTAAGTATTGAAATATATGAAATATATAGTATTGGTAGTATGTGTAGTATGAATATATGAATATAGTGTTTTGTTGTGTTGTATTACATGTAAAGTATGGTAGATGGTAGTATGATTATATCACATACCATATTATTACTTGTAACCTGTAGATACTATATGTACAGGAAAATATATATATACGTATATAGGAAAATATAGGAAGAAAGGACTTGCTTTCATATTAAACCTGTTTTGTGTATGAATTGTTTCATCTTACATATACAAAATACTTATTAATTCTCGAATTTTGAATGATCTTTCATGTTAGAAGGGATCATAATATAAATTTCGTATTGTGTAGGATTGGTGTAGGATATACAGTATGAATATGAATTTGTTTTTTCAATGTGATTATCACTTATCACATTGCAATATAGATTTGGAGTATACATTCATATATACATATGCATATACATTTCATATATCTTATAATCATGTGTATTCACTGTATATAAATGTATACATAATTTAGATAAGTATATATATATATATATATATAAATTTATACTATAAAGGAGTATAGTATATGTAGGAATACGTCTTTTGAAATATATGTTATATTTTGAAATATGATAACACCGTTATTTTATTGTATGTATATATTGTAAGTGAAATGAAATTTTTGATTTTTAACAATATATTGCATGTGCGTATGCACATACATATGTACATATGTATATCATTTTGTTATTAAATAGATACATGTAATAAGTTCATTGAACTTGAACCTTTGAATTTTTTTCAAAATACATTTTATTTCAATGATGCAATTATATAAACATAATTTATTACTGTAAATGAAATCGATCGTATTGTTATTTTGATATCATGTACAGAATAAGTATCATATATATTTTACTGCACATGGGTGCAATATATGCATATTTACTTATAATTATTATTATGTCTTGCAGTTCTTGAGCCTCGAATAAATTGGTAGTTTTCAAATAATATTTAACCATATGTAATATATGCAATATTTGAATAAAAATTGATAGAAATATGTATGTATGTGAGATGAAAATTAAAGAAAACCATCGTATTTAACTTTACAACTCAAAAATCACAATAATTTATTTAATTTTCTAATTCAAAAATTACAATTCATTTAACTTTTAAAGACAATTTCTAAATTCAAAAAATATTACAATTTATTCAAAAAAAATTTAATAATCTCCACTTAATCTACTTTTTCATCTGACTTGTCCAACCTACTACCTGCTACCTGCCTTTCTATTCCAATTTCTATTTTTAAAATTAAAAGTGCGTGAGAGAGAGTAAATTAAAAGGTTATCGATTATAACAATCATCTATGTAATTAGTTTGCTATACCACATTCTCCCCCTCTTAAATGATCTTCAGTCTCTGAAGGAATCAAAAGTTCTTCTTCTTCGCTACAGGATTCATCATAATTGTCATCATCATCAACTCCTTCTTCCCCTTCTACCCATCTCTTCATTTTGTCAGCGCTTACGGTTGTGGTGACTGGTCCTTCGTGTTCCCCTATTTTATCTACTTGATAACGATCGAATCCCTTAGTTGCTACTACTCTATATGGACCAAGGAATTTTGGTCTAATTTTAAGCCCGACACCAAACTGTGTCCTTTCAATCGCCACTACGTCGTTGACTGCATACTGTGTTGCTTTTTTTCTATGACGATTGTACTGCTTCATATTTTCTGCCTGAATTTTTGCAATAGCCTTCTTAGCTGCATCTCTTAATTCGTTTCTCTCGTCATTAAAGTACTTCGCATATTCCTGTTCCACAATCATCATGATTTCGGTGTCTTTGTCAGTCTTCATTTTAGTGCCTAATAGAAGTTCGAATGGAGTCATCTGTATCGCTCGGTGAAACGTGTTGTTTAAGATTTTCTGCAACGGTGTCACTTGTGTGTACCACTTTTCTGTGTTCTGCAATGACAATTTAGTTAGTGATGCTATGACGACAGAATGCAGTCTTTCTATCTGCCCATTTCCACGAGGGACTCCAGCTGTGATGTAGTAGAGTTTAATAAAATGATTCTTACAATACTCACGGAAATTATTTGCAACGAATGCACCGCCTCTGTCTGCAATAATGCGTTCTGGGTATCCAAAAGTATCTGCAACTAATTCGAGCTTCTGCAATACTTCTTCTGAATTTAGTGTCTTCGTTGGGAAAAGCCAACAAAATTTGGTGAAGCCATCAACAATTGCAAAAATATATCTGTAGCCTTTTTTCGTAACACTCATTGGTCCCAGATGATCTATATGAAATGTGTTTAGAGGTAGTTCACCTTTGGGTATTGGATTTAACCATCCTTCTGGTTTTCCCGTTTTTCTCTCAGCTAGGATACACTCGACACAGTTGGTAATGCACATGTCAATTCGACGTTTTAAGTCCGATATATAAAACCTCCTTTCGATTTTTTCCTTCATTTTTTGATGGTGAAAATGCCCTTCTTCGTGTATCGATCTAACTATACTATTTTTCATGCTATCTGGGACAACAAATAGCAGTTTTCCATTAACGTCTTTGCATAGTAATTCGTGGTGAATTATATAATCTTGGTAAGGACCGTGCTCCAAGAGGCGTACGATAGTTTGTAGTTTTTCATCTTTAGACTGAGCTTGGTGCAGCCTATTGAGTAAACTTCGATCTACTTGTGCGCATAAAACGGTAGCATTTCTACTTAAAGCGTCCACGTGACGCATTCTAGTACCTGACCTGTGCTCAACTACATAGTCATATTCTTCAAGAAGGAGTGCCCAACGTGCGACGCGCGTTGCCAGATCTTTCTTTTTCAACGTTAAGGTAAACGCCTGGCAGTCAGTAACAAGCTTGAATTTATTACCAATTAAGTATATTCGAAATTTCTTGATTGCTTGGACAACAGCAAGAACTTCCAGTTCATACGAGCTATATTTTTGTTCCGCACTACTAGTTTTCCATGAAGCATAGTAGACGGGATGCAGCATTTCATTCTTATTACCACGTTGAAACAGGATTGCACCATAACCATATTTTGACGCATCAGTATGCAGCTCAGTATAAACGCCATACTTGAAAATTCGTAGTATTGGCTTCTTAGCAAGGGCTTGTTTTAAATGATTTATTGCATTTAACTGATCTTCATCTATTTTGAACTTGACATCTTTTTTCAGCAAATCACTAAGGGGTTTTGCCACCTTAGCATAATTGAATATAAATTTGCGGAAGTAACTGGTCAGACCGAGAAAACTCTGCAGCTGTTTGGCTGTTTTTGGAACTGGGAAATTCATAACGGCCTTTGTCTTTGCTGATGAAGGTGAGACAGTGCCATTTTTTATGACATGTCCTAGATATTCTACTTCTGGCTGTAATATCTGGCATTTTTCCCACTTTATCTGTAATCCATTAGCTGCTGCAACTTCAAGTACCTTTTGTAGTAGAACCACGCCTTCTTCTATCGACCTAGAAGGTATAATAATATCATCTACATATACAACAACCTTACCATCGTTTATAAGATCTTTAAACACGTAATTGATGAAGCGCTGAAAGACGCTTGGTGAATTGCAGAGTCCGAATGGAACACGTAAGAACTCAAATTGGCCTAGTTGCGTCACAAAAGCTGTGAATTTTTGACTTTGCGGTTCTATGGGCACATGAAAGAAACCATTCTTTAGGTCTAGCGTAGTAAACCAACATGCATTGTGAAGTTTATTTATTTGATCCTCAATAACTGGTAATGGGTAGTGGTCCTTGTGAATCTTTCTGTTAACCATCCTGAAATCAATGCATAAGCGTGGAGAGCCATCCTTCTTCTTCACAAGCACGATAGGACTGGCGTAATCGGACGAACTTTCCTTTATAATACCGTTGTCTAACCATTCTTGAATTTGCTCGTTGATAATTTCCTGTTCTTTGGGTGGATATCGTCTAGGACTCTGGAAAACTGGTGTTTCGTCTATGGGAATTATCTTCATTTGAATGGGTACGTTCTTAGGTGGAATTGGCTTATATCTCGTTATGAGTGATATAATTTTATCTGATATAATTTTAGGATGCTGAAGATCTGGTAATTGCTTTTCTTCATTTTCCGGTAGTTTGATTTCAGTTAAGAAGCAGTTTGGTTCTTCAGAAGAATTTTCAGTTTCAAATTTTATTGTATTGAATTCATTCTGGTCTTGTTGATCATTTTTTAGAATGGTAACCCTGTTCTTGTCAATAATAACTTTTGCTTTACGAAGTAAGTTCATTCCAATAATTAAGTCTGGACCCATAGTATCATCACCGGCAATGTGGACTTCGATTTCATTGAAAACTTGGTTATTGATAGTGACATCAGCGAAAAATGTTCCGGTCGTCACAAAGTCAGCAGCTATGCCTTGAACAGAGATCCTTTTTTTTCTAAAAATAGTTTTTGGATTAATACTTTGTACATATTTTTCTCTTACCAGACAAATGTCGCTGCCCGTATCAATCAATCCTTCGATTAAGATGTTATTTATTTTGATTTGTTGATACATTTCGTTTTTTCCTACACAGTTGATGGATACTTCTTTAGGCTTCGTGGTGGTTTTCACTGTTTCATTACATGCAATGCTTTTATGTCCATAGTTATTGCATTTGAAGCATTTTGGGCCTTTGTGCTTGTCTGGACATTGATGAAATTCATGTGTTGCTGACCCACAGTTGTAACATCGGCGCGAACTAATTTCGTTTTTCCTCCAATTATTCGATTTTAATTCATTTTCCTTTACTGTATGTTGTCTGCCGGCATCCCTTTTCAGTTTTTCGTACGCGAACAATTTTTCTTTGAATTCAGCTATAGTTTTCGAACCGTACAAAATAGTTTTGTTATACACTGTATCACGAATGCCATCGATAATGTACATAATTATTGACGATTCGTCGATTTCAATTTGGGAAGCAATATCTAACATGTAGTATAGATATTCACGGTACGTCTCATTATCTTTTTTCTTTCTTTCGCGAAGTTTCTGATGAACATCAATGCTATTGATTTTCTTATAAAACTCGACACATAATGCAGCTTTCAAGTCACGATAATTTAAAGGCTTAGCCTCGCAATCGATATACAATTTCGCGGCGCCGCTGAGCGACCGTTTACAGAATACGAACTTCTGTATTTCGTTCCATCGGAAAACTTTGGCATATTGTTCGAACTCGTCTATCCATCTTTTGACATTCATGGATTCTGAACCCGTAAATTTTCGTATCACACTTTCGACTTCTGTAAAAGTGAAATTTGTTCTCGAATCGTTAATTTCATTATGGCCTTGAAATGATTCTCCATGCAAATCATTATCAAAGTCTGCCTGACGATTAGCGTTACTTTTACGTCTTTTATCACTCATCCCGTTACCGTAATTAAATATTTGAATGGGAAAAAAATTATTATAGCAGATAATAAGTATTATAAAATAATCAGTATTTTTTTTTTTTTTTTTTTAACCGTTTCGTATCGAATCACATGAGCTTTAGATAATTAAAAACCTTGGATTTTTTTTTACTATTACTTTCAACAAATTTTCACTTTAATAAATGTTCACTGACTTTACTAATTCTATTATTTTTATCAAACTTTTAAATTTTACCTTTTTTCTGTCCACGTAATCTGTTTCTGCCACTTTCGATTTTTTTTTTTGTATTGTCCACGTAATATGTTACTGTATAACCTTCGAATTTGACCCTTAATATTGTCCACGTGATTTGTTTTACTTTTAATTGACAAAATTTCTTTTGAAAGGCAAATTTTTCTTTAATCTTGAATTTTCAAATTATTTAACCACTTAAATTAAACAATCCACTTATAATAATAATTTTCGAATTTTCTATTTTTTCTTAGTTTTATTAAATGATAAAAGTACATGGTTTTCTTTGTTTCATCCCGGTTGAGCCCCCATATGTGAGATGAAAATTAAAGAAAACCATCGTATTTAACTTTACAACTCAAAAATCACAATAATTTATTTAATTTTCTAATTCAAAAATTACAATTCATTTAACTTTTAAAGACAATTTCTAAATTCAAAAAATATTACAATTTATTCAAAAAAAATTTAATAATCTCCACTTAATCTACTTTTTCATCTGACTTGTCCAACCTACTACCTGCTACCTGCCTTTCTATTCCAATTTCTATTTTTAAAATTAAAAGTGCGTGAGAGAGAGTAAATTAAAAGGTTATCGATTATAACAATCATCTATGTAATTAGTTTGCTATACCACATGTATATATGTTGTTTTAATAATATAATAATAATAATAGTAATAAATTATGTTTATATAATTGCATCATTGAAATAAAATGTATTTTGAAAAAAATTCAAAGGTTCAAGTTCAATGAACTTATTACATGTATCTATTTAATAACAAAATGATATACATATGTACATATGTATGTGCATATACGCACATGCAATATATTGTTAAAAATCAAAAATTTCATTTCACTTACAATATATACATACAATAAAATAACGGTGTTATCATATTTCAAAATATAACATATATTTCAAAAGACGTATTCCTACATATACTATACTCCTTAATAGTATAAATTTATATATATATATATATACTTATCTGAATTATGTATACATTCATATACAGTGAATACACATGATTGTAAGATATATGAAATGTATATGCATATGTATATATGAATGTATACTCCAAATCTATATTGCAATGTGATAAGTGATAATCACATTGAAAAAACAAATTCATATTCATACTGTATATCCTACACCAATCCTACACAATACGAAATTTATATTATGATCCCTTCTAACATGAAAGATCATTCAAAATTCGAGAATTAATAAGTATTTTGTATATGTAAGATGAAACAATTCATACACAAAACAGGTTTAATATGAAAGCAAGTCCTTTCTTCCTATATTTTCCTATATACATATATATATATTTTCCTGTACATATAGTATCTACAGGTTACAAGTAATAATATGGTATGTGATATAATCATACTACCATCTACCATACTTTACATGTAATACAACACAACAAAACACTATATTCATATATTCATACTACACATACTACCAATACTATATATTTCATATATTTCAATACTTAATTTAAAATGAAAGAAAGTTCTAATATATAGCTTTTCAATTGGAATTTAACAAACTTTCATAACATAACTGACAATTCAAATTAAAAATTTCTTCGGTTAGAACTTAAAATCCAACAAGAAAATTCAAGAAGAGTTGATTGCGATGCGATGGAAAAAAATAAACCATGTTTAGAATTTTGTACTGCTTTTCACATCTTTGAAATTTTATAGTATCTTTGCTTATATCTCCTTTATTTAAGTCCTTATATCTCGAGAACCGCTAATCCAATCAAAGTAAAATAAACTGAAATAAATACGATTTAAAATCGTATATCAACTAATCCAATCCAAGAAACGAAGAAATAACGGTTTTCGTAAAGCGCGCAAATTTGAACAAACAACTTTTAAGGGCCTTGCGCCCTTGGAATGAATTTGCGCCAATAAATATATGTATCATGTTACAGAGGACATTCCATAATATCATTATCCTAAGGTCTCGTTTCAAAAACTGACGGTTACAATTCGGAAGTTCAGCCAAAATTAAATTTTTTTATTCTTTTTCTTTTCTTTTTTGATATTTTGCCGAACAATTTTTTGGATGGATGAAGCCTTTCATTTTTCTTACATGATACAATTTCGCATTTAGCGTCCCAATCGAATAAAAATTATTCAATAAATTTATTCAAAGTAATTGTATAAATTCAAAAATAAAAATTACTTGTGATAAATAGCGAAAACTAATACGAAATTCTAAGAAGTACTTCCACAGTCTCTAAAAAAATGTCAAATCACTATATTCTGATTTTAAAAACACAATAACTATTGTAATGAAAGACGTAGTTAAGCAAGTAAGGTGTCATCAGAAAGAGGGGGAAGTTTCCTATAGATTTCTCCTAGACTACTTTCTTCTAGCCATCACACCGTAGTTGTTATAGGGTGTTTCGTAGAATAAGTGCGAAAAATTTTCATCGCATATGTCATTATTATAATATTGAAATGTTGTTATTGTTTACAAATTTATCTCCAGTTAAAATATTGAAAGCAGAAATTATCATAAAAATCGTTCAGTTTCAAAAACCAGCAACAAAATATAAATGCAAAGGTGCAATGATTTTTATATACATATCACACCATAAACATTATAAATAATGTATGTATGTATATACATTACAAATAATTTTGCAGCAAAATATCAACGTAAAAAACGAACAGAAAAAGAATAAAGAAATGGCAACTAACAAAATAATCCATACAATCATACAAATTCATATTTATATCAACATCTAATATTGTCCATCGACCACCATATAGCATATAACAAGCTATGTATATAAAGATCTTTATCTCTTTATAAAGACTACATAATGTCACAAACAATCAACATACTTTATGTTTATTGTTTGTGATAATGTGCACAATTTATATATTATACATTATGTCGTCTTTTCCACCACCTAGAAATGAAAAAATATTCAACAATTTATTTCGTCTCAAAACCAATAATAATTTTCATGGTGAAACTTCGCTTATGTGGGTAAGAGAATGATTTGATACAAAACGAAAAGCGTTCCATTTAAAATACACTGCGTAAAATATCTATGTAAATTTATTAATCAATGCTAATTATCAACAATGGCAACTGACTGATTATTAATCACAATGTCAGTTATATTTCTTAAAATTTTTTTACGATTAAATATAATGCTTATAGAAGGAACTTGTGAGGGTGTTATGGGCATCATTTTAAAGAGGCCAAAAATTATCTTTCATTTGACATCAAAATTTACATATGTCGTTCTTCAACTTTTGGAGATATATACGTATCAATATCAAGAGAAGTTTGAAAATCGTTTTTTTAAAAACATGAAATTTTGACGTTGGGTCCTTTTATCTTAAGAACCACTTATTATTTGGGGACAAAATTAATTTCGTTAGAAGGAGGAGAAAGTTCTCTTTAAAATGATATATCCTTTGTTATTCTGCATTATTCCAAAAAAATGAATATAATGGTTTTTGTGAAATAGTGAATTTTTTGAAAAAATTTTAACTGTACTTTTCTCCCAAATATCAAATTTCAGCAAACAAGGACATATGACACATTAAAGAGGACATCCCAAAGTACCGTTCTGGAAATGCCCTGTTTCGATATCACGAGCTAGCGATTCGGAAGTTCAGCCGCAATTGAAGGATTTTAAAGCACAATGGTTTAAAATGTCCAAAACAAAATGTTTAAAAGGTTAGGCTATTTAGTAGAAGAAATTTAAAATAATTTCAATAAATGCGATTTTATAATTTTTAAGCTTGTACATTTACAAAATGTCAATAATATTATTTTTGAATAATAAGTAATGTTTTTTTCTCACTTTTTCCAAAGTGCAGTACTTTTCGTTCCAGTCCTGATATGTTGACTTGCTCATATTTAACGTTTTCATGTCTTTTGATGTATTTTCATTGATTAGTTACCGATCATTAAATTTTATACATCATCTCATAAATGATAAGATACATTATAATGTAAGTAATCATTGTTGTAATGTGCATACTTATATTTAATAGATACAACCTTGATTTCAGATTTCAGTTAACAATATAACGACGAATAATGTCTTGACAATTTTTTCATTAACAATAACAAGCAAAAAAACAAAAGAAAATTAATGCAGGTCTTGTATATACATTACATATATTTTAATTTTATTCTTTATTTATTTTTGATTTTTTTTCTTTATTATAGGAATGTACAAAATTATGACCATAATTTTTATTGGTACATATTAGTTTCCATTACTATGTATACTTTTTTGTATTACAAAATATCAAATTTTTATCGATTATTTAGAATTTTTCTGATTTTTCTTTACTTATGCTATTTTTTTTTTCACTTTTTTCTTATATTTTTATAGCAAATGAAAATGATGAGATATCTGTTACTGATTTTATGTTCATCTTTGTAGTTTTACCGATTATTATCAGTCATTTTAATGTTAACTTGAATGGAATTTCTTCTTTGGCTACTTTATATACATATACTTTTCTTATACATTTTCAACAGTTTCAGCGATCATTGAAGCTGTCTTATGTACAAAAAAATGACTTACAGAGCGATAAAAACGCATACAAATACGAGCATAATAACACAATCATATTTCGAGTGGTATCATTAGGTGCTTTCGATTTGGCAATTTCAAGTACTTGCGAGTACTAAAATGTGTCTAGGATAAATTTTTAAAACGAAAGATACAAAAATTATTCGTAACTACTTGATCTATTTCCAGCTACTTGAAACATTTTTCATGAGTAGCTGCGAGCAGATTGTTTCGCACAGACATTTACCTTTTCTACTGGCAAATACTTGAAATTGCCAAATCGAAAGAACTTTTTGTCATACGCTATATGCATATAAACTCAATATACGGACATACGTACATATACATAATACACATATATCGACTAGCAGGCTAGTATATTGTACATATTGTATTGTATATTGTATACATATTGTAAAAAAGCATTCTCAATTCATTGTCAAAGTTTATAGAATTGTGATTATTGTTTTAAAATACCGGTATGCTATTATAACAAACCTAACATAACAATACATGTGTATAATTATAACTATGTATACGTATAACTTTAAAATTCTTACTGAGGAATTTGCATAATCATGAGAAAAATTTATTATTTGTGATTATTTATCTTACAGATTTATGCTAAAAACAAAGCAGCTACAATAGGTATAGAATATGGAAAATAAAAATCATACATTTTTTGACAGTGTATGAGAACAATAGATTGTATTAAAAAAATATTGTATAACATATTTTAGGATAGGCCAAAAAAACCGTTCAAATGATATAATAAAATATATGTATATGCCATCCTTCAAGTTTGGAAGTTATACCGTCATCAAAAGAAGTTGAAAAGTGATTTTTAAATAACACGAAATTTTTAATTTAAGTCCTTATATCTCGAGAACCACTAATCCAATTAAAGTGAATGAAACCAGTGATGGGCGCGTAAACTGTTTACAGTGTTTACAACCAAAGTTTACGCGTAAACACAAGGTTTGTAAACATTCTTCCTTTTGAACGTAAACACGTAAACAATGTAAACAACGTAAACATATTTATTAAATTAAATTAAACATGAAATTAAAAACTAAATTTTATTAATAACAAAAAAGCAAGAGAAACAAAATATAAAATATGCTTGACATTAACTTCAATTTTTATTTTGAGTAAAAAAAAAATTATAAAATAAAACCTGTACACAGTATGAATGTATTGATGTTTTCGTTTTCAAAATTCGTCAAATTCAGCTTCATTATCATTATTATAATTATCTGCATTTATTTTGAGTTTATATAATATAAGTATATGAACAAGTTTTTTTGATCGTTCAAATGTTAGCCTGTTTCGAATATCAGAATGCACATATCCCCAATTTGAAATTACCCTTTCAATTTGGGCTGAAGAAGCTGGAATTGAAATTAACTTAGTAGCCAGTTTTGAAATCGTTGGATACTTCATGGATGCCATTCGCTAGAACAAAAATGCGTCATTGTTAAGATCCTTTGTCAACAATGTATTGAAATATCCTTGTTTATTGATGAACATATCCCATTCACGAATGCCTTCTCCATCTAAAATGTCCATAAGAGTCAGTGATCTTATCTATTTGTTTAGAATTCAATTTCTTATTGTTATAATAAGGGTGTAAATAATATGCAGTGAGAGCATATACGTTTAAGGCCTGTGAAACTCTTTTTTCATATTCTTTTTTTAAAGATGCAAATCTTTCAAAAGGAAATAAATACAGCCACATATTCACGGCATCAGCGACAGAACAATTTGCTCCTTGTGATGAAAGTATTTAAAAGAATACAAATCGGGTCAAGCAACTCAGTATACTCTTGTACATTTTCAATGAAATTGTCATTAAATAACAATTGTTTAATGTTTTGTTTAATTTTCTAATTTTCTAAATTTTATTTTATAATTTTTAATGCGACTGGATAACTAGAATAATTTATAGTGAAGTTGTTCAGATGACAGATAGCAATGACACTGACGTATGATTTATAACTGTTTACACGTTTACATCTGTTTACTTGTGTTTACAATGTTTACAGTATACATACTCTTTACTCTTGTTTACTAAGTAAACGTAAACACCGAATGTTTACGTGTAAACGCCCATCACTGAATGAAACTGTGACAAATAGAGCAGGAAGTTCTCTCTCAAATGGTATATTTACTAAACTAATTAAAGATCCTTGCAAGGACGTTGCAAAGTATCATTATCGGAAGGTCTCGTTTCAAAATCTGGCGGCACCAATTCTGAAGTTTCCCCTATTAATACGAATACCATAAATTCATAACTAAAAAAATCAAAATTTCATATTCATAAAAACCAATCGAAAGGAAAATGGAATAAGACAATAGTTTTGCATCTATATAAAAATGAAAAACCAATGTAACATTGTGTGACGCTCCTAATTAATATACATACATTACATAGGCATAGGTGCTTAATAACATTTTTAAAAACACGTAATTAAATTTCGAGTTCGAGTATATGTTTTAATTAAATACAGTTTGAAAGTTGGTCACACTACTTGATTAAGTTAGTAAATTTTAATTTATGTATTTAAAAAAAAAACAGTGAATTTTAATAAAAAAATTCTTCATCGGTAGGTTATAGGTAGAAAAATATTATAAATTTTACAATTTTATTTTTTATTGTCGGCAATTTGGTTTAAGAATGATATTAAATAGTTGAGCTATCAATTTAATAGAAATGTTAAAATACAAAGGTAAATTTTGAATTCAAAAATCAAATAAGCAATTATAATTTACTATACGTAAACCTATTCCACGTTATTTTCAAACATAATTTTTTGAATCACTACTGAATATATTTTGATAATACGGATCTCCAAAATATTTCTAGGACTAAAATTATAGGCACATTCTACTTAATAATTTATATTTAAGCAAACATAAATGAAAAAAATTTGATTGTATTCAATCATAAAAATACATAAATTTACAAATAATTTATTTTCGACTTCATGACATCTTGTTTATTGTTATGATTTGTGAACAATAATATAATATTTTTCAAGCTACAAATAATTATCAATTTTCATTGAATCTGTTGAAAAAGAATAAAAATAATACAACCGAACCAAATTAAACGAGAGTTGAATGACAAGTGAAGTAATTTATTTCATATCATAATATACACGTATTGATAATGACAGATTAAAATGTAATAGATCATAATTCAAAATGTAATAAATTCAATATACAATGTCAATAATTATTATGAATCAAAATATTATAAATTAGTACAATTTCAAAAATTAATAATTTACTTCAAAAATAAATTCAGCAATTGTCTATATTTTCAACACTTCCCCTCAATTGCATAGTCTAAACCAAGTTCTGTAACGCACTTCCAATGTTTGGCCTCTGGTAAACGTTTGGTCAATATGTCTGCTGGCATATCTTCTGTTCTCAAATATTTAAGAATGACATCTTTTCTTTTGACTGCTTCACGTATGAAATGGTGACGAATATCAATATGTTTAGTCCTCGCATGTTGTACAGGATTAGATGCTATTAGTTGTGCGCTTCGGTTGTCATTGTAGATAGTCACTGGTGTATCATTTTTCAATCCTATTTCGATTAAAAATTTTTTTAAGTACATGGCCTCTTTTGTAGAATCACACAAAGCCATATACTCAGCTTCAGCTGTTGATAATGCAATAGTTCGTTGTTTTCTGGATTCCCAGGAAATAGCGGATCCTCCTAATATGAAACAATATCCGCTGTATGATCGTCTATCACACTTGTTTGAACCCCAATCCGCATCGGCAAAACCAAACAGATCAATTTCAGTTTTCTTGAAAACCAAACCAATTTCTCGAGTTGCTTTTAAATACCTCAATACCCTTTTCGCTGCTCTCCAATGTCGTTCATCGTATTTGTGGTTAAATTGACTCAAATAACTAACGGAATGGGCTATATCTGGACGTGTAGTCACGGCTAAATATAACAGAGCACCAATTAAATTTTGGTAAGGCAATTTTTCTATTTGTAATTTTTTATTTTCGTCTAAGTCTTGATTTAATAAATTTGAACTCGTTTCCATTGGTGTTTGAACAGGGTTAGCATCTTTCATATTAAATTTACTCAGCAAGTCATTTATGTACTTTCGTTGAGTCATTATTATAGCTTCTCCTGGATTTACTGTAAATTCAATACCCAAACAATAATTGATTCTCCCTAAATCTTTCATTTCAAAATGGTTCTTCATATATTCTTTGAACTTATTTATTGATTTTAAATTGTTTGAAGCCACAAAAATGTCGTCGACGTAAATTGCAACTATTAATATTTCATTCATATTTTTCTTGTAGTAGACGCATGCGTCTGAATTTAATTGTGTAAGTCCCATGTCTATCAATTTTTCATTCAATTTTAGGTACCACTGACGACCAGCCTGCTTCAACCCGTATATAGCCTTCCGAAGTAAGCATACTTTGTCGTTGTTAGTTTCTACGTTGTTCATTTTAAAATATAAATCGGGTACTTCCATATATATTGTTTCTTGGATATCACCATTTAGGTACGCGGTAACGACATCCATTTGATGTATGGTTAAATTCCATTCTACTGACAAAGCCACTAATAGTCTGATGGAACACTGTCTTGCTACAGGTGCAAATATCTCTTTATATTCTATGTTCTTTCTTTGTGAACAACCTTTCGCAACTAATCTTGCTTTTCTTCTTTTAACTAAACCATTTTCATCTTGTTTTGTCTGAAACACCCATCTGCAACCAATTATTTTGTGACCCCTGGGTCTATCTACTATTTGCCAAGCATAGTTTTTTTCATGTGCCTGTAATTCCTTTTTCATTGCATCTTTCCAATCATCTGCATCTTGACGCATCAAGGCTTCTTCTGTCGTTTTTGGGTCACCCACAACCATATTTACGGCCTCATAAAACACTTCTTCATCATCAGAGTTGTCTCTTACATCTTCCTCTTTTTGTGTAATTTTTTTATTAATTACTCTCCCGTCTTCTTTATCACTACTCTCATCACTATTGTTTTCATTCCTATCTTTTTCTGTGCTTTTTATGTCAATGAATATTTTATTTTCATTTTCAATTTTATCATTTTCACTATTGGTACTTGGTATAATGTTATATTTCTTCTTTGGTCTACCTTTCTGTCCAGTTTTTTCATTTTTTGGTCGCCCAGGACCCTTTTTCAATACAATTTCATCATCAGTATTTATATCTGCAGATTTGTTACATGTTTGTTGATTACATTCTTTTTCATCTCTTATTTTGTTTTCAGATTTTCCTGTATTTTTTTCTTTTATATCATTGTTTATCAATGCATCTGTCTCATTGTCATTCTCTTTACCTAATTCAAATAACATTTCAATTTCTTCAACTCTTTTTAAATCATCTTTCTTTATTTCCATCTTCTTTTCTTCTATAAATATCACGTCTCTACTTTTTATTATTTTTCTATTATCAGGATCCCACAACCGATAGGCTTTACTATCCTCACAGTATCCAACCATAATCAGTGGTCGTGATCTTGGTTCAAACTTGTCTTTTCCAGGCTTATTTTGCAAGGCATATGCTTTGCTTCCAAACATTTGTAAATGTTTCACTGATATTGTTTTTTTCGTCCATAGAATAAATGGTATCTGATTTGCAATACTTCTCGAAGGACACCTGTTTCTAATGTAGTTTGCACAAGCAACTGCTTCAGCCCAAAAAGAAGGAGGTAACTTCGACTGCAGTAACATGCATCTTGACATTTCGATTAATGTCCTATTTTTTCTCTCCGCCACTCCATTTTGTTGTGGACAATATTCGACCGAAAATTCATGCTTAATGCCTTCTTGAGTTAGAAATTCAATGAATTTATTGTTACTGTATTCTTTACCATTATCTGACCTAATTGTCTTAATTTTCCGCCCAGTATAGGTTTCAACCTCTGCTTTATATTTCTTAAAGTAATCAAAAACTTGATTTTTATGTTGCAAAAAGTACACTGTACACCACCGGCTATGGTCATCAATAAAAGTTAAGAAATATTTACATCCGCCATTCGATGATGTTCTCATCGGACCACATATATCTGTGTGAATGAGATCGAGAAGATTTTGTGATACCAAGCTTGTTTCTCTTTTAAAAGGCCTTTTTGTCTGTTTATCAATAATGCAAATTTCACATTCCATTTTTTCATTTAAATCAAACTTTTTAGCACTTATTCCATGTACTTGATAATTCTTTATAACTTTACGCAACGATTCAAAATTTAAATGACCAAATCGTTCATGAAGTTGTCGTAACGAATGTTTATTCTTATTTTCACATTGGGTAATATGAGCTCTTTCATTTGTCTCAGTTATGTAATACAGATTGTCCTGTCGTTTTGCTTTCATTCGTATTTTACCACTATTGTCTTTAATCAGAGCCTCATATTTATTAAATATGACTGTGAAACCATTTTCAGTAACTTTTGGTACCGAAATTAAAGTTGTTCGTAGCTTGGGTACATACAGTGTTTGTTTTAATTCAGCTTTGTTTCCATAATTTAAGTTTAAATTCACTGTTCCACGCCCTAAAACTTCAGTGGTATTATTGTCAGCTAAACATAAAGCACTCACCTCAGTATTATTCAACTTCGAAAACTTGTCTACTTGTGCACATATATGTGAAGTTGCACCGCTGTCCAAACACCAATTTATTTTTGATTGTCGCTCTGTACCTTGGTGTACCGATAACACTTCTTGTAACAAAAATGATGATGACTGTTTTTCATTTTTTTTATTTTTGTAGAAGCAATTGACTTCTTTATGACCTCTTTTTCTACAATGAAAACATATATACCATTAAATTTATTTGTCTTACCTCCCTTATGTTTATTATCATTCATATTTCTTTTAAAATTGTTTGTTGAATTTCCTTTGGCGTAGAAAGCGCCGACGATGCCTTTATCTCTGTTTGATCTGGAGTCATATTCTTCCATCATCTTTATTTTCAAAACATTGGCTCTGGTAGTTCGTCCCTGGACTCTATTGCTGTACGAAAATTTTCATACGAATCAGGCAAGCTGTACAGCAATAAAATTGATAAAAATTCTTCGTCAAGTTTCATTTCTAAATCTTTCAATTTGTCAACGGAATCAAAGAATTTTTTTAGGTGTTCTCGTATATCATCTTCCTCTTTCATCTTGTTCAAGAGAATTTGTTCGAAAAGCCTGGCCTTTCTTGCAGGTCCCTTTGACTAGTAAACTTCATGTAGTTTCTGCCATACATCCTTCGATGTTACACATTCTTTAATTTCCTTCAGTTCTGACGGATTCATACACAAAATGATATCAGATTTAGCCTTTCTATCATTCTTTTCTCATTTATCAACTTCACTAGCATTTGTTGAAGTTAATGCAGGCTTCTTTATCCTGCCCGAAACGTAATCCCAATTATCATTTTTAATAAGAATAGCCTCAACGTGGATTTTCCACGTGTCAAAATTGTCCTTTGATAATGGTTCAACTTTTATTTGTGTTTGACTTGTCATTTCACTTATATTTTAACAAAAATAATACTCAATTCTCGGAATATTAATTTTAAATTAATTATAACTTTAAACTATAACCAAATTAAACTTACGATGATTATAAAATTTTCAGATTAAAAAAAAAATATTTTCCTGGGCCCATAACCTGTTGAAAAAGAATAAAAATAATACAACCGAACCAAATTAAACGAGAGTTGAATGACAAGTGAAGTAATTTATTTCATATCATAATATACACGTATTGATAATGACAGATTAAAATGTAATAGATCATAATTCAAAATGTAATAAATTCAATATACAATGTCAATAATTATTATGATGAATCAAAATATTATAAATTAGTACAATTTCAAAAATTAATAATTTACTTCAAAAATAAATTCAGCAATTGTCTATATTTTCAACAGAATCTAATTAAATGTTCATGAGCGCTAGTATTTAGAATTTTTTGAGTATATACTATACTTTATATCACAAAAAAAAAACATCAACGAAATAAAATTTAAAAATTTTGAAATAAAAAAGACATTCTCTAAAAATTTCAAAAAGAAATTCAATTCACGGGATATGATAATATATAATCGTATTTTGCATTCATAAGTCAATGAACTCAAAAACATAACAAAATAAAACCATAATATATCCATATGTATGTATACATATATTATGTATAATCAAAGATACTATATACTATCACAGATAAGTGTATCTGATCTGTGATACTATGTAAAAACATATTTATATGTATTTATATAGTATCTCCCCAGCTGACCAAGTGAACTCATAGTGAATTCATTCTGAATTCATTTCAACCAAGTGATTCTTCACGTGAACGTTCACAGTGAATTCACAGTGAAGATATTTTATTTCAAAAATTTTTACGCTATGGCTGGTCACAGTGAATTCACTTAATGAATTCATTTTGAAATCACTTACTGAACATTTAATGAAAACACGAAATGACTTCATATTGAATGCACTTTGTGAGGGTAAAATATCGTTCACAATGTGAGTAATCAATGAATCCTGGCTCTAATTATTATATTCCTACTTTTCGATTTTTTTTTTCATTGATTTAAATAAAAACTCTTTAATAAATTAATAATTAATCACTTCGTTATTTTTTATTTATTTTACTATTTATTTTTAATAAACTAATATTACACAGAATTTAAAACACTTGCTTATTCCTTATTCTTAGACTCAAATAACTACATTTTATATCGCTTCAGTTTACAAATTAGTACATGAAAAAGAAATACAAAATTTCACTTTACGTTCACTAAGTGATTCCATAGTGTTAGCCTTTGTGAATCGCAACCATTTTACAAAGATAAAACGAATGAATTCGCCTAATCATAAAATTAAAATACATAGTCGTCATTCGTTTACATAAATCGTCATTCATCAAATGAATTTTATATGAATATAATTCATATTTCAATCACTTGGTGTATTCATAATGTACCCATATTTTTGAATAATTCACTTAGTTTTCATTTCGTGTTTTCAAAATGAATAAGAGAAAAATTATTCATTTCGTGAAGATTTTTGGCATTCACTATGAATTCACTGTGAACATAGTTCACTGAATGGTTAGCTGGGTCTGGTATAATGCTACAGCAATTATAATGTATGCATACGTAAAATCCTCTGTTGCCAAATATTCTACAATCCTACATCAGAAAATAATGTAAACCTATACAAGTAATACATATAATCAAAGACCATATAAATGTATACAGTACAGTACAAATGCTACAGTAATTATAATGTATGCATATGTAAAAACCTCTGTTGCTAAATATTCTACAATCCTACATCAGAAAATAATGTAGATCTATACAAGTAATACATATAACCAAAGAACATATAAATGTATATATTTATATGGTCTTTGATATAAATACAATTGTATAGTATATATGTATTTCAATTAGAAGTAGTAGTAGTAATTTATATCAGAGCATATAGCACGCGACAAGGCATATTAACATAACAACACATACATGTATGATGAAATAATTAATTGAATAAAATAATCTTAGTAATCATATGTTTTGTAAACCAGACATTTTGACAGCTCGAAATTTCTACAGAATATAAAAGGCCCAAATTCTTTCATAATAAAAATAATTATGAGAATAGAGAAGATACAGAAACATTGTAAATTTAACTAATAAATTTTAAAATTTTGTTTACAAATTTATTTCTTTTATTTCTGTGTTCCCACATACATACATATGTATATAAAAATACATGAAATATGAAATACCTCCTTTCTCAAGACATTCATATATTAAATACGACGATCAACTCAATACAATAAACAAAAAAAATTGGAAACCAGCCCTATTGTCAATTGTTGTATTCTAAAGCATTTGCGTACAAAATATCCATTTATTTTTACTAATTCAAGTATAATATCATATCAAATAAGTGATGGTACCACTCAAAACCATATAAAATTTAGTAAACCAGTCATGCAACTCACAAACTAATTCTTCTATATAAATATTCTTATGTTTCTCTCATATTTACATCCCTCCTGAATTATAAACTTTCGCTCTTTTTCGATATTTCTTCGAAAAACTTTTTCGAACTTTATTTTTGGCAAACATACAAACATTTAAATAAAAAAAATGAAATTCTTCATCTAGTAGGACTGTATTATCTTTGGTGTGTCGTTTTTGAAAAAATTACCACTTACACTAAAAAGAAAATCTATTGAGAAGAACTACTATTATCTTTGTTAGTAATTAGAATGTATGCAAAATTTGTAATTAAAAGCAAAGTAAATTTTATTTTTTCATTTGTAATAAATTCATAATTTTTGTTTTGATTTGTAACATATTTAATTAAATTTAATTGCATAACTATTTCCGGTCTGATTGAAATATTATTTAAAAAAAATTATATAATTGAAATATTGAGTTTTTTTCCATTTTTTTGTATACATTGAATTAATTTTGTTTTGGAATTTAAATACATATTAATTTAAGTAGTTTAGAATTGCTTTTTAATTTAGTTTAAGAAATTCAATTGTTAGATTTAAGAGAATATTTTTTAATAAATTTTATAACGTAAACTGTTAAAAAATTGTGTTTTTATTTTATGAAAAATTTGAACCGGCACCTCAAAAATTAATCTTAAATTGAAAAATATTTTATATTTTTTTGTGGATTTAACATTTGGTCCTCCGAGCCGGATAGAATAAGAACACAATCTTTACTTTGATATAAAATTTGATAGAAAATATTTGTAAATGGTTAACACAAAAGGTTCGGCAAAAAAAAAAAAAAGAAAAAACGGAGAACATTCTAAGTATAATTAAATTACAAGATGGTCTGATCGAACAAATAAATGATATAACTATTAACGCACACGAAGATATTGCAGCAAATAAATCAATGAACGAAGGATTTCAACGTTAAATAACCTATACGATAAATTTCAAGAGAATCATTATATCATCTGTCAATCAGAAGATAATGTTAATACAACCACATATAATGCTCAACACAAATTTCGTGATTTTGAGAAACAATATTTTGAATTGGTATCAGAATTAGAAGATAAAGTTGCTGAACTATCTACAATTCCATTAAACAATTCTACCAATTCCTCACATGTCTTCACCGTAGTATCTACGCAGAACCCAAAAATTAGATTGCCACCAATTGAACTACCAAAATTTGATCTTATATACAAGTCATGGAGGGTCGTTCAGAGATCTATATGTGAATTTAATTCATAACAATAGTGAAATTTCTGACATTGAAAAACTTCATTATTTAAAATCTTGTACGTCTGGTGAAGCAGCTCGAATCATTAAACAGTTTGATATCATAGCAGCAAATTACCAAAAGGCTTGGTTCGCTTTAGTTAGCCGATTTAACAACAACAGAGTGCTGGAGAAATTATGTAAATTCACACCTACAAAGTCAGAAAGTGCACAAGCAATGAAAGAAGTCTTGAGTAACGTTGAAGAAACTCTGCATGAGCTGGAAACATTAAGAGTCGACACTGAAAATTGGGATCCGTTAATAACTTATCTAATGTTACAACAATTACCACCTGAGACCAGAGAACTCTGGGAAATAAAGCAAAGTTCAAAGACCGAAATGCCTAGTTTTCAAGAATTGGTAGAATTCCTAGAGGCTAGATTCGGGTGTTGGAAGCTATCACTATCCCAAAACGAAGTAATGTTTTCTTAGCTCACAATAATAAAAATACTAATCAAAATTTAAGTTGTATAAAATGTACATCTGATCATAGGCTGTTTAACTCTTCGAGCTTCAAATCACTATCAGCGACAGAAAAATTAAACTTCATCAAGAAAAACAACTTATGTATAAACTGTCTCACTTTCGGTCATAAATACAATGAATGTAAAAGCAAATATACTTGCGGTATATGTAAACGAAAACATCATTCCCTAATACATACTAGCTTCAATACCACTTCGAATGTAAATCACCTTCTGCTCAATCGACAGCTACACAAAACAGCAATAGCACTGGAAACGAAGCTTTACCAGTCAGAAACTCTAACGAAAAGAACGAGGTGAAGACCTTCTTTTCATCAAACACGAATCAAGTACTACTAGCAACGGCTTTAGTCAGAATACGGATTAAAATTTTGGCCAATGGTGTGCACTATCAAAGAAAAATAAAACCCGAAATCCATATCGCAATTCGCTATGAAGTAATTAAGGATCAAAGCGTATATGAATGGTTCGAAAACGTACCTACCTGTCTAGAAATTGCAAAGGACCTGAGTTTTAGATTTTTTTCATGAAACACTCCAAACAATCGCGTGGTACTAATATTCTTATGTTGAATAGAATCATCATGTACATATATTGTGTATAATGCAGCAGTAATTAAATGTAAAAACCTCTGCAGCTAAATATTCTCCACTTTATATCAGGAGAATATATATGCACATAAACACACACATACACATGACCACGAACACAAATATACACACAAACAAATAAAAATATATAGAACACAAAAGGTGATCAGAGGGTTCACCGTTTTGAACTCCAGCCGTTTTTTAATCATTTTCACTATTTGATGTACATATTATTGTCTTTTTTTCATTAATATAGCAAAAAATAACTAGTTATGTATAAAATCATGCACTTTTTTGCATACGTTTGTCCATAGTTTCTTAGAGGGGGACATATATGGGTGTAAGAAACATCATTTTGAAGAGGACAACATTTTTTTCATTTAGCATCAAAATTGATATATGTATGTCAATTTTTCAACTTTTCAGGAAACTTTAACTTTTGGAGATATATAAATATCAAAAATTGGAAAATCGTTTTTTTAAAAACAAGAAATTTTGACTTTGAGTCCTTATATATCAGGAACCACTTATTATTTCGGGACAAAATATATTTCGTAAGAAAGAAGAGAAAGTTCTCTTTTACCATGTATATACCCTCACTTAAATCGACATAAAAGATAAATCGATTTATAACTGGTTTTATTCTGAACCCATCCCAATGTGTTTATACACTTTGTAATTAAGCGGTTCAAATTAAATCGATTTAAAAATGACATTTCATTTTCATTTACAAACAGTTATACTTTTTTAAAAATCATACTTTTTTAAAAATATTTTTACTCACTTCGAAATTTTCCAAAGAATTCAATTAAATAGTTTTATACAAAAACACTTTCTTCTTCTACGTCAGCTAATTTTGATTTATGTGTTGTGTAAACCGATATAAGCTGACAGCCGTTTATACTCCTTTAAGAATCTACTGAACCGGTTAGTTATATCGATTTATTTTAAATCGATTCAAACGTTAATTCGATATAAACAAGCGTTTATACCATGGGTCTATTTTGTGTCGACACATTTTATGTCGATTTAAGTGAGGGTATATACATAGTAATTGAAATGCAATACCTCTTTGTTATCCTGCATTATTCCAACAAATAAATATAACGGTTTTTGTGAAACAGTGAGTTTTTTGAAAAAATTTTAACGGTATTTTTCTCCCAAATATCAAATTTCTGTAAACAAGTACACATGACACATTGAAAAGGACATACCAAAGTACCTTTTTGGAAATGCTCTGTTTCGATATTACGAGCTAGCGATTCGGAAGTTCAGCCGTAAATTAGTGTTTTCATTGAAGGATTTTAAAGCACAAAAGTCCAAAACGATCGACGATGCAACTGTGCGGAATGTAATGTAAAAGGTTAGTCTTAAAAATATCCGAGTAGTGTTTTATCCAGGTTGATGAATACACTTTATCTCAGATAAAAGATAATCTATGTTGGTGAATACCAGCCTAAAAGTTCTTTGTTAAATTAAAGAAGTATCAATATGCAATACTCTCATAATCGAGATTTTCTGATTGAATGAGCCTTATTGCTATTATGCTTGATTTTTGGGATAAAATTTGGGTGTGGTGTTGGTGTCAGTTGTTAATAAATTATTCAGTACTGACAAATCGTTTTGATGAATTCGTATAATTTTAATTAAGTGAATCTAATAAAAGTACAGTACTTACATGTAAATGGGAAAGAAAAATTCACAGAAAAATCAATAAAATTTGAATAAAAGTATATACATGATGTAATAATTTTGGACCTAATATTAAATTTAATTTACATATAAGTTTAATACTATATCTTTTTCTATAGCTAATTTTTTTTTAAATATTAAATAAATAAAAAAACAAATTAAAAATTATTACCAGTGAAGTTAAGAACTTCCTCCAAAACATATTCTCTAACAATATACATATTATATATGTACATGTTCTACACATTTTGGTTTTCTCTAGCTGTATTTCAAAAACATTTTTTTTTTCATTTAAACTACATTAGATTAGATATTTTAACATACATCGTTAATTCGATCAACTAATGTCCGTATTCATAATAATACTTATAAGGGTCCGCTGATGTTGGGTTCACTTTTATTGGACGTAGTGCATATGTATTTCGTCTGTAAAACGAAAAAAAGAATCAGATTATGTGCTAAATGTAAGTCATAATTCAAATTAATAAAGCTGTATGAAGTACCTGTTATGTTCACCCGTATGAACCTGAAAACTGGATTCTTCATGATGATCGTGTGAAAATAATTTCTTCAACGCTATTATACCGGCTATTGTTAATGCAACTTTACTAATTATCAAAGCTTTCCCAGCAATAGCACCTAGAACTTTTAATGCCATTGGTCCAGCAATACCGAATGCAGTCAGCAAAGCAGCTAAAACGTACTTAATCATTTCGCCGCTTTCTTTACCCTTTTTCTTTCCACCTCCACCACCTTTACCACCCCCATAACCACCTTTTCCACCGCCTCCCTTTCCATCATCATTATCGCCAAATCTGGCTTGATTCATGTCAACTTTCACCACATGAGTTCTCAAAAACTTATCCAATTTCTCAAATAAATCACGATCTTTTGCCGATAATGTAGTCATAGTTCTAGCTTCTGATAAATCTACTATGCTTTCTTTTTCGATTGCATTCTGTCGTTGAAAGTACAACCCATCAACGATTTTCACATTATCCTAAATATACAGTATAAAGATACACCGGTTGACCGGTATATATAAATTAATATCATCAACAGCATACACAATCTATACAAACATAAAATCACACCTGATCAATAGCTTTTGTTATAGCAACGGTAGCCTTATCTCTTAGACATTCAGTAAAATCGTTGGAATCCTGACAATCATTGTAAACTTTTTGAAGGATCGAAAATTCGGCACTTCGAAACCATGATTTATCCAGTGTGCTTGCAGATATCGATGTTATTAGTCCAGTTATTAGCAAAAAATCTAAAACTATCACCAAAGTCATTTTGACCACTATCACACAAAAAAACAAAAGAACAACAGTTTTTTACAACTTTTCTTATAGTTTTTATCATACACATCCAATTCACTTAAAAATTCATATTATACTGCAAATGCATAAGTTAATAATTCGCTTTATATGTACCTTTTAATGCTCTGCTTAACGATAAATTTTCAGAGTGCAATATTGTGATGCCTATGTGCTAAGATGATGATGATGGGATCGTAATATTATTATGTTACTGATTTTCTTACACATCGTCATTCATATGGAAAATATTGGCGTGTTAACAAAATTAGAAATTTTTCTTTTCTATTAATTTTCTTCTTTCTCTCTTTCTTTTACTCTACATACATTTATGGCATTTTGTAGATTACTTTTTTTACTATAAAAATACTTAGTACTGACTACTGATACTGACCTTCTTCTAATGTTAACATGTATACTACAATAAACTCCACAAATATACAGGGTGTTTTAGATCAACGTTAAAAAATTTTAACATTAGTTAGGCCTCGCCAAGACAAACAAAAAATTATTCTACTGATGGCAGGGGTTGAAGGTTAATCTCAACCGCTTAGCCGCTAGAGGGCGTCAAAGCTTTTCCTTTTCTCTTTTTTTACTAAATACCCTGTATTTTCATTATTTTACGTCCCAGCTCAAAAGGTATACCACCATGTGATAGAAAACCCCTTGCCGTTTCATTTTACATATAACCCCTGTTGCCTGTCCCCCTCAAAAGTTATGGGTATTCAAATTCAAAAACCTACACGGTTTTACCTGATTTTTTGGAAAAAACAAACGTTTAAAGCGTAATATTTTTCCATAAATAGAAACTGATTTCTTTTGAAAAATGTTTGTTGTCATCTTATACTGTTATCTCTTTTCGTTCCAGAGATATAGTGAGGCCTTACTACTGTTAAAATTTTTTAACGTTGATCTGAAACCAAAGTAAATATAGGTGACCAAGTAACTAATTTCAGCTATTCAGCTAAATAGAATGGGAGATCCGAGAAAAAAGTAGTTCAAATATACATATCTATCAAATATTGTCAGCAATTCTCACAGCAACAACAATTTTCTTAAAGTCTGAAAAGCACTTTATCTGTTAATTCCCAAATTACTATATTTATAATGTAAAAATATGTACATGAAAAAATAAGATAAAAAGTACACATACTATCAAACACCTATCAAACTTCTCATTTTCTATATCACCGACATCACACTAATGCAAAATTCTCTCTGTTTACACTGGTATTTTTACATTAGTTTTTAATAGCCTCCGTGATATGCACTAGTGGTAGTTGAAAGCAATCTTATTTGATTCACATACGAAGTCTATTTCGCTTCAACTTTTTTATTCGTTGTTCTTCTAACATAAGTATGATAATAGCCTCGTGATAATTTGACGGTAAATACAATGTACACGTGCTTAATGTTGTTGTTTGAGTTGTTTTTTAGAGTGAATTTTTGATTGTGTTGTTTTTTACATACTCAATTTTATAAAAAGGGGTGGCTTCTTAATTATTTCTTTCTTGTTTCAACTACTTCTTTAGTCTTGATTTGATTTTTTGTCTAGTTTTTCGTAGCTGTTAGTGTATTTGTGTAAAAAATTTCGAGGTCATTGAAAATTAAAAAATATTTTATATTGAGATTTTCGACTTGGTATATATATACACTTTGCTGAAACACTCTGTTAAATATACATACATACATATGTAAGCATTTCATTGAATTCAAATTACGAAAAAAACTTTTTTTGTTAAATTAAAAATCGTAATTAATTTCGAGATAGAAAACCATAAAGATATTCATGTACAGTATCTTATTAACTATAAGTATCGTAAGTATCGGAGGATAAACACACTTTGGAAAATAAAAATTAATTTGCAACTCAAGCATATCTAGTACTAAATCTGCTGATTTTCTGCACGCAATCTTAAAACCTGAACGATAAACAAACGTACATTATTTTTCTGCTTATTTTTTACCACCTATATGCAAAAAAGATTTTTCTTTCTTTTACAATATCATTCATAGTAAAACAATTAAAAAATTAAAAAAAATGTTCTATGAAATAAGAAATGTTGAAAAGGTTTATTATATACATACTATGCCTATGTAGGTAGACAATTAATTTTTTATAAAATTTTCAGAAAGTAAAATAAATTTTGCAAAATAGAAACATCCAGACTGTGAAATGAAAGACCTTTATAATATCATTACTTCTAATCCATAACTTTTAATGTTTCATTTTAATTTTCCTAATTTTTTTCAAAAACTGTTCTGCTGCAGGAAAAAAACATTAACCTATTAAACTTAACAATATAATAAGATTACACATCACATATTATTATACAATGTACACATAAACACTTGTATTGAAACGGTTATGACCAATGATGTATTAAATAAAAACAGTAATTCAGTATTAGTTTATTAATATAACTATAATATATAACCACAAGAAAATATAACTAATTCTTATTAATTGACACACATAAATGAACATTTTGTAGGTGATATTATATATAATATGAATTCTGTCTGCGATTGATTGGAATTTGTAATTTCAAATTGTTTTAATTAGCTACATACTTTTATTTTTCAAAAAATTTCAATTCAATAACATAGTATTGTATATGAAATGTTTGTATAAAATATGCTAAATATTCGTAAAAACAGATCTGGCGTAGTAGGTAAATCTATTTCTTTAGGAACATTTATAGCAATATAAAGAAGATACATAAAAAAAGAAACTTGAAAATTATCAGAACCTGTCGATTTTAATTAGTTAAAAATATTTTCCTTTTTTTATATTTTATGGCTGGTACTCACATCGAAAGCTAAATTTTTCTCCATATAAAACCTATGTAAAAAAAATGTTGCTAAATTGTTAGGTAAATTTTTAGTTTCAAATTTCGCTTTCTGGTACTCACTTCCAAACTAAATTATCACGGTGGAACTTAATAGTGGAGAGTTGTAGAACTCATTTTTCACAATCATTTTATATGGTCGAGCATATAAAAGGCAAGCGAAATATTGACAACTCAAATATTTTGACTAATAAATATTTATTTATTTATTTTTAATTAATTTAATTTCATTGCCTCCGTGATTTTTTTTCAAAAAATTACAAAACTCTACGTACTCTACGCACTTTTCCTTCCAGAATTTTTAGCTTGTAGAAATATATATGCAATTGCATGCGAAAAATTTCACAGGAACTGAGTACCAGTCTTTACAATGGAAAAAATACATATTTTTACTTTTTTATTTTCAAAATTTTTGGTGTGCCATTCTGTACAATACATTTGCAGCAGGTCTAAAAAAACAAGAAAAAAAAACAAAAAAAAAAAAAAAATATAGATGTGATCAAAAGAAAGCCCGAATTTGATACATTAATACAAGAATTCGATATCACACATATGCATAAGTATATATGCTTATAATAAAGAATCTGCCGACGAATTCTTAATAACTAAGATAGAAAGTAAAGGAAATATCTATCTTCCCGTAGCTGTGGGTAATATTGAATGTATTGGCAATTCAGGACACCTGAATAAAGAAAGAATTATTAACTCATATGGTAAATAGCGATAGATGTTTATCAAAGATAATATAGTTCTTCGTCTCAATAGATTTTCTTTTTAGTGTAAGTGGTAATTTTTCCAAAAACGACACACTCACATATATGATAAAGATCGAAAAAGCTTCATCAAAATCAAAAAAGTTTTTCAAAATTTTTCGAATTGCTTTTAGTTATGTACCCTGTACACAATTATAATGATTTCAATAAATGTGTCTGACAGTCTGTGATATAAAGGAATTGTTTTTGTAAACCGAGTTATCAAAACTAATTGTGTAGACGGACCATAGTGTTTCGAATTTGTTCTCATTTATTATAAATATTTGCTCTCACAAATGAAATGAACACCTGTCAATGTTTAGCAGCACTAAACAATACACAACGCTATTTACAATGTACATTTAATTCATATGATATTCCACACATATAAGTGTTATTTATATGTAAATCTATATTTTGAGTATTGAAAATAGAATAAATGAATATCATTGGCTGGAACATATAAATATAAATTTGAACATTTTTGAGAGATTTTGATCATACATATTTATTTTCCATGTATGGTTTATGCTCGTGCATAAGGATATGTAAGAAGGATCCATATTGAATTGAAGACGATCTCGTACATATACATACATAAAGCATATAACATGAATAAACAAGTTTGATATAACCAAAGACCGATATATAAAATATATTATATCATGGTATATTATATTGGTCTTTGGTATAACATTGAATGCGATGTAAAAACTAATTCTAATACATACATAATAGACATGACATAGTAGACATTAATAACAACATGCTGCTTGCTTATGCAGAATAGATAATAGTAAATACTATATGCAATGAATGTGCTGTTTATGCGATATCATGAACATGATTGTATGTATACATCGTATATATGGTATTTTGTACACATACATACAAGTGTAATTATAAAAATAGATTGTTCAATGATGTATATCAGGATCTATCTATAATGTATATAGTATCAATGACCTTTCTTAACATATTTCTTTATGAAAATATTTGTGTGTGATGTTAAATATCAACCTTTTTGTTATTCATAGATATATGAATACATTATTTGGTAATTACATATACACTTTCGCAATCAGCTGGTTTTTTACTCATAAAAAATTGAAAAGTCAACCTTTTTGCTTTTTCTTCAACTTTGGTTTATTTCGGATTTATGAATAGAATATAATAGTGGCTGTTTGATGCGGGGGAGTGGTGTGGGGGGTGGTGGGTGGTGATTACTCATGAGTAATTTTTCATTAGTAACATTGAAAAATTTTATAGAATGAAAACTAAAATATAAATGAAAAAAAGAGAATTTTGCCAGGTGGGTGCGGGGATGCTAAAAGAGTATGAAAAGTGCTGTATAATTAGCGTCATTCGTTAATACTGATCAACATTTTTGAACTGAATTAAACTGATTTTTTCATATGCTCTTTTAACTATCTACCCACACTCTCCTACGCATCAAACTGTAACTATTATACTTTTTCATAAATCCGAAGTTAAATGGAACATTTTGAGACTAGAATCATGAAGATTCATATATTTTTCGATTTTTAATGTTTAAAAAAAACTAGCTGACAGCGAAAGTTTATAATTACCGAATATTTATCAATTACACTGCACTCTGATGGTTTTCCTCTGAAAAGAATTAAATAGCAATTTTGATAGGTAACAGGCCTCAAGCAAATATCCTTTTAAGATACTACAATATCTATATTTGAAGAATATATCATTCATTTACTACGTTACCACTATTATAAGTGCAAAATCCACTTTGATCTTGATCAAAATTTTTCTTCTGCTTTGCTATGACTATCTTAGATATTTTTATACATAATTTGCATATAAATATTATACTTTATAAATCATATATAGTAATATATTTAATTTTAAAATTTTTAAATTTGAAAACTGTCTTCCAACTATAGTTAAACTAAAACTGGATGTACAGTATTGTTCACAACTACTTTTACACGGCATTTAATTTCTAATCAATTAATAATTGGAAATGCATCCTCGAAACATTATAAATCCATAAATTTGTTTAGTGTATACATATATAATTATAATAATAAATAATTAAATATAATATCAACTATTAAAATATTAAAATATTGTATAATTTCAACTATATTAAAACACGATTGATAATTCATCGCTTTTATGTCCGAATTCATTTGGTTCATTTAAGTTCAAAACAAAGTTACATATATTTTATAGAAAAAAACAGAATTAAAAATACATGCAATTTTAAAACTTTTGTTCAAAAAAAATGCTGTATAAAAATATTTATGACTAATAGTGCTAATACTAAATGTCAGAGGCTATTCAAATTTCTGATAATATATTCTAAAGTATAGGCAGGTCAGATTAACTTCTTATTTTTTGCCAACTCCATGACCGCACCATGCAGAGCTGACCAGTTCTTGCACTTTTTAAATGAATGGTTTAAGTTTTAAAATTTGGTTTAAGAATGATATTAAATAGTTGAGCTATCAATTTAATAGAAATGTTAAAATACAAAGGTAAATTTTGAATTCAAAAATCAAATAAGCAATTATAATTTACTATACGTAAAACTATTCCACGTTATTTTCAAACATAATTTTTTGAATCACTACTGAAGATATTTTGATAATACTGATCTCCAAAATATTTCTAGGACTACAATTATAGGCCCATTCTACTTAATAATTTATTTTCAAACAAACATAAATGAAAAAAATTTGATTGCATTCAATCATAAAAATCCATAAATTTACAAATAATTTATTTTCGACTTCATGACATGTTGTTTATTATATATACCTATATATATATCATATTTTTCAAGCTACAAATAATTATCAATTTTCATTGAATCTAATTAAATGTTCATCAGCGCTACTATTTAGAATTTTTTGAGTATATACTTTATACCACAAAAAAAAAACATCAACGAAATAAAATTTAAAAATTTTGAAATAAATATTTTTAAGCTTTCTGTTTTTAAAAAATATTGTAAATAATTTAAAATTCATTATCCTCAAGATTTAAAAAAATATACATATTTGTAAATTATGTTCCATATTAATTTGAAAATATCAATTTTAATCTAGTTAGAAAAAAAATTGACTCAGTCTATAAAAAAATTTGGTAATTCACAAAACACCTGATTTTTAAATTTCTATATTATGATCATAAATCAGAATAATACTTTATTTTTTCAGAAGTCCTAAGGCCCAAACATTAAAAAAGACATTCTTTAAAAATTTCAAGAAGAAATTCAATTTACGGGATATGATAATATACATATGATCGTATCTTGCATTCATAAGTCAATGAACTCAAAAACATAACAAAATAAAACCATAATATATCCATTTGTATACATATATTATGTATAATCAAAGATACTATATACTATCAAAGATAAGTGTATCTGATCTGTGATACTATGTAAAAACATATTTATATGTATTTATATAGTATCTCTGGTATAATGCTACAGCAATTATAATGTATGCATACGTAAAAACCTCTGTTGCCAAATATTCTACAATGCTACATCAGAAAATAATGTAAACCTATGCAAGTAATACATATAATCAAAGACCATATAAATGTATATATTTATATGGTCTTTGATATAAATACAATTCTATATATGTATTTCAATTAGAAGTAGTAGTAGTAATTTATATGTTAGATCATATAGCACGCGACAAGGCATATTAACATAACAACACATACATACATATATAAAAATACATGAAATATGAAATACCTCCTTTCTCAAGTCATTCATATATTAAAAACGACGATCAACTCAACACAATAAAAATAAAATTTTGAAACAGCCCTATTGTCAATTTGTTGTATTCTAAAGCATTTGCGTACAAAATATCCATTTATTTTTACTTATTCAAGTATAATATCATATCAAGGGTGTGTTCATAAACGTTACTATAGTTAACTATAGTTATCATTTGTCGTTCAAAATGGTGGTGGCATAGTAAAACATAACTACTAACATGAATTTTTAGCGTTCATAAACATCTGTAGTAAAGTAAATTTTTAACTAATTGATGTCAAAAATTAACCCTGCTCGAGAGCATGGTTAACGATAGTAACGATAGTAAACCTTTAAGTGGTAATGACATTGACAATAAAAAATCGTTTGTCATTTAATTTTTTGTTGTGAATTGTGAAAATTTCAATTTAATTTATTTGAAACTAATTAATTTTGTTTTAAACTTCATTTTTAAAAAATAATTAATTTTTGACAAACAAAAAATATAAAATTTTATTATTTATTTTAATTTTATATGTAAAAATTTTTTAAACTTGACTTGACAGCTGAATGATAATTTATTGCTACTACTATGGTAAAAATCTCGTTCAAAACCACTTGAAGTTAACATAACTATGGCTGTAGTATAACATAACTTTGCTTAAACAATACTACACCATGACTATGGTTAAAGTAATGTTCATGAACGCACCGCAAATAAGTGATGGTACCACTCAAAACCATATAAAATTTTTTAAACCAGTCATGCAACTCACAAACTAATTCTTCTATATATGTAAATATTCTTATTTTTCTCTCATATTTACATCCCTCCTGAATTATAAACTTTCGCTCTTTTTCGATATTGTTTCGAAAAACTTTTTCGATCTTTATTTTTGGCAAACATACAAACATTTAAATAAAAAAAATGAAATGGTTCATCTAGTAGGACTGTATTATCTTTGTGTTTATTTAGGCTAAGAATTTATAACGATCAAAGATAATATAGTTCTTCGTCTCAATAGATGTTCTTTTTAGTGTAAGTGGTAATTTTTCCAAAAACGACACACTCACATATATGATAAAGATCGAAAAAGCTTCATCAAAATCAAAAAAGTTTTTCAAAATTTTTCGAATTGCTTTTAGTTATGTACCCTGTACACAATTATAATGATTTCAATAAATGTGTCTGACAGTCTGTGATATAAAGGAATTGTTTTTGTAAATCGAGTTATCAAAACTAATTGTGTAGACGGACCATAGTGTTTCGAATTTGTTCTCATTTATTATAAATATTTGCTCTCACAAATGAAATGAACACCTGTCAATGTTTAGCAGCACTAAACAATACACAATGCTATTTAAAATGTACATTTAATTCATATGATATTCCACACATATAAGTGTTATTTATATGTAAATGTATATTTTGAGTATTGAAAATAGAATAAATGAATATCATTGGCTGGAACATATAAATATAAATTTGAACATTTTTGAGAGATTTTGATCATACATATTTATTTTCCATGTATGGTTTATGCTCGTGCATAAGGATATGTAAGAAGGATCCATATTGAATTGAAGACGATCTCGTACATATACATACATAAAGCATATAACATGAATAAACAAGTTTGATATAACCAAAGACCGATATATAAAATATATTATATCATGGTATATTATATTGGTCTTTGGTAAAACATTGAATGCGATGTAAAAACTAATTCTAATACATACATAATAGACATGACATAGTAGACATTAATAACAACATGCTGCTTGCTTATGCAGAATAGATAATAGTAAATACTATATGCAATGAATGTGCTGTTTATGCGATATCATGAACATGATTGTATGTATACATCGTATATATGGTATTTTGTACACATACATACAAGTGTAATTATAAAAATAGATTGTTCAATGATGTATATCAGGATCTATCTATAGAGTATATAGTATCAATGACCTTTCTTAACATATTTCTTTATGAAAATATTTGTGTGTGATGTTAAATATCAACCTTTTTGTTATTCATAGATATATGAATACATTATTTGGTAATTACATATACACTTTCGCAATCAGCTGGTTTTTTACTCATAAAAAATTGAAAAGTCAACCTTTTTGCTTTTTCTTCAACTTTGGTTTGATTTCGGATTTATGAATAGAATATAATAGTGGCTGTTTGATGCGGGGGAGTGGTGTGGGTGGTGGTGGGTGGTGATTACTCATGAGTAATTTTTCATTAGTAAGATTGAAAAATTTTATAGAATGAAAACTAAAATATAATTGAAAAAAAGAGAATTTTGCCAGGTGGGTGCGGGGATGCTAAAAGAGTATGAAAAGTGCTGTATAATTAGCGTCATTCGTTAACACTGATCAACATTTTTGAACTGAATTAAACTGATTTTTTCATATGCTCTTTTAACTATCTACCCACACTCTCCTACGCATCAAACTGTAACTATTATACTTTTTTCATAAATCCGAAGTTAAATGGAACATTTTGAGACTAGAATCATGAAGATTCATATATTTTTCGATTTTTAATGTTTAAAAAAAACTAGCTGACAGCGAAAGTTTATAATTACCGAATATTTATCAATTACACTGCACTCTGATGGTTTTCCTCTGAAAAGAATTAAATAACAATTTTGATAGGTAACAGGCCTGAAGCAAATATCCTTTTAAGATACTACAATATCTATATTTGAAGAATATATCATTCATTTACTACGTTACCACTTACCACTAATATTCAGGTTGCGTAAATGCAAAATCCACTTCGATCGTGATCAAATTTCTTCTGCTTTGCAATGACTTTCTTAGATATTTTTATACATAATTTGCATATTAATATTATACTTTATAAATCATATATAGTAATATATTTAATTTTAAAATTTTTAAATTTGAAAACTGTCTTCCAACTATAGTTAAACTAAAACTGGATGTACAGTATTGTTCACAACTACTTTTACACGGCATTTAATTTCTAATTAATTAATAATTGGAAATGCATCCTCGAAACATTATAAATACATATAAATATAATTTCAACTGTATTAAAATATTGTGAGAACAATTGATAATTCATCGCTTTTTTGTCCGAATTCATTAGGTTCATTTTAGTTCAAAACAAAGTTACATATATTTTATAGAAAAGAACAGAATTCAAAATTAAAAAATTAGGAGTTTATTTTATTTATATAAAAAACATGCAATTTTAAAAACTTTTGTTTAAAAAAAATGCTGTATACAAATATTTATGAATAATACTAAATGTCAAAGGCTATTCAAATTTCTGATAATATATTCTAAAGTAGAGACAGGTCAGATTAATTTCCTCTTCTTTGCCAACACCATGACCGCACCATGCAGAACTGACCAGTTCTAGCGCTTTTAAATGAATGCATCAAATTAAAAATTTTCATTCAAATTTATAAGTAGAAATATATTATAAATTTTACAATTTTATTTTTTATTGCCGGCAATTTTTTTTGGGAATAATATTAAATAGTTTATGAGTTATCAATTTAATAGAAATGTTAAAATACAAAGGTAAATTTTGAATTCAAAAATCAAATAAGCAATTATAATTTACTATACTGTTAGGATTCTATCACTTTTAAATGTTTTCACTATATAAAAAAAACAACACTTGTTCAATATAAATCTTTATTGGATTTTATTTAATACGATATTTAATAATACAATACAAAATTTAATACAATATTTAATAATACAATACAAAATTTAATACAATATTTAATTTATGACCGCACAGTTTGGACTCTAGAACAACTCTAAACTTTCTTACATTCTTTTCTATATATCTAATTCTTAATTATGTATATAATGCAAATATAAAGTTGATAAACGGAAATCAGTCAGCAAATTCCTTACTTGCGCGTGTAGTTTAATTTGTTGCATAAATAGAAATATGATATCGCGACGACAATGTAAAGGAATATTTCTTGCAAGTAAATAATATATATATATACGCAAATAAACGTGAAAGGAAATGCGAACTTGACAAAAATTATGAAAAGAAGACAATGATATATTATTATATATGATAACCGACAATGTAATAGGATTGGTGATATATGGGAACATAACACCTCCCCCCTTAAATAAATTGATTTTTGAGAAAAAAAAAAAATCAATTTGTTAAATTATAGTCAAGATCCTTCAAAGTGAAAGTTGATCTTGATTTGGATTCCAATTCTGGTACTTGTATATTCGTTTCGGGTTGTTTATCTACTGCCGATTTTGACATTGAAATTGCTGGCTGAATTTCGTTTTTGGATTTTGAACAAATTTTATTTGTTATTTCTACAATACAATTATTATTATCATTTACACCCTTTGAATCTTTATTACATTTATACATTTTATAAATTATAAGCAAAACAATTATAGATACAATTGAATACAATACAAAGGAATAAATAGTAGGATATTTTATTAAATGTGGATGCTTATGCGCATCTTCTATTTTTTGGTTAATTTTATCTAAATTATGTGTAGCTAATTTCAAACTATCCAAATTTATGTTTTGCAAAGAGACAGGAGAAAGCTGAAGGTACTCATGAGTAAAATTTAGCTTGTTTTGAACACAACAATCATCTTCTACAATATTAATCTGAGGAACTACTGACTGAAATTCAGTGGTAATTATATAATTTGGTACCAATCTGTTAGAATTTAAATATGCTTCGCACGTGTTATCGAGAGAAAGTAAATTTGTTCCAATTATATTCTTATCGATGATGCCTTTGTCATTTTCACATAGAATTGTTAATGTTTTTTCTGATGACGTAACTATTATCCATTTGTTAAATTTTAGTGTATGAATTATTTCTACATCTCCATATAGAAATCGCGTATTGCAATTGTCCGGAATATTCTTTGTATTCATCATGAATAAACTAATTTCACAAACATTATTTAGATTAGTTGAATATATAACTTTATTTTTACATAGAAAATGTTCGTTGATCAAGATTTTACATTCGTGTATTTCATTTATTACAGCATAATTCATATGATTTTGTGATATAGCAACATAAGCAATATTTGGCTGAATATAAGCGTAAGTTTTATGTACATTTGAATGAGGAACAGGTAAAGGAAGTAAATGAAAAATATTATAATAATTGTTTTCTGATAATGGAAGATTAATGATAAATATTAAATTGGAATTTTTAGAATACACTTGAAGATCTACAATATTGAACAACGTATGCGCATTTTCTAAATCGCATGGTACAGGAAAATGTAATCCCTTTGGTAGTGACTGAATATTATTAATTAATTCGGTTACTAATTGAATAGGGGTTATGACCATTGGATGTAAAATATTTCTTTTTGCAAAAAGAACAACGTTAACTAAATTATCTATTTCTTCATTAATTTCATTTGTTAAGTAATTTAATAATCCAATGTGCTGAGTAGCGATTTCATTCAATCGAAGATTGTTTACCTGATTACTAATAGTTTCACTATATTTATTGATTTTTCGTATGTTTTCGTTGAGAGTATTTTCGTGAAATTTCAATTTGCTAATGGTTTCATTAAAGTTGGCTATTGTGGTCTTTATTACATGAACTTGGTCTTTCATTAAGGCTAAATTAAATTGTTCATTTTGAGCTACTTCATTTATAGCATTCTCGAAATATTCCGCGTCATCTGAATCAAGAGTACCAAAAACTGTTCTAAATGCATGGCCAATTCCATCAAACCATCCTCCTGTTCTTCTTTTTTGTCTATTATGACCGATCAGATTTTTAAGCGAATTTAGTTTTAAGTCTAAATTTGGTATTTGTATTTCTACTAAATGGAGCGATTGTTTACAAAAATAAGTATCTGAACTACTATTTAATTTGTTGCAAATATTAATTGATTTTTGATATATGTTATTTACTAATCTAACCTTTTCTGTATAGAATGATAAGTTCAGGTAAGTAATAACTTTCCATGTTGAACTATGAAACTTAGCGTAACCAATATTCTCAAAATATATGCCGCTATTATTTCCCAATTGGTCCAGCTGAAATTCTGACGCAGAGGACAAATTTAGATATCTGTAATGAGATGTATTTATTATTCGGAGGGTTTTAATCTGTTTCTATGTACTTTCACAAGTTTTCCTTTTATTTTTAAAGTTATATTTTGATTATTGTGAATTTTAATAATTTCATATGGTCCTTCATAATTAGGACTAAGCTTTTTTGCTAGCCTTGCTTTATTATTTTCTAAGTAAACCATTTGTCCTATTTGATATTCTGGATTATTAATGGTTTTGTCATATTGTTCTTTCGACGTTAATTTAGATTTTAATATATTTTCTCTGGCCAATTTTTGCGAAGCAGAAAGCCGAAGTTTTAACTGATCAATGTAGTTATCATAAGTATACTTGAACTCTGGTTCTTGATTAATTGAACTAGGTAATTTAGGTTTATAACCGAAAAGAAGTTCGAACGGAGAGAATTTAGTCGTACTATGAATAGTGGTATTATAAGAAAATATTGCGGTTGGAATCCAATCATCCCAGTTATTCAATTTTTGATTTAAGTAATGTTTCAAGTAATCTTTAAGAGTAGAATGAGATCTTTCGAGAGCTCCATTACTCTGAGGATGAAATGCGGTTGTTTGTGTTTGTTTAATATGTAATAATTTTGAAAATTCTTTCATTAGATTTGAGGTGAAATCAGATCCTTGATCTGTAAGGACTGAATCTGGAATTCCGAAATGACTTATGAATAAGAGTAATGTTTCAGCTACTGTTACGGCCTCATGATTAGCTACAGGATACGCAAGTGAGAATTTAGTTAAGTCATCTTGCATTGTAATTAGAAAACGATTGCCTTTTTCAGTAATTGGTAAGGGACCTACTACGTCTAGACATAATTTTTCGAATGGTTTAGAGGAAGTAGAAGTTATTTCCATAGGCGCTTTGAATGTCCTTCTTAGCGTTTTATTCCTTTGGCATGATTCACAAGATTTAATATATTTCTTTATATCTTTTTTCATTTTGGGCCAGTGATACATAGATTTGATTCTATTATAAGTTTTATGGAATCCTCTGTGGCCAGAAAGAGGATTATCATGATTTTCCTTTAAAATTAAAGGGATGTCGTCAGTAGAAGGTGTGATGATTTTATTAAGATGTATGATAATTTTGATTTTTGTGTTTCGAAATATAAATTGGATCATTCCTTTTAATTTATTATAATTGAATTGATTTATAAAATCTTCGAAATTGGGCATTGATATGCAATCTACTTTATCATTTACTAATTGAATTTTTAAATTTTGCAAGGTGTAAAATAAATCTTTGTATGTTGCTTTTTCCCAGCAATGTTGTTTTATGAAGGAATGATAGATGAATTTTTGTGTAGTTGTATTGGTCGATTTAAAAATTGAGTAAATTTCATGCGATGAATTTAAAAGATTTTCTTTATTTTCAGACAGATTAATTAATTCAGAGGAAAATTTATTAACCTCATGGAGATCCACACTAGTAATATATGCAATTGAATTGCGGGATTTGATTAAATGGGAATTCTCTTCTGTGAAATCAAAAATTTCAGGAGTAAGAGAATTATAATGGAATTTAATATAATCATCAAATGTGTCTAGTACAGTATTTGTAATATTGATTTCCGCGGAGGAAATTCTGGACAAACAATCAGCGTTTGAATTTATTTTGCCTTGCTTATAAACAATTTCGGAGTCATATTCTTCTAATTTAAGCCGCCAACGTACCAATTTTGATCCTGGATCCTTGCAATTAAACAACCAAACTAGTGGCCTATGATCAGTTACGAGTTTAAATTTTCTGCCATAAATATATGGTCGAAAATGATTAACTGCCCATATGATCGCAAGCAATTCTCTTTCAGTGGTACTGTAATTAGATTCAGCTCTGTTTAGAGTTCGTGATGCAAAGGCTATGGGAAGATCCTTTCCGATTGGTCCTTGTGAAAGAACGGCTCCTATGGCTGCATTTGTCGCATCTGTAGTGATTATAAATTCCTTGGTGAAATCCGGATATATGAGAATAGGGTCTTGAATAAGTTTATCGCGTAATGTTTTAAATGACTCTTCTTGTTCAAAATTCCATTCAAATTTAACTCCTTTCTTAAGAAGAGAAGTTAATGGTTTAGAGATTTTACTAAAATCTTGTATAAATCTTCTGTAGTAACCTACGAGTCCGAGAAAGGATTTTATTTGTTTAGCTGAGGTAGGACGAGGAAAGTCTTTGATTACCTTAATTTTGTCCGGATTTGGCTTAACACCTTCATTTGAAATGATATGACCTAAGTATGCGACTTCCTTCCTGAGGAATTCACATTTATCAGGTTGGAGTTTGAGATTATTAGTTTCGAAACGTTCAAAAACTTTAGTTAATTTTTCTTCATGGTCTTGAAGAGAAGATGAGTAAACGACTACATCATCGAGATATACAAAGCAATGGGTGGAGGTTAGACCGGAAAGAACTGAATTCATCAGTCTTTGGAAAGTTGCAGGTGCGTTTTTTAAACCAAACGGCATCCTGTTATATTCATAATGACCGTTAGGGGTGGAAAATGCTGTTTTGCATTTATCTTCTTCAACCATTTCTATCTGGTGAAATCCAGATGCAAGGTCTAACGTTGTGAAGTATTTGCTATGACCAAGTTGATCAAGTATTTCGGTTATGTTAGGAAGTGGAAATGTATCACCAACTGTTACATTATTTAGTTTTCGGTAGTCAATGACTATCCGCCACTTCTGTTTTCCAGAAGCATCAGACTTTTTGGGTACTACCCATAAAGGAGAAGACCACGGTGAAACCGATGGTTTGATTATGTTTTGATCTAACATTTGATCTATTTGTTTATTGACTTCTTCTTTATAGCATTCAGGAAAACGGTACGTTTTACTTGCGATTGGCTGCGAATTGCCAGTGTTGATGGAATGCTTTAAATTAGAAGTTGATGTGAGTGTATCTCCTTCGAGGAAAAAAAGTTTGTTGAATTTACTGCATATCCTAATTATGCTTTCTTTTTCTTCAGAGTTAAGATGATTCATTCGAATTTGTGATTTGAGGATTTCAATTCTGTTAACATTGAAATCAGAATTTGTTTGAAACCGAAATAATTCTTGTGGAACTGGATCAAGAGTCACTTTTGCAGATGTAATAAGGACTTTGTTTTCGTTTGTATTAATTACGGTTGCGATTGCTTTGTTATTTGAATTTACAGAAGTTATCGCTTTGCTTAAATAAACACCGTCTAGAATTTGCAATTCTGGTAAAATGCCTTCTTTTATTTCAGGATTAAGGACATCGATTTCGATGATTGTTTCTGATCTGGCTTGTAAAATAGTTTGTTCTGAATTATTGGTTAGAAAGAATGGGTTTGAGGCCAGACAGTTGTCATTTATTTTTAAGACGAGTTTGCGAGATTCGTAGTTTAAGACGGATTTGTAAAAATTAAGGAAATCATTTCCGAGTATTCCATCGTAGGGAATATTTGATTCTGAAGCGATAATATGAAATTTATGAGTAATTTTTATGTCATCAATAAACAAGTTTAGATTGGAATAACCAATTGTTTTAATATGATTAATACTTTCATCAATTCCACGTAGTGTTAGAATTTGGTCATCGAAATATTTTGTTTTAGAATTTAGAGAGGTAGATTTGACTATCGAGACATTTGCGCCACTATCTATTAACATAGTCAAATAACTGCCTTTGGATTCAAGACAATTCAATTTAGTAAAGATTGTACTTGAATTGTTGAGTATTAATTTAAATTGATTGCAGCTAAATGATTTAGCTCTCGAGGAACTGCTGCTGGAACTTCGAGAGTTCGAATGTTTCCCTGTTTTTGGTGAGCATCAGATTGGAAATTTTGAATTTGATTTTGTTTTTCACCCTGATTTTGTTTTTGATTAGCACGCATTCTTTTTCTGCATTCAGAAATATCATGACCTTTATTTTTACAATAATTACAATATTTAGTACCTATTGAATTAAACACAGTTTTAGAATTAGTTGATCTATTTGAAGAATTTTGATGAGATTTTTTATAGCAATTTTGTGAAATATGTCCTGTCCTTTTACAATGTGTGCAGAATTTGTCTTTAACTCGTTGTTTGTTCATTAGAAGTATAACCTTTTCTTCTTCGACTGCAATATTAAAAGCTTCGTTAAGTGATTTTATTTCTCTTGCACGTAGCATTTGACTAATTTCAGACCGAACGTTTAAAACAAAAGTATGTAATGCGAGATCATTCATCGCTGCAAGACGACCGGGTAACTCGTCTTTTGAGTGATTTCCTTGTTGGACAGAGGTTAAAACTCTTTTTAAAGCAGTTTCGATGCGGAACATGAACTGCGAAATCGATTCATTATGTTCTTGTTTACAACTTAATAAATCCATTAAAAGATGTCCATGATGTTTCTTATCTAGGTACATATTTTTCAAATAATCTTTAAGTGATTCCCATGTACGGAAAACATGATTAGCGCAAGCAGCTTCGGCTTTACCAGTTAACTGTGCTCTGGTATAAGCAAGTAAAATGACCTGTTGATCTTCATTTGCAAGTGAAAAAGCGGAGTCACAATTATTTAGAAAAGGAACAACTTTCTCACGATCACCGTCGAATGGTTTTATAAATTTAAATAATGTATTTATTTCAATTGGATTAAAACTTCGAAACACATCAGATACAGCAGTATTAACAGAATCAAAAGCAGTACCTGGTTCACTTGAAACAGTATTAATATTGGGATGATTACTTGGACTGGCTATATTTTGAGTATTTGTTGCTTCAACTTTCTCTTCTGCTTTTTGAGCCTGTGTTTGATTTCTTGTATTAGCCATTTTAAATAGAAAAATTTTTATATATATGTAGGTTTTACCTATATATAATTTACATTTATATTATACTATGGATAGCTTAAGTATATGTCTGTGTATTTTGTGCAACAACTTATTATTATTTAATTAAAATGATATACAATTTATATTCAATATTATTATATTTATTTATTTATTTATTAAAATTATGTATGCAATATATATGTATTTGTGTTTTAATATATATAATTATGTATGTTTTATCAAAAAAAATTTGATAAATATGATTGAGCTAAATAGATTTTAAGCAGGAACAAAAATATATATGTATTTGTGTTTTAATATATATAATTATGTATGTTTTATCAAAAAAAAATTTGATAAATATGATTGAGCTAAATAGATTTTAAGCAGGAACAAAAATATATATTTCGTATGTTTATTTGTTGTTTTGTAAAATTTACGTTTTGATGAGAGGCTTCCAGTTGTAGCTCAGGACTAATTAAAATTCACTGCATTTTCACTGACACGACAAATATAAAAATTGTACTTACAGTAAAATTAGTTGAAGGGTGATTGTTGATCGAAAATTCATTTCGATGATGAAGATTTCAGAGTGTTGAGATGTTGTGGCAGATGGATCAAAATATCGATCTGAAGACTTATCTGGAATCCAGATGAGATGCAGTAGTGTTGAAAGTTGTATGCTGTCAATGTTGTTGGATGAGAGTATTGATGCTGGATTGACAGTGTTGATGTTGGATTAAGAGTACTGATGTTGTTTGTGCGGATTTGAAGATTTATTTATTGAACAAAATTTGTGTAAAAAAAAAAAAATTTAATTGTGAAAAATTTTTTTTTTTTTTTTTTTTTTTTTTTTTAAAGTGATCCCACTTCTGACACCAATTTTATGTTAGGATTCTATCACTTTTAAATGTTTTCACTATATAAAAAAAACAACACTTGTTCAATATAAATCTTTATTGGATTTTATTTAATACGATATTTAATAATACAATACAAAATTTAATACAATATTTAATAATACAATACAAAATTTAATACAATATTTAATTTATGACCGCACAGTTTGGACTCTAGAACAACTCTAAACTTTCTTACATTCTTTTCTATATATCTAATTCTTAATTATGTATATAATGCAAATATAAAGTTGATAAACGGAAATCAGTCAGCAAATTCCTTACTTGCGCGTGTAGTTTAATTTGTTGCATAAATAGAAATATGATATCGCGACGACAATGTAAAGGAATATTTCTTGCAAGTAAATAATATATATATATACGCAAATAAACGTGAAAGGAAATGCGAACTTGACAAAAATTATGAAAAGAAGACAATGATATATTATTATATATGATAACCGACAATGTAATAGGATTGGTGATATATGGGAACATAACAATACGTAAACCTATTCCACGTTATTTTCAAACATAATTTTTTGAATCACTACTGAAGATATTTTGATAATACGGATCTCCAAAATATTTCTAGGACTAGAATTATAGGCCCATTCTACTTAATAATTTATTTTCAAACAAACATAAATGAAAAAAATTTGATTGCATTCAATCATAAAAATCCATAAATTTACAAATAATTTATTTTCGACTTCATGACATGTTGTTTATTATATATACCTATATATATATCATATTTTTCAAGCTACAAATAATTATCAATTTTCATTGAATCTAATTAAATGTTCATCAGCGCTATAGTATATAGAATTTTTTGAGTATATGCTTTATACCACACACAAAAAACATCAACGAAATAAAATTTAAAAATTTTGAAATAAATATTTTTAAGCTTTCTGTTTTTAAAAAATATTGTAAATAATTTAAAATTCATTATCCTCAAGATTTAGAAAAATATACATATTTGTAAATTATGTTCCATATTAATTTGAAAATATCAATTTTTATCTAATTAGAAAAAAAATTGACTCAGTCTATAAAAAAATTTGGTAATTCACAAAACACCTGATTTTTCAATTTCTATATTATGATCATAAATCAGAATAATACTTTATTTTTTCAGAAGTCCTAAGGCCCAAACATTAAAAAAGTTATTCTTTAAAAATTTCAAAAAAAAATTCAATTCACGGGATATGATAATATATAATCGTATCTTGCATTCATAAGTCAATGAACTCAAAAACATAACAAAATAAAACCATAATATATCCATATGTATACATATATTATGTGTAATCAAAGATACTATATACTATCACAGATAAGTGTATCTGATCTGTGATACTATGTAAAAACATATTTATATGTATTTATATAGTATCTCTGGTATAATGCTACAGTAATTATAATGTGTGCATACGTAAAAACATCTGTTGCCAAATATTCTACAATCCTACATCAGAAAATAATGTAAACCTATACAAGTAATACATATAATCAAAGACCATATAAATGTATAGACCAGAGTACAGTACAAATGCTACAGTAATTATAATGTATGCATACGTAAAAACCTCTGTTGCTAAATATTCTACAATCCTACATCAGAAAATAATGTAAACCTATACAGGTAATACATATAACCAAAGACCGTATAAATGTATATATTTATATGGTCTTTGATATAAATACAATTCTATATATGTATTTCAATTAGAAGTAGTAGTAGTAATTTATGTCAGATCATATAGCACGCGACAAGGCATATTAACATAACAACACATACATACATATATAAAAATACATGAAATATGAAATACCTCCTTTCTCAAGTCATTCATATATTAAATACGACGATCAACTCAATACAATAAAAAAAAATTGAAACAGCCCTATTGTCAATTGTTGTATTCTAAAGCATTTGCGTACAAAATATCCATTTATTTTTACTTATTCAAGTATAATATCATATCAAGGGTGCGTTCATAAACGTTACTATAGTTAACTATAGTTATCATTTGTCGTTCAGAATAGTGGTGGTATAGTAAAACATAACTACCAACATAACTCTTTAGCGTTCATAAACATCTAAAGTAAAGTAAATTTTTAACTATTTGATGTCAAAAATTAACCCTGCTCAAGAGCATGGTTAACGATAGTAACGATAGTAAGCTCTTAAGTGGTAATGACATTGACTATAAAAAATCGTTTGTCATTTAATTTTTTGTTGTGAATTGTGAAAATTTCAATTTAATTTATTTGAAATTAATTAATTTTGTTTTAAACTTCATTTTTAAAAAATAATTAATTTTTGAAAAACAAAAAATATAATAATTATAATATGTAAAAATTTTTTTAACTTGACTTGACAGCTGAATGATAATTTATTGCTACTACTATGGTAAAAATCGCGTTCAAAAACCACTTGAAGTTAACATAACTATGGCTGTAGTATAACATAACTTTGCTTAAACTATACTACACCATGACTATGGTTAAAGTAATGTTTATGAACGCACCCCAAATAAATGATGGTACCACTCAAAACCATATAAAATTTAGTTAACCAGTCATGCAACTCACAAACTAATTCTTCTATATAAATATTCTTTTTTTTCTCTCATATTTACATCCCTCCTGAATTATAAATTTTCGCTCTTTTTCGATATTGTTTCGAAAAACTTTTTCGATCTTTATTTTTGGCAAACATACAATCATTTAAATAAAAAAAATGAAATGGTTCATCTAGTAGGACTGTATTATCTTTGATAACGATTAAGGAATTTAGTTTTGCCGGCAACCAGGTTAGCATCAAAGATAATAGTAGTTCTTCTCAATAGATTTTCTTTTTAGTGTAAGTGGTAATTTTTCCAAAAACGACACACTCACATATATGATAAAGATCGAAAAAGCTTCATCAAAATCAAAAAAGTTTTTCAAAATTTTTCGAATTGCTTTTAGTTATGTACCCTGTACACAATTATAATAATTTCAATAAATGTGTCTGACAGTCTGTGATATAATGGAATTGTTTTTGTAAATCGAGTTATCAAAACTAATTGTGTAGACGGACCATAGTGTTTCGAATTTGTTCTCATTTATTATAAATATTTGCTCTCACAAATGAAATGAACACCTGTCAATGTTTAGCAGCACTAAACAATACACAATGCTATTTAAAATGTACATTTAATTCATATGATATTCCACACATATAAGTGTTATTTATATGTAAATGTATATTTTGAGTATTGAAAATAGAATAAATGAATATCATTGGCTGGAACATATAAATATAAATTTAAACATTTTTGAGAGATTTTGATCATATATATTTATTTTCCATGTATGGTTTATGCTCGTGCATAAAAATATGTAAAGATCCATATTGAATTGAAGCCTACTGTCACATGAGACTGATTCTGAATCTGAAAAATTCCGAAAATTTCAGAATCACAATCAAATACATTGTAGTATATGTGACCTGTTGCAGGGGCTTGAATAGCTCGATGGTTGTGTGTCGGTCTTGCGATCTTTGAGATCACGGTTCGAACCCCAGCCAGCGCACTACTCTTGCCCAAGTCGATCAATAATTTTTCCCATCAGCAATGTACACCAGTAACTGATTACTGATGATAAACTGGATAATATGTATATCTGACATAAAATTACTGATCGGCGGTGCCATGGACTGAGTATCCGCGTGCACTTAATATACTATATACATTTATGTATATATGTATATTTATTAAAAATAAAAAAAAATGTGACCTGTTACATGGCTCTGAAAAATTCATCTGCTGAATAAATTCCGGTTTGTGTTTCCGTTTTGTAATCTGATTATTTTCAGAATAGAAAATGAAACATGCTGACAATAAATGTAGCATGTCACATGTACCTGAAATCTGAATCTGAATTCATAGCTAAACCACTCAATAAATTGACATACTTGTTTATATACAACTTGAAGATCGTAAGATAGAAGACAGAAGACAGAAGATTAACTTTTTTCACCCTCCCTTAAAAAGTGCGTCTTACCAACGTACTCGCCACTCATAGTAGTTATCGTTCGATGGTTTAATGTTCACTCGATAAGCAAAGTGTTTTATAACAATAACAAATTTAAAGAAAAATATTGAAAAGGAGTTTTCAGATTCAGAATCAGAATGAACAAAAAGTGAATTCTGAATCTGAAATTTTACGTTTCAGATTCAGAATCAGAATAATGTGACAGTAGACGAAGACGATCTCGTACACATACATACATAAAGCATATAACATGAATAAACAAGTTTGATATAACCAAAGACCGATATATAAAATATATTATATCATGGTATATTATATTGGTCTTTGGTATAACATTGAATGCGATGTAAAAACTAATTCTAATACATACATAATAGACATGACATAGTAGACATTAATAACAACATGCTGCTTGCTTATGCAGAATAGATAATAGTAAATACTATATGCAATGAATGTGCTGTTTATGCGATATCATGAACATGATTGTATGTATACATCGTATATATGGTATTTTGTACACATACATACAAGTGTAATTATAAAAATACATTGTTCAATGATGTATATCAGGATCTATAATGTATATAGTATCAATGACCTTTCTTAACATATTTCTTTATGAAAATATTTGTGTGTGATGTTAAATATCAACCTTTTTGTTATTCATAGATATAATGAATACATTATTTGGTAATTACATATACACTTTCGCAATCAGCTGGTTTTTTACTCATAAAAAATTGAAAAGTCAACCTTTTTGCTTTTTCTTCAACTTTGGTTTATTTCGGATTTATGAATAGAATATAATAGTGGCTGTTTGATGCGGGGGAGTGGTGTGGGGGGTGGTGGGTGGTGATTATCCATGAGTAATTTTTCATTAGTAAGATTGAAGAATTTTATAGAATGAAAAATAAAATATAAATGAAAAAAAGAGAATATTGGCAGGTGGGTGCGGGGATGCTAAAAGAGTATGAAAAGTGTTGTATAATTATAGAGTCATTCGTTAACACTGATCAACATTTTTGAACTGAATTAAACTAATTTTTTCATATGCTCTTTTAACCATCTACCACACTATCCTACGCATCAAACTGTAACTATTATATTTTTTTCATAAATCCGAAGTTGAATGGAACTTTTTGAGACTATAATCATGAATATTCATATATTTTTCGACCTTTAATGTTTAAAAAAACTAGCTGACCGCGAAAGTTTATAATTACCGAATATTTATCAATCACACTGCACTGCGACGATTTTCCTCTAAAAAAAATTAAATAACAATTTTGATAGGTAACAGGCCTCGAGCAAATATCCTTATAAGATACCACAATATCTATATTTGAAGAATATATAATTCATTTACTACGTTACCACTATTATTCAGGTTGTGTAAATGCAAAATCCACTTTGATCGTAATCAACATTTTTCTTCTGCTCTGCTATGACTTTCTTTGATATTTTTATACATAATTTGCATATTAATATTATACTTTATAAATCATATATAGTAATATATTTAATTTTAAAATTTTTAAATTTGAAAACTGTCTTCCAAATATAGTTAAACCAGTTAAACTAAAACTGGATGTAAAGTATTGTTCACAACTACTTTTACACGGCATTTAATTTCTAATCAATTAATAATTGGAAATGCATCCTCGAAACATTATAAATCCATAAATTTGTTTAGTGTATACATATATAATTATAATAATAAATAATTAAATATAATATCAACTATTAAAATATTAAAATATTGTATAATTTCAACTGTATTAAAAGACGATTGATAATTCATCGCTTTTTTGTCTGATAGGTTCATTTAAGTTCAAAACAAAGTTACATATATTTTATAGAAAAAAAACAGAATTAAAAATACATGCAATTTTAAAACTTTTGTTCAAAAAAAAAGCTGTATAAAAATATTTATGACTAATAGTGCTAATACTAAATTTCAGAGTCTATTCAAATTTCTGATAATATATTCTAAAGTATAGGCAGGTCAGATTAACTTCCTATTTTTTGCCAACTCCATGACCGCACGCACCATGCAGAACTGACCAGTTCTTGCACTTTTTAAATGAATGGTTTAAGTTTTAAAATTTGGTTTAAGAATGATATTAAATAGTTGAGCTATCAATTTAATAGAAATGTTAAAATACAAAGGTAAATTTTGAATTCAAAAATCAAATAAGCAATTATAATTTACTATACGTAAACCTATTCCACGTTATTTTCAAACATAATTTTTTGAATCACTACTGAAGATATTTTGATAATACTGATCTCCAAAATATTTCTAGGACTAGAATTATAGGCCCATTCTACTTAATAATTTATTTTCAAACAAACATAAATGAAAAAAATTTGATTGCATTCAATCATAAAAATCCATAAATTTACAAATAATTTATTTTCGACTTCATGACATGTTGTTTATTATATATACCTATACTCGTATATATATAATATTTTTCAAGCTACAAATAATTATCAATTTTCATTGAATCTAATTAAATGTTCATCAGCGCTAGTATATAGAATTTTTTGAGTATATACTTTATACCACAAAAAAAAAACATCAACGAAATAAAATTTAAAAATTTTGAAATAAATATTTTTAAGCTTTCTGTTTTTAAAAAATATTGTAAATAATTTAAAATTCATTATCCTCAAGATTTAAAAAAATATACATATTTGTAAATTATGTTCCATATTAATTTGAAAATATCAATTTTAATCTAGTTAGAAAAAAAATTGACTCAGTCTATAAAAAAAATTGGTAATTCACAAAACACCTGATTTTTAAATTTCTATATTATGATCATAAATCAGAATAATACTTTATTTTTTCAGAAGTCCTAAGGCCCAAACATTAAAAAAGACATTCTTTAAAAATTTCAAGAAGAAATTCAATTGACGGGATATGATAATATATAATCGTATCTTGCATTCATAAGTCAATGAACTCAAAAATATAACAAAATAAAACCATAATATATCCATATGTATACATATATTATGTATAATCAAAGATACTATATACTATCAGAGATAAGTGTATCTGATCTGTGATACTATGTAAAAACATATTTATATGTATTTATATAGTATCTCTGGTATGATGCTACAGTAATTATAATGTATGCATACGTAAAAACCTCTGTTGCCAAATATTCTACAATGCTAAATCAGAAAATAATGTAAACCTATACAAGTAATACATATAATCAAAGACCATATAAATGTATACAGTACAGTACAAATGCTACATTAAGTTTAATATATGCATACGTAAAAACCTCTGTTGCTAAATATTCTACAATCCTACATCAGAAAATAATGTAAACCTATACAAGTAATACATATAATCAAAGACCATATAAATGTATAGACCAGAGTACAGTACAAATGCTACAGTAATTATAATGTATGGATATGTAAAAACCTCTGTTGCTAAATATTCTACAATCCTACATCAGAAAATGATGTAGATCTATACAATTAATACATATAATCAAAGACCATATAAATGTATATATTTATATATGGTCTTTGATATAAATACAATTGTATATATGTATTTCAATTAGAATTAGTAGTAGTAATTTATATCAGAGCATATAGCACACGACAAGGCATATTAGCATAACAACACATACATACATATTAGTGATAAGGTATAATTTAAGCAATCACTGTATGAAATATTAAAAAGTTACCTTTTCTTCTTGTTATAACCACCGAAGTGTAAAGTCATATTGTTAAAAAATAAAATATATATTTTTCAAAAGTAATTATACAGTTCTACATGACCCCGACGAACTTGAAAATAATCATATATAAAATTAATTTGGAGAATTAATTGAAAAATCAAATTAATAATATAATTATTTCAATTTTTATATAATTATTTAAAAAAAAAAAATCTAAGTAAATAAATCAAATAAAATTCAATATTAAATCAAATAAAGTATTTTTACTTTCGATTTTGAAAATTAAAATGTAACACATGTGATTCGTCATACAAGTGAACGTAAAAATTGCAAGTTGATCCTAAATTTTTAAATATCTTTAAAAGAACATTTTAAAACAATAAATAATTAAAAATCATTTTAAAAAATGTATTAATTTCAAATTGTGTGAAATTGATGTTTTAAATTATCGTGGATTTTTTTCTCCACCATGTCGATTTCAACAAGTGAGTTTATAGCTAATAATATACCGGCAAATAACGGCGTCGAATTTTCACCAGCTATAATACATACATCATAATACATATTGTCATCATCTTATAATCAATTTTTATTAACTACAATTCTTCAAAAAGTTAAAAATAAAATTCTAAGAGCGTGTGTGAATTGGTCGAAAAATTGAATTTTTGACATTAATGAATAAAATTTTGACACAATTCGTGGTGAATTCAGTTGTCAACATTTTACCTAGCTATTGGGGCTAGGTAAATTTTTGACAGCAGCAAATACCATAGTCGTTGACAATTTGAAATTTGTTTCAAAATTTTTAAAAAAGCAATAAATTAAGGTTGGTTTGAATTTTTTAAAATTTTAAGAAAAAATAGAAGTTGGAACCTCCAGCAAAGCGTAGGAGAAAAAGTTATTTAACTTGTGAGTAAAATATGAATGGAAAAAAGAAAATTTTAATAAAATATTTAAAATTTCATATGTATAAAATTAAATTAAAATTTACATGTATATTTTCTACGTTTCAGGGACTAGAGAAGAAAGATTCTTATTAATACAAAAAAGAATCGATTTGGATTATCTTTTTACAAATAAAAATGCAAACAGCAATGAAGCTTGGAGGTAATTTTGAACATAGAATTTATATATATATTTTTTAATTAATTGTAACATGTTTTTATATTTTTTAGAAGAATCGCAGATGATCTCGCAATGGAAATAAATAAAGATTACCGAGCCTGCAAAGCTCAATGGTCAGCTCTTTTAAAAAAATATAAAACCCTAATAAGGTATAGATCAGGTGAAGGTACAGGACCAGAAGCTACCGAAGAAGCTCATGACTGGCCATATTTCGAAAAAATTCATGAATATTGCAGACAAAAACATAATTTTTATCCACCATATCTTCTACATAGTCATAGAGACTGTTAATCGTACTACTGCTGAAGAGCAATCTCCACCCACACTTCCTACACCTTCAACGTCGGCTCAAACACCAACAACGTCGAGAGCTGGAGATGCAGCTATATCACTAACACAGTCGTCATCATCAACCTCTACTCCAAGAGGATTGTCAAATAAAGATAAAATGGATAATTTAGAAAATTATATTAAGAAAAGCGATAAAAAGTTTTCGAAAAAATTTAATTCTTTACTTGCAGTATTTGGACAAATGGTTCAGACAGATTATCCAGGTATTAATGTGGATAATTTATTAATCGAGTCCTCTGACTCAGATTAAATTTGTCTGAGCTATTTGTTCAAATACTCCAAATAAAGAATGTAAGGACAAATTCTGTTTTTGTTGAAGGCAAAATAAATTTTATATTACTTTTTCCAAAAACAGATTTTGTCCTCCAATTTTATCCAGTAGTTTTAATTATAGTTATAATTAGGTGTAAGTTGTTTAATAGTTTTAGTTATAATTAAGTGTAGTTATTTGGTAGTTTTAATTATAGTTATAATTAGGTGTAAGTTGTTTAATAGTTTTAGTTATAATTAAGTGTAGTTATTTGATAGTTTTAGTTATAGTTATAATTAGGTGTAAGTTGTTTTAATTAAAATAAAAAAAGAAATTTCAAATATTATGCTTTTTATTTATTTTCCAAAAAATTCCATATTTGCTAGATTATTTTTTACAATTTCAGTTTTCTTGTCGAAATAATAATTCAAAGCGATATTATCTATATAATCTATAACTCACAAACTTCCATTTTAACTATTTATCCAGTTAACCCATGTCAATTAATTGCGATTATATTATTTCTTTTATTTGACATCGTTTTGCTTAGTTAGACAAAAATTGTATAACAATCTCATCTCGCATTCTTAAACCATCGTCAGTATCTACTAGAAATACGTCAGAAAGATATATTTCATCATTCTCAGGCTCTTTCTCTATAATAAAATCGTCCGGATTAAAATCTTCTTCCATAATGCAAATATTATGTAACACAAATGCAGCAAAAATTGTTTTAACACAATTTTTCAAGCATAACTCCAAATCTCTATTGAAAATGTTCCTCCATCTATTTTTCAAAACACCAAAAGCACGTTCGATTACAATTCTGCCTTTGCTATGAGCTTCATTAAACCGTTTTTTATTGGTATCCAAATTATCTTTAAATGGAGTAATTATCGCTACGGGATAGGTTTGACAAGGATATCCTTTATCACCGAACAAAAAATATCCTTTCTGAGGATAATTGCCTTTAACATAAAGAGGACTATTTTGAAAAACACGAGTATCATGAACCGAACCCGGAAAGCCTACAAAAACGTCTGTAAATTTCATGTCAGCATCACAAACAGCTTGTACTTGTATCGAATAAAACTGTTTATGGTTAAAGTACTCGTCATGCATTTTTACAGGACATTTTATTCGGATGCGAGTTCCATCGATAGACCCAATAAACTTAGAAAAACAATTTGATCTCGTTTTTCTGATAAACTTCGAGCCAATTATTTCATACTGATCCACAGTTCCATGACTTATCATATGACGAAGTTTAATAAATTCATCAAGCATTTTAACTATAACATCTCGAACAGTATATCGGCTCCAACCCATAAAACCAGCAGCAACTCTGTAGCTACAACCGCAAGCCATCCAATATAAGAAACAAATCAATTCGTATTCTAAAGACCATCCATGGTGTTTTTGTGGCAAGATATTTACAATTTTTCGAAATGTTTCACTTGAAATTCTTAAATGTTGTTTTGTTATCTTTTCAGAACCGTTCATAATTTCTTCAATATCTTCAGAGAAAGCTCTTGGCTTCATATACTGGATATTCTAAAAACAAAATTTAATTCACTAACATAGGTCAATTTAACTTGGATGAATAAATAATTATAAACCTGGCGTGTACGTCTTCGTAATTTTTGTAACATCAGCAAGCAAAAATGACGATATTTCATCCTTTTTTTCATTTCTAATAAAATAAAAAATAAAAGTGGAATATATTTTCTTAAAATTAAATTCATATCAAATATATACTGAACGTAGAATAATATTTATTTTTACTTCAATTTCAGCTGTCAAAATTTCAACCAATTCACACAGTAGAAAAGAAAATTAAATACACCATAGACAAAATTAATCACCAAAACATTTCACCAAATTTTTCACCAAACATTTCAACCAATTCACACACGCTCTAAGTATATAATTTAAATAACATATCTGGTGAACTGCAACATTTTCAAGATCATCAAAATTCATCATAATTCAACTCAACCTACACAACAAACATCAAAATTTATTTCAACATATTCATCTCTACCTGACGACCTGATGGTATTCATACGGCGTGGGACCATTTTATTTTTTATCAGATAATTACTCTATATATATTTATAATTGATTTAAATTTAAATTTTAAATTGCATGCATACTATATATAAGTACATCTATTATTATAATGTATAAGAGTGTAATTTCTTAAATTCAATTTAATTTTCAATGTGATTTGCATAGGCTGTTTCAGTGAATAAATTTCCTTTTCTCATAACACATGTGTACTATTTTGAAATATGTACATAAATTTTAAGTAAGTACAATACAATGATAGTTATACTAATTTTATTACTTGTTATGTTTTGTAAATCACATGTGTATGACTGAACGAATTTTATTCACCATATAGTTTAATTTAAAAACTTATGCATTACGACATATTATTTTACATAAAATTTAAATAAAGCATATAGGTACCTACAAATATACATAACAAATATATGTATATATATTGACCATACATAATATACACACTGTATTCAAAACATATATATATATGACTTTTAAAATAAAATTAAGTGAGTTTAAGTTTTGGATTCAAAATATAAGATAAGCGGGTAAGTTTACAAACTTCTATAAATAAGGTCTATCAACATTTTCTTTTTTTATATTTTACATAAAGAAAATTGAAACAATTCATACATCTTTAACTCATTGATCAAACTAAATTATAGTGATATACTAATTTACCACTTACTTAAAGTTTAAATAATACTTTCATAGGACTATATAATTGCTCTTGATATAATCGTTATCTACCTTTATATACTTGCATCTTATAAATAAATTTGTTGCGTTTTTCTGTCTGTCTGTATGTATGTATGTATGTTCCGGGTAATCTCGAAAAGGGCTGAACCAATCTTGATGGAATTTTTTTTATCTTAAAGAGTGATTCCTCCCATTTAAAATAGGCTACTTTTTTTTCAAAATTTATTATTTAAAACAATAAAAATTTGATTTAAACAGATGAAGGTCTGAAAAAAATCTATAAAATGTATGAAAAGCTTTTTCTTCTAAATGAACTGGTTGATTGGTAATTGCGTTATTTCATTACATACTCGGTAGAATGACGTAATGACTTAAAGCTTTACAAAGAGCTTCTTCGCTCGGGACAAAGATAATACAGTCCTACTAGATGAACCATTTCATTTTTTTTATTTAAATGTTTGTATGTTTGCCAAAAATAAAGATCGAAAAAGTTTTTCGAAACAATATCGAAAAAGAGCGAAAGTTTATAATTCAGGAGGAATGTAAATATGAGAGAAAAATAAGAATATTTATATAGAAGAATTAGTTTGTGAGTTGCATGACTGGTTTACTAAATTTTATATGGTTTTGAGTGGTACCATCATTTATTTGGGGTGCGTTCATAAACATTACTTTAACCATAGTCATGGTGTAGTATAGTTTAAGCAAAGTTATGTTATACTACAGCCATAGTTATGTTAACTTCAAGTGGTTTTTGAACGCGATTTTTACCATATTAGTAGCAATAAATTATCATTCAGCTGTCAAGTCAAGTTTAAAAAATTTTCAAAAAAATTTTTATATATAATTATTATATTTTTTGTTTGTCAAAAATTAATTAATTTTAAAACAAAATAATTAATACTAATACTTTTTTCAAATAAATAAAATTGAAATTTCCACAATTCACAACACAAAATTAAATGACAAACGATTTTTTTATTGTCAATGTCATTACCACTTAAAGGTTTACTATCGTTACTATCGTTAACCATGCTCTCGAGCAGGGTTAATTTTTGACATCAAATAGTTAAAAATTTACTTTCCTTCAGATGTTTATGAACGCTAAAAAGTTATGTTGGTAGTTATGTTTTACTATACCGCCACTATTCTGAACGACAAATGATAACTATAGTTAACTATAGTAACGTTTATGAACGCACCCTTGATATGATATTATACTTGAATAAGTAAAAATAAGTGGATATTTTGTACGCAAATGCTTTAGAATACAACAATTGACAATAGGGCTGTTTCAAATTTTTTTTTATTGTATTGAGTTGATCGTCGTATTTAATATATGAATGACTTGAGAAAGGAGGTATTTCATATTTCATGTATTTTTATATATGTATGTATGTGTTGTTATGTTAATATGCCTTGTCGCGTGCTATATGATCTGACATAAATTACTACTACTACTTCTAATTGAAATACATAGATAGAATTGTATTTATATCAAAGACCATATAAATATATACATTTATATGGTCTTTGGTTATATGTATTACCTGTATAGGTTTACATTATTTTCTGATGTAGGATTGTAGAATATTTAGCAACAGAGGTTTTTACGTATGCATACATTATAATTACTGTAGCATTTGTACTGTACTCTATACATTTATATGGTCTTTGATTATATGTATTACTTGTATAGGTTTACATTATTTTCTGATGTAGCATTGTAGAATATTTGGCAACAGAGGTTTTTACATATCCATACATTATAATTACTGTAGCATTTGTACTGTATTGTTAGTGTATACATTTATATGGTCTTTGATTATATGTATTACTTGTATAGGTTTACATTATTTTCTGATGTAGCATTGTAGAATATTTGGCAACAGAGGTTTTTACGTATGCATATATTAAACTTAATGTAGCATTTGTACTGTACTGTATACATTTATATGGTCTTTGATTATATGTATTACTTGTATAGGTTTACATTATTTTCTGATGTAGGATTGTAGAATATTTGGCAACAGAGGTTTTTACGTATGCAAAACATGAATTCGTAATAAATTTTAATATAAATTTATTGAATTCGTTATATAAAACCCGAACTTTTCTAATTTTAAATTTTATAAACTGTGAAATCAGTTTATTTGAACAACGATCAAACACTTTATCTTTTGTGAATCAAAAGAACTTAATTTTCACGAACTGTAAATCAGTTTTAAAAGAAAACACAAGTTAAATTGAAGACACCAGTGCAAAAACAAGATAACTCCAGTTTTATAAATTGTTGGAAAAGTGAAAAAAACTTCTTTTAAAAAAAACTAATAAGTTTTAAACAAAAAGTAATTTTATTTCTTTTAGATCAATTGAAAACAAAACATATAATTTCAAAAAACAAACAAAAATAAGTATTTTATTAGTTTAAAATGTTAATTAAAATTTTGGATTTGTCTGTCTTTTGCACCGTAAATTTTAAATTCTTGTTACTACTCTAAGAAGTACTTTATTAAACTACATATTTCATATTCCGATGCTTCAGCTTCTTGATTATCTTTATGTGGAAATAAATTGTTGTAGAAGTCCACATCTGATTGTGGCACATACTTTCGTGCCAGGATCATAACATCTTCATATTTCTTGATATTTATTGGTAGACTTGTAGTATGCATCTGCTTTGCTAAAAGAGGATCGATCGCCTTCCAAATTTTGTTTTTTTTCGATTTCAAAATGTGTTAAAGGACCGTGGTGACTCACAGAAGTGGAAAGAGTCACATTATTTTTTTCCGTCGAATATTCAAAACGCCTGTACTTTGAAATAGTCCATTTGATTTTATTTTTGTTTGTAACAGTTTTTTTGAAAAACGAAGCTAAACTACTTTTGAAGTCCAAGATCATCTCCCTGTCTACATTTATTACGTGGAATCTAGATGAACATTTTTCTACTAAGCTTCTATAATCTTTTGGTACATACAGACGCTCTACTAAACGCTTCCGCTTTTCAATTACTCCAAAAGAACGATCACAAGGTAGAAAACTGTGGCCGGGTTCCGGTAAGTGGTGAAATATATTGATATTCTTGTGCTTTACAAGAGCACATAAGTATTGCACCAAGGTATTATTTTTGTTCTGAGCGCTGCAGTTATCAGAAAATATATACAATGATGTAACAGTTTTGCTCAAAAATTTGTCTACGTAATGTTGAAAAAAACTGATAACTTCATTTGGGCCTTTTTTCCCAATAGTTTCATCATACATATACATATAGCTTTTTTTAGTACTGCATTCAAATATGCAGAAATTAAATACCCATAACTGTCTTTTGTAAAATACATCACTAGACGGTACGTGAGGTAGAGGTAAGTTTTGCTGGTAATCAAATGTTATGCACTCAACTTTAGAGTCGCTTGAGGATAAACTGCTTTTTTCACGCAAGTCATCGTAAAACGCTTTAGCCTTTCTGTCATGAAGATTTTTTTCAAGTATGCATTTTTGCTTTTCTTGCTCAGAATCTGCTGCTGAAATTTTTTTGTCGTAACTATCGCATGTCTGGCAAGTGTCAGATCGAGGTGAACCAAAAGAAAGTTTGAAATTTTTTACAAAATATTCTCTATAAAAATCATATGTTACTTTTGGTTTAGAGCCGCTCTTTGTTTCAGGCTCATACAGTTCTAAAAAAAGCTCATGCATTTTCTTAACATTTAAATCAGCAGACAAATACCTGGATTCCTTATATTGACTGTAATGTGATGAGCGCTTTGGAAAACTTCGAATATGATTATCTATATTTTGTATAATATTGTTGGAAATTCCCCATCTGTAAAAGAAAAAAAAAATGATTAATTAATAAATTAATTAATTTAAAATAAAATAATTTTAATGAAAATAATTGTCATACTTACCTGCAATATTGACACCACTTTGTTTACATTTTTTTTATGTGGTCTTCTTCTTTCTGCAACGTCAAATGTCAACGTTATAATCACTTTCTTTTATTTCGTTGATATTCGTTGTAGAAAGTTGTTCCACATTCCACTGGAAGTCTCTATCAATTCGTTGACGTTGTCATCTTTCGGCGAATTGATAGAAACTTCCAGAAGATCGATTCTTTTTTTTTTTTGTATGTGACGACAGGTATATGAATGCTGTCGTCACTATACAGTATACACGTTTTTGAGTGAGTCAATGCAGTTCTTTTGAGCGATTCATTCGAGTTTTTTTTTTGAGTTGAATAAGTAGTTCTTCGTTAGTTAAATTTTCCATTTTCTTTCTTTTTTTTTAGATTAGTTTTTAATTAAATGAAATTTAATTTAATTAGTTTTTTTTTTGTAAATCAATTTAATTCGTTTTTTTTTCCTTTTTTTTGTAAAAATAAAGAATTTTCTTTTGGTGAAAAAAATTAGTTTTACTTTATTTTCTGTATAACAAAAAAAAAAGGGTAAAGGGTATCATAAAAAAAAAGGTAAGTAGTTTCTTTTTATTTTATTAAAAAAGAAATCCCTCTTTTTTAAGGCTCCGCTCGGCCTCCTATTTAACCTTTCCTTTTTATACAAAACTTTTAACCCTTTTTTCTACTTCTGTAGAATTTTCTACAGAAAAGGGGTTGAAAGTAGGAAAAATCACATTTTTCCAACAATATCATTTGGAATTTTATTTGGCCTATTAGTATGTCGACCTCTCATATCACATGGAGCTGTGATATTTTTTGTTAGAAAATTAGAAAGTCTTTCAGTTCTGCTCTTACTTATTCCGTGAATAGCACAAAACGCTGTTTTACACACTTCCATTTCTTTTCCAAGGCCTTTAACAAAATATTTGTTCTGAAATCTTCTTTTTTCAGTATTGGTAACAGATCGGCGACGTTGTATAGGTTTTTGATGTATCAACCCACATAAATAACAATCTTGTTTTTCTTTATCGCCCAGCTTGTTAAATTCATCAAAAATCTTTTCAAACAGAGCATTATGTTCAGCTCTGAAGCATTTTTTTTTTGCAATTGCATGGTTGACCAATTTTTTTTGCAGGAACAATATTCCCAGAGTAATTTTTGTATTCCTTGCCCTCAGTTCTTTTTCTTTTTATCACATTTCTTTTCCATTTCCTTATAGTTCGTATCCGCTTTTTACCTAATATTGATGTAAATTACACGAAAATAATACTATTATTACCCCTTTGAACAGGAAGCGAATTATCACTAGACGTTTCTTGTTCACCACCACTTTCAACATATTCCGAGCCAGAAGGCGAAAAATCAAACTCAGACTCACTTGTATTCATTTCAATATTCTTAACAACTTACAAAACCAACTACTCACTTCAAAAATTACAACCCAAATAACACTATTTTCTAAAATATTTCAACATTCAAGTAGAATGAATACACTTGCACGGACATGTTCATATTTGTTCAGTTTTGCTATCGGTGCAAAAACCAAACAACTCCAGTAATTGTCTTGTTTTTGTTCCGTATGAGAAGATGTGATAACTCCAATACTGGAATAATTCATTACATAATGAACGCACATATTTGTTTTTTGCACCGAAAGATGGGAAATATTTTTAAGTTAATTTTTCTGTGAAAAAAGTTAGTTTGGGAAAAAGTGGAGTTATCTTGTTTTTGTACTGGTGTCTTCAATTTTGTTAATCAAAATTTATTTTACTAACGTACTTAGCCGGAGTTACTTATTAACTAACTGTTACAAAAATTCTTATCAATAACGTAAACTACGAAGAGAAGTCAAGCAATTGGTAAATTTGCGATCATCATCAATTATTTGCTTCGCGTGAATAAAAATTGTAAATTTAGTAAAATTAATATTTCGCGTGTAAAAATTGATTTCGCAAGTTTTGAAATAAAAAATTCGATTGGAAAGCAAATTTCTATGAATTAGCGCAATACTTATAATTTAATGGGAACGGAAGCGAGTGTCGCAATATCTGCATATGTGACTTGCATACATTATAATTACTGTAGCATTATACCAGAGATACTACATAAATACATATAAATATGTTTTTACATAGTATCACAGATCAGATACACTTATCTCTGATAGTATATAGTATCTTTGATTATACATAATATATGTATACATATGGATATATTATGGTTTTATTTTGTTATATTTTTGAGTTCATTGACTTATGAATGCAAGATACGATTATATATTATCATATCCCGTAAATTGAATTTCTTCTTGAAATTTTTAAAGAATGTCTTTTTTAATGTTTGGGCCTTAGGACTTCTGAAAAATAAAGTATTATTCTGATTTATGATCATAATATAGAAATTGAAAAATCAGGTGTTTTGTGAATTACCAAATTTTTTTATAGACTGAGTCAATTTGTTTTCTAACTAGATAAAAATTGATATTTTCAAATTAATATGGAACATAATTTACAAATATGTATATTTTTCTAAATCTTGAGGATAATGAATTTTAAATTATTTACAATATTTTTTAAAAACATAAAGCTTAAAAATATTTATTTCAAAATTTTTTAAATTTTATTTCGTTGATGTTTTTTGTGTGTGGTATAAAGTATATACTCAAAAAATTCTAAATACTAGCGCTGATGAACATTTAATTAGATTCAATGAAAATTGATAATTATTTGTAGCTTGAAAAATATTATATATATACGAGTATAGGTATATATAATAAACAACATGTCATGAAGTCGAAAATAAATTATTTGTAAATTTATGGATTTTTATGATTGAATGCAATCAAATTTTTTTCATTTATGTTTGTTTGAAAATAAATTATTAAGTAGAATGGGCCTATAATTCTAGTCCTAGAAATATTTTGGAGATCCGTATTATCAAAATATCTTCAGTAGTGATTCAAAAAATTATGTTTGAAAATAACGTGGAATAGTAAATTATAATTGCTTATTTGATTTTTGAATTCAAAATTTACCTTTGTATTTTAACATTTCTATTAAATTGATAACTCATAAACTATTAAATATTATTCCTAAACAAAATTGCCGGCAATAAAAAATAAAATTGAATCAGTCTTCACCCAAACGTCGTGATATTCACAACGAAAATAGAGTGCGGGCTAAAATCAGTTATAGTGAAAAATTAAATAAAAAGTGAAGTGAAGTTAAAAAAAAAAAAAAAAAAAAAAAAAAAAAAAAAAAAAAAAAAAACTAAAAGGTGATCTTTGTAACACGCAATATGACCAACAATAAGCCACCAGATCGACCTAAAAAACCACCGGATATTAAGGAACTAAATAATAAAACTCCTGGACCGAAATTCTTGCTAATGAAAAGGACAGATAACGGTAAGACAATGACAACCGTATCACCTTTTCTGATCAAGAAGGTCATAGATAATAAAATAAACGGCCAATTAGAACTGTGTAAAAAATTAAAGAACGGAACAATATTAATAAAAACTAAAAACATCGAACAAGCTATAAAACTACTAAATCTAAATAACTTATCACCAGAAATAAACGTTGAAATCACCGAACACGAGAGGTTAAATTTCTCCAAAGGGGTCATCTACAACACGGATTTAATATACTTAGAAGACGATGAAATCCTCAAAAACTTAAAAACTCAAAATGTAACCAACATCAAAAGAATTACAAAAAAAACAAATGATAAAGAAGAATCAACCGGTCTATTCATTTTGACTTTTGCAACAACCTCAATTCCGCAAAAAATAAATGTTGGGCACTACATACCGGCCCCCTTTAGATGCTGGAATTGTTTTCATTTCGGCCACTCTAAAGACTTTTGCAAAAAACCAAAAATATGTGTAAACTGCAACAATGAATATCATTTTAATGATAACAAAACAAAAGAAGATAAATGCCATAATCCGACACAATGCACGAACTGTTACTCTCCAATGCATACTGCTACAAGTGAAAATTGTCCAATATACATAAAACAAAAAGAAATATTAAAAATAAAGACAGTAGAACAAACAGATCTTAAAACAGCTAAAATATTATACCTGCAAAGACACCCAACCAGCAACACAAAACCAACATACGCATCACAAGTATTCAACAAACCTTCAATTCCAAAGACTACAAACACAACAAATGAAACAACAAACAATACAAAAAATGATTCTACAGTTAAAAATTCAAATATAGCAAATATCACAGAAAAAGAAAATTTGCAACAAATAAATTGTAACGACAAAAAAATTAACAATAATAAAACAATAGTAAATGAACTACCCAATCAAACAAATGACGTCATAGATATAGATATGGACAATACAACAGATGAAGAAATTCCCAACACACTACAATCAGCTGCATTCACACAAACTAAAAGAAGAGGAAGACCACGAAAACAGTTAGAACGAATTATAAACAATCCACTAAAAAAAGAAAAGGTTAAACTAACCTTACTCAATGAATTAAAAAATAAATAATATATGTATAATATGCCACAAACAAATAAGAAACTACTACATTACTTGAACATAATTCAATGGAATTGCCATGGTCTTTCTACACATACAAATAATCTTTAATTATTAATGAAAAAATATGAAAATAACATCATATGTCTTCAAGAAACGAAATTTCAACCAAATTACAAACCCTCTTTTAACAAATACAAAGTTATATATAAAAATAAAATAACAAATACAATAGCTCATGGTGGTGTCGCAATAATGATACCGGAAAACATAGAACATGAAGAAATTAAACTAAACACTAGTCTACAAGCAATTGCTATAAAAATCTTCTCTCCAATAAAAATGACTTTAATAAATGTATACCTCGATTCAAAAATCAAATACCAAGATGTAAACAACATAATTAGACAAATAAATACCCCTTTCATCCTCCTCGGAGATATGAACGCACACAATACAATATGGGGCTCGAAAAAAACAGACATGAAAGGAAAAATTATTGAACAAATAATAGAAAACAATTCACTCAGTCTCATGAATAAAAAATGTAATACCCACTTCAATTTTTCATATAAAACTTTCTCTGCCGTAGACGTATCAATATGCACACCTACTATACAAAAATATTTTGACTGGAAAATAGAAGAAGATCTATACGATAGCGACCACTTCCCAATTATTATATCGTCAAAATTAACAGTCACGAAGATTGAGAAAAGGCAGATCTTTAATACAAAGAAAGCTAAATGGGATCTATATCAATCTAAAATCAATTTTGAGAAAGATATAAAAGACTTTAAAAATACTGATGAGTGCGAAACATACATCACTAAATGCATTATTGACGCAGCAAAAATTTCAATCCCAATGACAAACATAAAACCAAAAAAATCTCAAGTACCTTGGTGGAATAAAGAAATTGAAATGAATGTTAAACAAAAGAAAAAATTATTAAAAAAGTACAAACGAAGTATGAATCTAGAAGATTTCATAAACTATGTAAAAACAAGACGAAAAACAAGAAGCCTCATCAGATATCATAAAAAAAAGTCTTGGGAGGAATATGTATCAACTATAAACTCATTCACACCTACCAAAGAAATTTTTTATAAAATTAGAACTTTAGAAGGTAAAAACACACATCATCAAATTTCAACAATCAAAACAAACGACACCATCTTAACAGATCTAAAAGAAATATGTGAATATACCGCAAACTTCTTTCAAAAAACATCCAGTAATTCCAACTACACTGACTTCTTCCAACAAATGAAAAGAATACATGAAAGGTCACCTCTAGAAATACCAGAAGGAAAAAATGAAAGCTACAACGAAATCTTCAATATGGCAGAATTAGAACATACGCTCAGAAATGTAAAAGGATCATCACCAGGAATGGACTTAATACACTATGATATGGTAAAAAACTTAAAATACGAACAGAAACAGTATATTCTGCAATTTTTCAATTACATATGGACTAAAGGTAATATACCTCAATCGTGGAAAGAAGCAATTATAATACCTATCCTTAAACCCAATAAGTCACCGGAAATTATAAACAACTACAGACCTATATCCCTTACAAATATTCTTTGCAAAATATTGGAGAAAATGATCAACAAAAGATTGTCCTGGTATTTAGAAAGAAAACAAAAATTAGACAAAAAACAATTTGGTTTTAGAAAAAACTGTAGCACAATAGATGCATTATCACTTCTTCAATCAGATATAATAAATGCATACAACAAAAATAAATACCTTCTAACAATATTTCTAGATACAGAAAAAGCTTATGATAAAATTTGGAGAAGAAACATACTAGACATAGCAAAAGACCTTAAAATAAACGGAAATATGTTAAAATTTCTAAAAGATTTTCTGGAAGATAGAAAATTCAGAGTTCAAATTGGAAACAATACGTCTAGTAAGTATAAAACTGAAAATGGCATTCCTCAGGGGTCTGTACTCAGCACCACCCTCTTTATTATAGGCATAAATGACCTATACAAGCTTATCAAACCACCAGTAAACCACATAATATATGCAGATGATATAGTTATCTACACTTCCCATCGAAACATAGAAAAAGCAAAGAATATACTACAAACAACATTAAATAATTTAGCTAAATGGTCAGAAAATAAAGGAATACAAATTTCTGTTCCAAAAACAAAAGCAATGATTTTTTCAAAAAAACGTAAACAAGCACAAGTCGATAGAATCATCCTAAATAACAGTAAAATTGAGTATGTATCAGAGTACAAATATTTGGGACTAATTTTTGATAACAAGCTAACATGGAAAAACCATATCAATAAAATAAAAAATAAATGTACAAAAATGATGAATATACTAAAAATACTGAGTAATACCACAGACAATATTACAGACGTCCCAATGAAACCAAAAATATGTCATCATATAAAATGAAAAAATCGTGTGTCCCCATCTACTTTACATAAATCAAAATGCTTCAATTTAGTTTAGTTTTGAATCCATAAAAATAATATTCAAATAATACCAAACTTTGAACTTGAAACAAACTTTAAATGAATGTTAATATGTAGTACAATACATATTAATTTTTACACATTAATACATATGTTCATATGTTTGTACAATTAAAATTAGTATAGCGTATAGCGTATAGCACCCATTCACCAGGAAACAATATAAATTGGTATTGTATTGAATTTATCAGTGTATTTACATACGCATTTACGCACATATTTTAACATTAGACAGTATGTAGTAGTGTCGAATGTCTGCTTTGCCTGTGCTTTAATAATTATACGCAAACGTATTAGATGGTATTAGCAATAGACAGAGTAAATTCGTTTTTGTACATTTCAATCTACCTGCTATCGCAGAGAATATAATACATACAAACATATATATATATCATTTGTGGTGCTGCTATACGAATACTTCGCAGGTTTATTTCTTTCATCATTTTTTTTCTTTTTGATGTTGCTTTTGCTATGCCACTATCTTGACACACAATTACATATATATGTGCAGTGTGTATGTAGTATGTTCACTATTGTACATGGATGGAAAAATTATTTCAGGATTTGTTATAATTTTTGAACAATTTTTGACTTGAACATTTAGAATATTATTTTTTAAAAACAGACAACTAATTAGGGTATTCACGGTTTGGTCTTGTATCATTGTAAACGGTGTAAACTCGTACAACCCTACACCTATTGTAAACATCTTCAATGTAATTTTTACCTACACTGCTTGTAAAAATTTACACTGCTGAAACCCATTGTATATTACTATTGCTTATTATTGTATGTATATGCCATTCTGACATTAAATGCTAAAATAATTTGATTATTTTTATAATATTTTAGCTGACATAATTTGCTTGATTTCAATACAAAGTTTTCGTTCACGATAGTGTAATGTGTAAGATTTTGGTGTATGTTCACACTTTTTACACTTTTACAACATTTCGTGAATACCTCTAACATTATAAGCATTTAGACTGTGTACTGTTGGTACTGTGCAGTGATAATTTTTATATTTCCTTCTGTATGGTACACTATATCACAAACAATAAACATGTTTATTAAAGGGTATGTTATGTATACAACTTGTTATACACATACACATAATTATAAATCATTATGGTGTACTATCCTTACTGTAGTCTATACTATACGTGACGTATACAAAATATACAATGTATACAAAAACAAGTGCAGGTATATATTTTTTTTTCACACACAAAAAGGAAAAAAATGAAAGAATACTCGTAACTAGCGATACATATTCCTTCAAAATTTAATGCAAACATTTAATAGGGTTCAATGTCCAATATTATTGTTGTATATAACACATATAATCCTTATCTGTGTTTATACATAGGACTAAATGATACCTGCAAGACAACATGCACTATGGTAGCATACCATCAGCATTAATATTATCATATACATATATAAATGTTTATGATATTATATATACTGCCAAATTGCAACAAATAAATCGTATATTTTCTATTATGTAAATATACGAATAAACCTAAACACACTCAAATCAGATTGTTTATATGTATACGTATATAATTTTATGAACCATATTTTAAAACTTTTATCGAATGCAAGAACAACTGAATATTAACGTATATTTTGAATTTAAATATATCTAAGACTCGAATCTGGATTTTCCAGAACGTCCATATGAGTTTGATTTTGTTACATATTGAATTATATGCAGAGGAACATCTGATCTTATCTGTGGTAATACTAACTATGGTTCTGAACGGCAAACACTTTTAAAAATTCTAAAATCTAATATAATACCTAAAATAGACTATGGAAGCTACATATACCAAACTACAAACAACACACATTTGAAAAAATTAGATATAATCTTAAATAATGGGATCAGAGCATGCACCGGGGCATATAGAACCAGCCCAATTAAAAGTATTTTAATAGACTCTAACAACTTACCAACATATTTGAGACACATTAAATCAAGCTTGAGATATTTTTATAAAATATGCACCAATATGAATCATCCGCTGCATCAACAAACTCTGTTTTTAGATAATACAAAAAAACTAAAATATGAATCACCTACAACTTTAACATACAAGAACATATTAAAATACAATCTACCGACGCCTAAATGTGTAAAAGTAAACGAATTAGAAAGACACCCCCCTTGGCAAAGAAAAAATATAAACTACGATTTTAATCTCTGCAGACACAAAAAACAAAATACACCAGCTGAAATCTACAAGCAGAATTTCTTGGAAACTCTAAACAATAAATACAAAGAACACACAAAAATTTTCACAGATGGATCCATAATAAAAGAAAAAGCAGCTTTCGCATGGCTATCAGGAACCAAAAAGAAAAACACAGAATATATGATAATGCCAATATACATAACACCGAGCTCTATGCCATACACACGGCCCTTACATCCACTAAAGAAACAACAGACAAGCACATTCTAATTCTAACAGATTCACTAAGTGCCATAAAAACAATACAAAAGCTTTACAGTACACATCCTTTAGCAAAAGAAATACACAACTTAATACAAGATAACATAGAAAAAACATACACTTTTATATGGATACCGAGCCACAGAGACATAATACTAAACGAAGTGGTTGACTCACTAGCCAAATCAGCTATCGACCAACAAATAAACCAGAATTTCAAAAGAATTATAAACGATATATACGGACAAATTAAAAATGAAATTATACTTCTTTACCAAAAAATGTGGGATGCAGAAGAGAACCAAAACAAACTCAGAGAACATAAAACATGCATAAAACCATGGCAAAGCCTGCATCAAATTGGTAGAAAAGAAGCAGTTGTAATTACTAGGATACGAATAGGACACAGTAGACTCACTCATGAACACCATATCACAAAAACAGATAAACCAAAATGCATATGTCAAAACATAATTACTATTAAACACATCTTCCAACAATGCCAAATGTATCAGAACATAAGAACCAAACATCACGTAGACTACACAACCATAGGAGAAGACAACATCAACAGTATGCATAAAATCATAAACTTCCTCAAAGACACTAATCTTTTCTTTAAAATATAAAAACATCATATGCTAAACCAACAAAACAAATCATCTGGTCCAAAATGACTACATATTAGTTGGGTGACCATACAATTATAATAAAAAAAAAAAAAAAAAAAAAATAAAATTGAAAAATTTATAACTTTTTTCTAACTATAACTTTGAATGAAAATTTTTAATTTGATGCATTCATTTAAAAAGTGCAAGAACTGATCAGTTCTGCATGGTGCGGTCATGGAGTTGCCAAAAAATAGGAAGTTAATCTGACCTGCGTATACTTTAGAATATATTATCAGAAATTTGAATAGCCTCTGACATTTAGTATTAGGACTATTAGTCATAAATATTTTTATACAGCTTTTTTTTTGAACAAAAGTTTTAAAATTGCATGTAGGTATTTTTAATTCTGTTTTTTTCTATAAAATATATGTAACTTTGTTTTGAACTTAAATGAACCTAATGAATTCGGACAAAAAAGCGATGAATTATCAATCGTCTTTTAATACGTTTGAAATTATACAATATTTTAATATTTTAATAGTTGATGTTGAATCCAATCAACATTTCGTCTAAAAAAAAAAAAAGATAAGAAATTATTAATTAAATTTAATTATTTAATTTGGTTTAAAGGTATTTTCTTAAAAAAAAAAAAACTTACGAAAAAATCAACTTTCCATTGCACTTAGATTTAGTCCTCCTGTAAAAAAAAAAAAAAAAAAAAAAAAATTAAAAGTTATGAAACAATACACAAAAAGACCAGCACCAAAAAATGTAGACAGAACCACTTAACCAAACATATAACATAAATAATACAAATACGTAACATACAATTATCTATTCACTTTACAAAGAAAAATATTTAACAAATTACGAATCACAACATAATGGAAATGGACACAAAATCAAAACATTACTATCACAAAATACTTATAACACAATGTATCACCACATATCTTGCACCACATAAAACTAAAACATAAAATGCATGATCACACAGTAAATATAAATAAAATACTTAACTTTAGTTTAAATTAATCCAAATATTAATTACTTTAATTAAAAAAAAGGGGGTCAATAAAAGGTAAAAACCTTTACCTTTTCACAATTATTTTAGAAATAACCTTAAACAAAAAAAAATAATAATATAAATGTAGATAAAAATATATATAGATGGTACATATATAATCATACATACATATAAAACATAAATAAAAATATACATAGATAACTACATATGCCAGTACTGTCAGATCTGTTACCAGTACCAGTACCAGTTAAATAGTTACCAATCAAAGTTATTCACAATCACCACAAATTGTCATTCGAATCATCGGACACAATTTGAACAAAACGGTTTTATAAAAAAGACGAGTGCATGAGACAAATAGAAATTTTATCACCAACGGGGAAAATAGAAAATTCCAGAGTTTGCAAATTTTGATATATAAAGGGTTGCGATTCGCAGAAAAATTCGTCTTTTGCAATTACTTGTGTATACTGTCGTGTTGAGACTGAAGCAAGGAAAACAAGAGACCAAACTCATCAGCTTGGACGTGTTGAGTCCTATCAAAATCTAGCGTGTTGAGCTAGTACTTAGGGAAAAGTTAGGAATTTCTGTAAAAATACTTAGAATTTTTACAGAAATTAGGGAACGTCGTAGTAAATCATCGTCAAAAAAATATATTTAGAAAATTTCTTATAGAAATTTTCTAACACTTGGAGCCGGAATTTATTATTGTAAAAATACTTAGAAAATTTTTTTATAAAATTTTCTAATATTTCAAGTAGAAATTCAACATCGCTAAATACTTAGAAAATTTCTAGGACTTAGAAATTTTCTGAGGTTTCGTCGCCGAAAGTATCATCAAAAAATTGAATTATTTTGGAAAATTAGAAAATTCATCGAGACAGTAAAAAATATTTCATCTCGACAGTCGTCAATTCCCGTCGGCAATCTTCAGTTTGCGTAACGATTTTTTTTTGAAAATTTAAAATTCAAACAAACATTGTAATTGGTTCGTCATCGTTATATTCAGCAGCAGTTCTTCAAGCAACATAATTTCTACAACGCCATCTATCTGTGTAGGTCGACCTATACCAACGAATTTTTAGTTAGTATTTAATAAGCTAAGAACATATGCAAAATTTATAATTAAAGTAAATTTGAGATATTTCATTTGCATAAATTCATATTCCGTTTTCGATTGTAACATATTCGTTAAAATTATTTGCATAATTATTGTACATATACAAACTATAAATTAAAGTAAAATTTTATATATTTCATTTGTATAAATTCAAATTTTGTTTTGATTTGTAAACAATTTATTGTATAACTATTTCCGGTTAATCGAAATATTATTATAATTAAAAATATTGAATTTCTTTTTATAAATTGAATTAAATTTAGTTAGAAATACATATTATTTTAAATAGTTTATAATTGTTTGTAATTTAGTTTTAGGATATTGAATTTGTTAGACTTAAGAGAATTTTTTTAATAAAATTTATAACGTAAATTGAAGAACATTGTGTTTTTATTTTATTAAACATTTTGAACCGGCACCTTTCTTAATTAATGTTAAATTAAACTTTTTTCATATTATTTTCTTTGGGTGGATTTAACATTTGGTCCTTCGAGCCGGATAAAATAGAAACTCAATTTTCTTCAATTTATAGATAGACTCTAAAAAATTTGTAAAAATGCATAACATTCAGAATTTAATTAAATTACAAACAGCTTTGGAAAATGAATTAAATACTGTTACAATCAGAATTAAACAAAATTTAACTGAAAATCAACCAATTAATGTATATGAACGTAGAATACAAAAATTAAATGAATTAACTGATAAATTTAGGGATAATCATTATTTAATTTATCAAGCTGAAGATTGTAAACTCACTGCCGAGTATATTGAGCAAAATAAATACGATGTATTTGAAGAAACTTGTTTTAGTTTAATCACAGAGCTACAAGAAAAAATTACTTCGTTAACCAAATCAAGTAACGTTTCAAATGACGGTGGTTCCACACATGTTACAACTCTCGTATCTCCACAAAAATCGAAAATAAAGTTGCCTCCTATTTCTTTGCCTAAATTTGATGGTACCTACAAATCTTGGCGATCATTTAAAGATTTGTACACAAATTTAATTCATAATAATAAGGAAATTTCAGATGTTGAAAAACTACACTACCTAAAATCTTGTGTTTCTGGTGAGGCTGCAAGAATTATTAAACCATTTGAAGTCATTGGAACAAACTATTATAAAGCATGGCAAACATTGGAAAAAAGGTTCAATAATAATAGGGTATTAATCAATGCACAACTAGAAAAATTGTGTAAAATAAATTTGACAAAAACCGAAAATGCTCAATCCATGAAGGATGTGCTTAGCAATACAGAAGAGATCCTTCATGAATTGAAAACATTAAAGGTCAACATTGAAAATTGGGACCCTATTATTGTGTATCTTACGCTGCAGAAATTATCACCAGAAACACGAGAATTATGGGAGATAAAACAAAGCGAGAAAAATGAGGTTGCTTCATATAAAGAATTGGTAGACTTTTTAGAGTCAAGATTTCGCGTATTAGAAGCAATTAATACACCAAAACGAAGTAATGTTTTCTTAGCTCACAATAATAAAAATACTAATCAAAATTTAAAATGTACAAAATGTAAATCTGATCATAGGCTGTTTAACTGTTCGAGCTTCAAATCACTATCAGCGACCGAAAAACTAAACTTCATCAAGAAAAACAACTTATGTATGAACTGTCTCACTTTCGGCCATAAATACAACGACTGTAAAAGTAAATATACGTGCGGTATATGTAAACGAAAACATCATTCCCTATTACATACTAGCTTCAATACCACATCGAACGCAAATCGGGATAAACCTTCTGCTCAACCGACAGTTACACAAAACAGCGATAGCACTGGAAACGAAGCTTTGCCAGTCAGAAACTCTAACGAAAGGAATGAAGTAAAGACTTTCTTTTCTTCAAACACGAATCAAGCACTCTTAGCAACGGCTTTGGTTAGAATTCGGAATACAAAGGGTCACAACGAAGTATTGCGAGCCTTGATAGACTCAGGGTCGCAAGCAACATTTATAACTGCCGCTGCAGCAAAACGCCTGCAACTCGAAATCACACGGACGAATCAGCACATCAGTGGACTCAACCAAAGCAGTACCACTGTGGCTAATTCTCAAACTGAATTCACTCTGGAATCGGTATACAGAAACTTTAAACACCGGGTAAATGCGTTAGTGGTAAGGAGTATCACTAACGATTTACCTACTTATCGAATTGAAACGACAGGTTTTGATCATTTGAAAGATCTAAATCTAGCTGACCCTAATTTTGCGATACCTGGAAAAATAGATTTGTTAATTGGAGCAGAAGTGTACGCAGCGATAATTCGTGGAGGAATTAAACGCTCATCTGAACCCAATCATCCTGTTGCGATAAACACTGAATTAGGCTGGATTGTGATGGGTAGCATAGGACATGCTACACAATCCAGTAGGACGTTCATGGTGCAGGTCCATGAATCTTCTTTGGATACTCAATTAAGAAAATTTTGGGAGCAAGAAGAATGTTTGAATGTAAAACACGAGAAACCTGAAGACAAGATATGTGAAAACATATATACAGAGACAACTAAACGTTTAACAAATGGTTCGTATCAAGTAGATTTACCATTTAAAAAGGTTCCTGAATTTGGTGAAAGTAAACGAAAAGCAGTATCACAATTTCTTTCATTGGAACGAAAATTTCAACAAGACACGGAATACTATAACCTATATAAGAAAAACATCGACGAATATTTAGCAGCTGGTCATATGATTAAAGTCGATAATAGCAATAATAACACCAGATCATATTATATGCCACATCATGGTGTACTTAAAGAAAGTACTACTACTAAATTGAGAACAGTTTTTAATGCATCGAGTAAAACCAGTAACGATATGAGTCTTAACGAACAAATGTACATCGGGCCTACCATACAACCAACTTTGGTCACCACCCTGCTAAGATGGAGAAAATATCGGTATGCGATTACAGCTGACATAGAAAAAATGTATCGCATGATACATATTAATCCAGAACAATATGATTTACAACGAATAGTATGGAGAAATTCACCTAATGAACCAATCGAGGATTACGCACTAACAACAGTAACGTTCGGTACCGCGGCAGCACCATTCTTAGCTATTCGAACAATTCACCAACTGGCCAATGATGAATATCAAAATTATCCGAGAGCTGCAGAAATAGTCAAAAAACACATGTATGTAGATGACTTATGTTACTCGCATCCTGATCTAAACGAATTAATATCCATTCAAAATGAATTACGACAACTGCTAAAAAGGGGAGGTTTCAATTTACGAAAATGGATCGCGAACGATTCCGCCATACTAGACCAAATTCCAGTCGAAGATCGCGAATTAAAGGAATTTTTAACAATTTCTGACATGTTTAATGTTAAAACCCTTGGTATTAGATGGAATCCTACCACAGATAAGTTTAATATATGCGTGAAAGCAAAAAACGAAGAAAGGAAAATCACAAAAAGAACAATTTTGTCAGAAATTGCTTCGTTATTTGATCCATTCGGGTGGCTAGCTCCATGCATTATGACGGCGAAAATAATAATGCAAAAGCTTTGGATCTCGCGGTGTGATTGGGACGACCGGCCTCCAGAAATGTTAGTAGAAAAATGGAAACAATTCGTTGAAAAATTACATCATATTTCTACCATCACAATATCTCGCTGGTTAAATTTCACTAACAACAATGCTGAAATTACGATTCACGGTTTTTGTGATGCATCGAATGTAGGGTACGCGGCGGTAATATACCTACAAATAAAAGAAGGAAATGAATCCAAAGTATCTTTAATAGCATCGAAAACCAAAGTAGCCCCCATCAAACCAGTATCTTTGCCTCGCTTAGAATTATGTGGTGCTACTTTGCTGGCCAAACTAATGAAAAACGTAACAAATGATCTTGAATTGGAAAATGCTAAAATCATACTTTGGACAGACTCAATGATAACGCTTTCATGGATACAAAAACATGCAAGTAATTGGAAAACTTATGTAGCTAATAGAATTGCAGAAATCCATGAACACACTAGTCCTTCATCGTGGCGATATATACCGGGACCTGATAATCCAGCAGATAGTGCTTCAAGAGGTCAAATGCCCGACGAACTAACAGAAAATGAATTATGGTGGAATGGACCAAAATGGTTAAAGAACGAAACGATGTGGCCGAAACAACCAGAAGTATTGGATTCGGTTGAAGAAATAAAAAAACAAAAAGTTTTCGCTGCAATTGCAGAACCAAATATTTTATCAAGATACTCATCATATTCTAAACTACTAAGAATAACAGCTTATTGTTTACGTTTTATAAACAATTGTCGCTTGAGTCATAAAATTAAAACACATCATCTAAATACAGAAGAAATTGATCAAGCAGAGGTTTCAATTGTGAAAACAATACAGCAAAATCAATTTGCCGCAGAGATAAAATATTTAGAAAATGAACAACCTATACATAGAACTAGCAAAGTTTTAAATCTAAATCCATTTCTAGACGAACAAAAGGTACTCAGAGTGGGTGGAAGATTAGGAAAGTCAGAACTACCATACGACGAAAAACATCCAATTCTTCTACCAGCAGATCATCCAGTTACGAAATTATTAATCAATCATGTCCATGAAAAAACATGTCATGGAGGCATACATTTGGTATTAAACACAATTAGAAATAAGTTCTGGATAATTAATGCGAAAAATACGATTCGTCATCAATTACATAAATGTCTTAAATGCTTCAAAATGAAACCAGTACACAATACTCAATTAATGCATGAACTACCAGCTGCTAGAGTAACTCAATCTTTCCCGTTTCAACATGTCGGTATCGATTTTGCGGGTCCTATTGAAATGAAAATATCATCATTACGAAATTCAAAAACTACATCAGTTTATATATGTTTATTCATCTGTCTCTGTACTAAAGCAGTTCACCTAGAACTAGTAACGGACTTAAGTGCTAATGCCTTTATCGCAAGTTTCAATAGATTTATTAATAGACGAGGTCTATGTTCAGACATATATTCTGACTGCGGAACAAATTTTGTTAAGGCCAACAAAATTATGTTTTCAAAACAAACTACTGAGGAAATTGCAGATAAATTATCTACAGAACGAATAAAATGGCATTTCAATCCACCTTCTGCTCCACATTTCGGCGGTTTATGGGAATCGCATATCAAATTGATCAAAACACATTTAAAAAAGACACTACAAAATACGAAACTCACCTTTGAAGGTCTGTATACCGTCTTATGCAACATTGAAGCGTGTGTTAATTCTCGTCCATTAACACCACTAAATATCGATTCGAATGACAATACAATTATTACACCAGGCCATTTCCTAATACAGAGAAATTTACAAGTAGTACCAGAAACCAACAAAATAAATGATAACGTCCCTACGAAACAATGGCAATTTTTAAAACAACTACAACAAAACTTTTGGCGAAGCTGGTCAAAGGATTACTTGCATCAACTCCAAGTCAGATATAAATGGAAAGTTACTCAAGAAAACTTGAAACCTGATGATATTGTTTTGATTAAACAAGAAAATTATTCACCTTTAACATGGCCATTGGGTCGCATCCTTGAAACATATCCTGGAACTGACGGATTGGTAAGAACAGCATTGATAAAAATTGGGCAAAAAACTTATGTAAGACCAATCGTCAAATTATGTAAAATTCCGATTAATCAAAACTAGAAAATCAATTTTTAAAAAAAAAAAAAAAATGATCACCCCTGAACACTAAATAAAGTCTACAAACAGTACTGCCATATACACAAATTGGAGAGAAAATTTTAAAACTCAATGAATAGACCGTTATCTGTAAAATTTCAATAAGAAAGGTTTTTTGTTCTATATAAAACAAAGAATAGAGAAGTTTCTTAAAACAAAATTTTTCTTTAAATTCAAACAATTATAAAAGTGTATAAAAATTAAAAATGAGTTCAACCAATTCAAACTCGTCAACACCAGTGCCATCAGAATACCAATCTTTTGGTATTATTTCAAATTGGAGCCTGGAAATGATAACTCAACCAGACAAAGGTCTGCCAAAACTAAAATTAAAAAGGAAGGCTGCGATTGCTGAAATAGGAGAAAAACGAAAAAAATTAAAGGAAAAAATATTAAATGATGCTCCTGCCACATTTAAACCTCCTTTTGAGGCAACCGGTTTGGTAGTGCAACACACTAGGAAACAAACCACCACATTGAAAGTGCCTGATTGGTTAGAGGCCCCAGAAGGAATAAAGCGTCTCATAGAAGACTGGCCTATTCCATGGCAGCAAATATATAAATTCACAACATATAGATTACGACTGAACGGAATGATGATGCGGTTTACGAAAACCAGAAATGGTATGGTCACTACAAGGATCAACACAAAATAAAATAAAATAAAATAAACTAAAATTTTTTGTAATATATTAAAATAAAATAAAAAAAAAAAAAACAAACTTTAAATAAATAGAAAAATAAATTACAATAAACATATTGTTTCATTTAAACCAAAAAATATTTCCTCATGATTGCTGCCCGCCGAGGATGTTGAATCCAATCAACATTTCGTCTAAAAAAAAAAAAAGATAAGAAATTATTAATTAAATTTAATTATTTAATTTGGTTTAAAGGTATTTTCTTAAAAAAAAAAAAAACTTACGAAAAAATCAACTTTCCATTACACTTAGATTTAGTCCTCCTGTAAAAAAAAAAAAAAAAAAAAAAAAGGGGGGATTAATATTAAAAGTTATGAAACAATACACAAAAAGACCAGCACCAAAAAATGTAGACAGAACCACTTAACCAAACATATAACATAAATAATACAAATACGTAACATACAATTATCTATTCACTTTACAAAGAAAAATATTTAACAAATTACGAATCACAACATAATGGAAATGGACACAAAATCAAAACATTACTATCACAAAATACTTATAACACAATGTATCACCACATATCTTGCACCACATAAAACTAAAACATAAAATGCATGATCACACAGTAAATATAAATAAAATACTTAACTTTAGTTTAAATTAATCCAAATATTAATTACTTTAATTAAAAAAAAGGGGGTCAATAAAAGGTAAAAACCTTTACCTTTTCACAATTATTTTAGAAATAACCTTAAACAAAAAAAAATAATAATATAAATGTAGATAAAAATATATATAGATGGTACATATATAATCATACATACATATAAAACATAAATAAAAATATACATAGATAACTACATATGCCAGTACTGTCAGATCTGTTACCAGTACCAGTACCAGTTAAATAGTTACCAATCAAAGTTATTCACAATCACCACAAATTGTCATTCGAATCATCGGACACAATTTGAACAAAACGGTTTTATAAAAAAGACGAGTGCATGAGACAAATAGAAATTTTATCACCAACGGGGAAAATAGAAAATTCCAGAGTTTGCAAATTTTGATATATAAAGGGTTGCGATTCGCAGAAAAATTCGTCTTTTGCAATTACTTGTGTATACTGTCGTGTTGAGACTGAAGCAAGGAAAACAAGAGACCAAACTCATCAGCTTGGACGTGTTGAGTCCTATCAAAATCTAGCGTGTTGAGCTAGTACTTAGGGAAAAGTTAGGAATTTCTGTAAAAATACTTAGAATTTTTACAGAAATTAGGGAACGTCGTAGTAAATCATCGTCAAAAAAATATATTTAGAAAATTTCTTATAGAAATTTTCTAACACTTGGAGCCGGAATTTATTATTGTAAAAATACTTAGAAAATTTTTTTATAAAATTTTCTAATATTTCAAGTAGAAATTCAACATCGCTAAATACTTAGAAAATTTCTAGGACTTAGAAATTTTCTGAGGTTTCGTCGCCGAAAGTATCATCAAAAAATTGAATTATTTTGGAAAATTAGAAAATTCATCGAGACAGTAAAAAATATTTCATCTCGACAGTCGTCAATTCCCGTCGGCAATCTTCAGTTTGCGTAACGATTTTTTTTTGAAAATCTAAAATTCAAACAAACATTGTAATTGGTTCGTCATCGTTATATTCAGCAGCAGTTCTTCAAGCAACATGTGGCTGTACTGCATCAAGTTCCGATAACAACCAACAGAGGCGCACTTGTGCCGTCTTTGACAATTGAAAACGAAACGAAAGAAGACAAAGAATAAACATATAAAAACGAGAATAAAACTGATAAAACAAGAACAAAAGAGAAAACGAAAAAAAAAGATACAGAAAATTTAAAATGGTGGCTCTTGACTTCTTCAGTGCGCGACATAAGCAAGAAAAGAATATCTGACTACATCCTACATCTATAATCATAAAAATAATTGTGTTGTTCCATTTAATTAATAAATAGTTTTGTTTAAAGTAAACTGTCAATTCTCTTATTATTATTATTATTATTTTCGTTAGATTTTCAGAGAATCTACAGTGGTGACCCCGACGTGATTTTTTTGTTACACATGACGAGAGTGGACCAGACCATAGATAAAACAACTAGTGGTGAAACTGCAGTAACTCAAACGATCACCCAAAATATGACAACAACTTCGTCCAACATGAGCAGTGATCAGCAAGCAACAACCACAACAATTCAGGGTACACGGTCTGATGACGATGAAATAGCGTCAGTAGAATTCAAATTACCGCCATTTTGGAAGCAAGATCCGGCTTTGTGGTTCATCCAAGTGGATGCCGCATTCCATCGCAAGAGGATTACCAATGACAAGAGCAAATATTGGACCGTAATTTCCTATATTGATCCGGAATTACTACAACATGTGTCAGATATAGTAAAACGACCGCCTGAAATTGATATGTATAAAACACTAATGGCCAGTTTCACAGTGGGAGCTTAAGTATGAGCTTAGCTAAACTCTAAGGGAAGCTTAAGTACTTAGCTTAAGTTCGTTCGGTTTCACAGTATAATTTTAAGTGTCGCTTAGCTAAGCCGAATGAAACATGCAATTGTGATTGAAAAATGAAATATTGCATTGTGAATTACAGCTGACATCAGTGAAATGTTGTATTGTGAATAACAGCTGATATATAAGTATAGTATTTGAAAATGTAAATTTAAAAAAGTGAATGTGGAATTATAATTATAATAATAATAATAATAATAATAATAATAATAATAATAATAATAATAATAAGTAATAATAATAATAATAATAATGTGTGAGACGAAGATAATAATATAATAATAATAATAATATATAATAGTAATACATAATAATAATCATAATAATAATAATAACAGTTTTTATCTTATTTCAGTTCACTTTTTTTCTATATTTATATACACACATATTTATATGATACAAGAACTAATATGTATATACATATATATGTGGTTGTATCATGAATATTTATATATAGATACAATATATATATATAATATGCTTATATATATATATATTATATATACTTTTATATATATTATATACATATATAATTTATATATACATTTATTCACTGTGAAAATTAAATGTATAATTATTCAATTATTAATTTTGTTTTGTAATTAATTTTTAATTAATCTAAAATAAATATATTTATTTTCTGTTCACTTCTATTATTTTAATATATATTTATTTTCACATTTCTATATATAACATTCTAAAAAAATCAGCTATCACGTGTCTTCTTCTTAGTTAAGTGAAGCTTAAGCCTAAGATGTTCATCACTTAAGTTAAACCACACTTTAAACTCTACTTTTGGCTTAAGTTGTCACTGTGGAACTGAAATATTATTTAAGCTTCAACTTAAGCCTTAAGCAATACTTAAGCTCCCACTGTGAAACTGGCTATAAAAGAAAGTTTAATCAGTCGTCTAAGTACAACCCAAGAACAACAATTGCAAATACTACTTAATGATATAGAGTTAGGAGACAATAAACCCTCACAACTATTACGCAGAATGCAAGATTTTGCTGACAACAAAGTAACAGAAGATGTCCTACGTTCGCTTTGGTTAAAACGTCTTCCAGCCAACGTTCGTTTCGTTCTATCAGCCAACGTAGAAACCAGTCTCACTGCAGCAGCAACATTAGCTGATCGACTAGTTGAAATTAATCCAATACAAAGCGTCATGGCTGTCAGCAGAGCAAAAGAAGTCTTAACAGCTAATCCAAGTGAATTTTCTAATGACCAACGATTAGACAAGTTAGAAAAAGCGGTGCAAGCTTTGCAGGTGTCAGTGAAAGAAATTCACAACAGTAGAAATAATCGTGATCATACACCAAGAAGTAGATCTCAATCAAGATCTCGTTCTCACTACCGAACACCTGTACAAAACAATGGAATATGTTTTTACCATGAACGATTTGGTGCTAAAGCTAATAGATGTCAAGAAGGGTGTACCTTCGTGCAGAAGCAGGGAAACTAAATAAGCTGTCCTTAGAGCAGACGGGAAGCGACAGCAACGTATTCCAAAAAGAAATCCGTCTGTACATTCATGACAAAAATAGCAGAATAAAATTTTTGGTAGACTCAGGTTCAATATTATCAGTATTACCTAGAGCTCTCTTTAAAACAAAATTAACTCTTAGTCCAATGAAACTTTATGCAGCAAATTCCAGCGTCATCAATACCTACGGCAGCAGGATCATGGAAGTAGATCTTGATCTGCGTAGATCTCTCAAATGGTCTTTCACGATTGCAGATTTAAAAACACCTATTATTGGAGCCGACTTTCTAAAGCACTTTGGACTACTAATTGATCTTCGTCAAAAACGTCTCATCGACGCTAACACGACTCTGACAACAAAATGCGATATCATGCGAACTCATACGCACAGCATCTCTACTCTAAATCAGGAAAATTCTTATTCTAACCTTTTGAAAGATTTTGTTGATATAACCAAACCTACAACAACTCTACGCACCGAAGCTACTTCACTAGTCGCTCACTACATTGAAACTACTGGATCTCCAGCCTTTGAACGTTTTAGAAAGTTAACTGGTGATAAACTAACAGCACTGAAGACTGAAATTGAATACATGCTTGAACAATCAATGATAAGAGCTTCAAGAAGTCCATGGGCAAGCCCAGTTCATCTTACACCTAAAAAAAGTGATGGCTGGCGTGTATGTGGTGATTACAGAAAGTTAAATGCCAAGACAACACCAGACAGGTATCCATTACCATTACTTCAAGATCTATTCCAGCGACTACACAACAAGAAAGTATTCTCAACTTTAGATCTAGTACGAGCTTATCACCAAATACCTATGGCAGAGAAAGATATACCCAAAACAGCAATCAACACACCGTTTGGTCTGTTCGAATACCTCGTAATGCCATTTGGCTTACGTAACGCATCACAAACTTTCCAAAGGTTTGTCGATTCGGTTTTTAGACGACTTGACTTTGTTTTCGTATACATAGACGATGTAATCGTCATGTCAGAAACCTACGAACAGCACCAAGAACATCTCAAGCAGGTTTTTCAGCGTCTTCGAGAGCACAAGTTAGTCATCAACGTCAGCAAATGTGTTCTTGGGCAAGAGCAAGTACAATATTTAGGTTACACAATCAACCAAAGTGGATATCAGCCACCAACAGAACGCGTTGAAGCAATAACCAACTACAAACAACCAGAAAACATTCAAGAACTACGACGATTTCTCGGTATAATCAACTATTATCGTAGATGTTTACCAGATGCAGCTAAATTCCAAGCACCTCTCAACGAATTCATCAAAGATTCAAAAAAGAACGATAAGAGAAAGATTCCTTGGACCGACGAAACAGTTCGAGCATTTGAAAAGTGTAAAGAAAGCATTGCAGAAGCAACACTTATGTCTTTTCCAGATCCTAAAGCACATTTAGTTCTAACTACAGATGCTTCTGATACAGCTATGGGAGCAGTTTTAGAACAGCTCGTTGAAGGTCAATGGAAGCCAATAGGCTTATTTTCTAGAAAATTAAATTCAGCTGAACGCAACTATAGCACTTACGATCGAGAACTCCTCTCAATTTACTCAGCCATCAAGTTCTTTCAACACTTTCTAGAAGATCGCACCTTTGTGACAAAGACTGACCATAAACCTCTGGTTTATGCCCTATGCAGAAAGACTGAACAAGCTTCACCTCGTCAACTTCGTCAGCTGTCATTCATCTCACAATTCAGCACAGAGATAGTCTATGTTAAAGGTGAAGACAATATTGTAGCTGATGCCTTATCAAGAATCAATCAAATCAATATGCCAACAATAATTAGTCTGCAAGAAATTCAACAAGCCCAAGCCAACGATGAGGAACTTCAAGACTTGTTAAAAAATGCTAACAACGTCTCGTTAAAATTACAACGTCTCAATGTTAATCCAGAACAAAGCATCTTCATTTACTGTGACATTTCTTCCGGTATTGTAAGACCGTTCATTCCTAAAAAGCTTCGTAAAGCAGTTTTTGATACAATTCATGGATTATCTCATCCTGGAGGCAAAGCAACATGTAAGCAATTAAAAACAAAATACACCTGGCCAGGAATCAAACGAGATGCCTTAGCTTGGTCACGTAGTTGTTTATCGTGCCAAAAAGCTAAAGTTCAACGACACACAAGATTGAAACCTAACCACATCGAAGTACCAAGCACTAGGTTCAATCATATCCACATCGACCTCATTGAATTACCTACAGTTGACGGATTCAGATACTGTCTCACAATAGTAGACAGATTTTCTCGTTGGCCAGAAGCCTTACCTATCAAAGATATGACTGCAGACACAGTATCAACAACTCTGTTTGACAATTGGATATGTCGTTATGGCACACCATTATCAATCACATCAGATCAAGGATCTCAGTTCGAGTCAGCTCTGTTCACTGCATTAGCAAGACTGATTGGCTCCTCACGAATCAGAACAACACCATACCATCCAGCTTCTAACGGAATGGTAGAGCGTATGCATCGAACTCTGAAAGCAGCTCTCATGTGTCACCCACAAGTTCCTTGGACTCGGCGCCTATCAACTGTACTCCTTGGACTTCGCACATGTGTAAAAGAAGACTTGAAAGCCTCACCTGCAGAATTATTATACGGAAAAACGTTGCGTGTCCCTGGAGAATTTTTCATAAATGAGGACATGCCAGTAGATCCACAAATCTTCGTTGAAAAATTCAGAGAGTACATGAGGAGCATCCGACCAACTCCAACTGCTCATCACACGAAAAGTCGAATATTCATACTTAAAGACCTATATAATTGTTCACACGTGTTTCTGCGAGTTGATGCAGTAAAGAAACCACTCGAACCTCCGTACTCTGGACCGTACAAAGTAATTGAACGAGTAAATGACAGGGTATTCAAGATTGCTGTTGATGGTGAAGAAAAAACAATGTCCATCGAAAGACTTAAACCAGCATACGTAGCAAAAGATGACATCACTATCTTAGCTCAAGATGATGTGTCCGAAACACCCAATACTCACCAGTGGGGCTCAGGCATGGACCAACCCATGAAGACATATGCAAGGAAGAAGAAGATATCGTTCCCGAGTGAATGCACTAGGTCACTTGGGGGGGAGTGATGTGGCTGTACTGCATCAAGTTCCGATAACAACCAACAGAGGCGCACTTGTGCCGTCTTTGACAATTGAAAACGAAACGAATGAAGACAAAGAATAAACAGATAAAAACGAGAATAAAACTGATAAAACAAGAACAAAAGAGAAAACGAAAAAAAAAGATACAGAAAATTTAAAATGGTGGCTCTTGACTTCTTCAGTGCGCGACATAAGCAAGAAAAGAATATCTGACTACATCCTACATCTATAATCATAAAAATAATTGTGTTGTTCCATTTAATTAATAAATAGTTTTGTTTAAAGTAAACTGTCAATTCTCTTATTATTATTATTATTATTTTCGTTAGATTTTCAGAGAATCTACAAACATAATTTCTACAACGCCATCTATCCGTGTAGGTCGACCTATACCAACGAATTTTTAGTTAGTATTTAATAAGCTAAGAACATATGCAAAATTTATAATTAAAGTAAATTTGAGATATTTCATTTGCATAAATTCATATTCCGTTTTCGATTGTAACATATTCGTTAAAATTATTTGCATAATTATTGTACATATACAAACTATAAATTAAAGTAAAATTTTATATATTTCATTTGTATAAATTCAAATTTTGTTTTGATTTGTAAACAATTTATTGTATAACTATTTCCGGTTAATCGAAATATTATTATAATTAAAAATATTGAATTTCTTTTTATAAATTGAATTAAATTTAGTTAGAAATACATATTATTTTAAATAGTTTATAATTGTTTGTAATTTAGTTTTAGGATATTGAATTTGTTAGACTTAAGAGAATTTTTTTAATAAAATTTATAACGTAAATTGAAGAACATTGTGTTTTTATTTTATTAAACATTTTGAACCGGCACCTTTCTTAATTAATGTTAAATTAAATTTTTTATATTATTTTTTTTGGGTGGATTTAACAGTTGATATTATATTTAATTATTTATTATTATAATTATATATGTATACACTAAATAAATTTATGGATTTATAATGTTTCGAGGATGCATTTCCAATTATTAATTGATTAGAAATTAAATGCCGTGTAAAAGTAGTTGTGAACAATACTTTACATCCAGTTTTAGTTTAACTATAGTTGGAAGACAGTTTTCAAATTTAAAAATTTTAAAATTAAATATATTACTATATATGATTAAATAAAGTATTATATTTATATGCAAATTATGTATAAAAATATCTAAGAAAGTCATTGCAAAGCAGAAGAAATTTGATCACGATCGAAGTGGATTTTGCATTTACGCAACCTGAATATTAGTGGTAACGTAGTAAATGAATGATATATTCTTCAAATATAGATATTGTAGTATCTTAAAAGGATATTTGCTTGAGGCCTGTTACCTATCAAAATTGTTATTTAATTCTTTTCAGAGGAAAACCATCAGAGTGCAGTGTAATTGATAAATATTCGGTAATTATAAACTTTCGCTGTCAGCTAGTTTTTTTTAAACATTAAAAATCGAAAAATATATGAATCTTCATGATTCTAGTCTCAAAATGTTCCATTTAACTTCGGATTTATGAAAAAAGTATAATAGTTACAGTTTGATGCGTAGGAGAGTGTAGGTAGATGGTTAAAAGAGCATATGAAAAAATCAGTTTAATTCAGTTCAAAAATGTTGATCAGTGTTAACGAATGACGCTAATTATACAGCACTTTTCATACTCTTTTAGCATCCCCGCACCCACCTGCAAAAATTCTCTTTTTTTCATTTATATTTTATTTTTCATTCTATAAAATTTTTCAATCTTACTAATGAAAAATTACTCATGAGTAATCACCATCCACCACCCCCCACACCACTCCTCGCATCAAACAGCCACTATTATATTCTATTCATAAATCCGAAATCAAACCAAAGTTGAAAAAAGAGCAAAAAGGTTGACTTTTCAATTTTTTATGAGTAAAAAACCAGCTGATTGCGAAAGTGGTATATGTAATTACCAAATAATGTATTCATATATCTATGAATAACAAAAAGGTTCATATTTAACATTACACACAAATGTTTTCATAAAAAATATGTTAAGAAAGGTCATTGATACTATATACATTATAGATCCTGATATACATTATTGAACAATCTATTTTTATAATTACACTTGTATGTATGTGTACAAAATACCATATATACGATGTATACATGTGGTAGCAGTAGATTAAGTACACATGTACTCATTTTTAAAATTAATTTTATTATTTTAGTAAAATCATTACTAATTATCATAATATTGTATTACCCATCTATTATTAACTTATCATTCTATTGTATACACTTACCGTTTGTCTTATCAAAATTTGCTATTTCTGGAATATTGTACTTTCTTGTTATAATCATTATTGTATATACTTACCGTTTGTCTCATCGAAATTTAATATTTTTGGAATATTGTATTTTTACTTTTTAAATTACCGTGGACGTGGATAGGCCGTTTGCATATAAAATCAAAATAGTACTTACTTTTTTTTTTTACATTGTTAATTAGTAGTAGTTTGAGTTTCATTATTTTTTACATATTGTATAAAGAATAAAATTATAAATTAATATTGTTGAATTTTGAATATAGTTAAATATTTTGAATTAAATCAGTGTTTTATTTTTTCTACATGGGGGCTCAACCGGGATATGAAGAGCTATAATTTAGTATAAAGTGAATTAATTAATTATTTAATTAGTTAAAAACAAATTGTAGTAAAACACGTGCTGGGTTGATTCGGTATAGAACACTGGACAAAATTAAAATTAATTCGATATTAAAAGTGAACATAAAATTCAAAAGTTAGTGACTACATTGTGAATTAGATTTTATATAGTATTTCATATAGTATTCTGGTCATACCTATTTTATTAAATAAAGTGTTGTGTTCTAAAATGAGTGGAAGACGAAGAAAAACCATTCAAAGAAGTGAATCTTCAATTGAATTTGAATCGGTAGCACCAATACTTCACGAATCAGATAGGTCGAGTACAAAGTTCAATTTCTCTGATATTGAAAACGTGGTTAGAAAATTCTCCGGTGACGAAACAATTAGCGTGAAGAATTGGATAAATGAATTCGAGCAATATGCAAACGTTTTTCGGTGGAACGAATTACAAAAATTCGTCTTTTGTAAAAGAGCTTTAACAGGCGCGGCTAAGTTATTTATAGAATATGAAGTGAAACCGTTAACCTATCGTGATTTAAAACATGCACTTTTTCAAGAATTTCATACGAAAGTTTCGAGCGCGGAAGTTCATAGTAAGTTAAGAAATAGGAAGAAAAAGAACAGTGAATCATTACGGGAATATCTGTACTGTATGCTCGATATTGCTTCCCAAATCGAAATAGATGACTCATCAATTATATCGTACGTCATAGACGGTATTAAAGACACAGTGAATAATAAAATGTTATTGTACGGGTCAAAAAGTATAAACGAATTTAAAGAAAAACTATTAATATATGAAAAAATTAAAAGTGAAAATGTTAAAATAGAGAAGGAATATGAAACAAAGTCAACATTTAACAGAAAAAAAGTGAAGGGTCAAGGGATAATAGGTATTGTTTTAATTGTGGGTCAAAGGACCACGAGTTTCATGGATGCCCACAAAAGGACAAAGGTCCCAAATGCTTTAAATGCAACAAGTATGGTCACAAGAGGCCAGATTGTAAAGAACAAAGTTCTAATACTATTTCTACTGGTATCAAACAGTTGTACGATAAGAATATTGCTTCAACTTCTGCTCATGTGGTCGAAATAACAAAAAGTAGTATGGTCTTAGCAGCCAGAATTAACGGTGTACTGTTAGAATGTTTAATAGACACAGGGAGTGAAATTTGTGTTTTAAAAGAATGTTGTTTAAAATTAATTAATCCAGTTAGTCTTTATAGAAATTCACCAATTACTATCATAGGACTTGGAAAAGTACGTACTAAAGGATCATGCAGACTTGAAATCGAGCTAAACCACGAAAAATATACTAACATAGAAGTTCACATTGTTGATGACAATTGCATGAAGCCCAATATGATCATCGGAATGGACTTATTACGTCAAACTATTATGAGTATAGATGGTGGAGATATAAGTATAAAGAAAAAAGAAACTGCAAATGTTGAAAATAAAAACAAATACGTAGAAGAACTTACCTGTTTCCTAGCAAAGATAGAAGTAGCCCAGGAGAATGATGAATCTATAAATCTACCTGATTTACACCATCTGGACAAAGAAAATGCTGATAAGGTAATTTCATTAATAACACATTACTCACCTCAATTGCCAGGTAAATCAGCAATTAGTATGAAGATAATCACCACTGATGACGAATCTGTATATCGTCCTCCGAGAAGGTTTCCTCCTGTGGAAAGAAAAATAATAGACGAGCAAGTAGCAGAATGGATAAAGAACGGGGTGGTACGTGAAAGTGCGTCAGACTATGCAAGTCAGGTAGTACTAGTAAAAAAAAGGACGGATCCTATCGACTCTGCATAGATTACAGAGGCATTAATAAAAAAATATATAAGGATAGATATCCTCTTCCAAATATTGAGGACCAAATTGATAAGCTGCAATCAGCCAAATATTTCACCACGTTGGATTTAGAAAACGGCTTCTTCCATGTGCCTATTCAAGAAGATAGTAAAAAGTATACAGCATTCGTAACACAGGGTGGCCACTTCGAATTTAACAGAGTACCATTTGGGTTGTGCAATTCCCCGAGCATCTTCCAAAAATACATTAATTTTGTTCTAAAAGATTTAATTAACAATTCTTTCGTTGTAGTCTATATTGATGACATCATAATTCCATCAGTAGCAATCGAAGAAGGAGCGATGAAATTAGAAAAAGTAATGGAAGTTGCTGCTGAAAACGGATTAAGAATTAAGTGGAAAAAGTGTAAATTTTTGCAGACTGCAACTGAGTACTTAGGATATCATATTTGTAACGGCTGCATTTCACCATCTCCATCAAAAACGAAGGCAGTGATGAGTTTTCCGGTACCGACGACAGTTAAACAAATGCAAAGCTTCTTAGGGCTAGCGAACTATTTTCGTAAGTTTATTCCAAACTTTGCAGTGAGAGCAAAACCGTTAAGTGATTTGTTGAAGAAAGACGCATATTTTGAAATTAAGGAAGAACACTTAGTAGCAATAACGGATTTAAAAGAAGCATTAGCTACAAAACCTGTTCTTAAAATTTTTACTTATGGAGCTTCGACTGAATTACACACGGACGCATCAAGAGAAGGATATGGTGCTGTGTTACTGCAACGTGAGCCTGATGATAATGAGTTACACCCAACCTATTATATGAGCAAGAAAACGACAGATGCAGAAAAGAAATACACCAGCTATGAATGGGAAGTCTTAGCAATTATCGAAGCACTCAAAAAATTTCGAGTCTATTTACTAGGGCAAAAATTTAAACTCGTAACAGATTGCAAAGCATTCGAGTGCACAATGAAGAAAAAAGAATTGACTACAAGAGTTGCCAGGTGGGCATTATTATTAGAAGAATTTGAGTATGAAATCGAACATAGATCAGGTAGTAGAATGAGACATGTTGATGCTCTAAGCCGAAACCCAACAGTAATGTGTATTAGTAAAGAAAATCGTTTTTTGGAGAGACTAGCAGAAGCCCAAAAGAAGGATGAACGTCTTCAAGCCATTATGGAGATTTTAAAAGAAAAGCCATACAAAGATTACACTATAAGTGGAGGTATACTTTATAAAATTATAAATAATAACTTACTTTTTGTCGTTCCAGATAGTATGAAGAATATTATAATAAAAGAAATACACGACAAAGGGCACTTTCATCATAAAAAGATGACTGAAATAATTGAAAAGGAGTTCTTCATACCTGACCTTCAAAAAAGAATTACAAAACATATTACTAGCTGTGTAAGATGTATATTAGCAGAGAGAAAAAAAGGAAAAGCTGAAGGTTTATTATGCCCAATACCAAAAGGTGAAAAACCATTCGAAACATTTCACATTGATCACCTTGGGACATTACATAACACAAAGAAAGGTTATAAATATATTTTTGCCATGATAGATGGCTTCACGAAATTTTGTTGGTTATTCCCAACAAAAACGTTGAATGCAGAAGAAGTTATTCAGAAAGTAGAGATTGTCGCAGGAACGTTTGGGTATCCAGAGAGGATAATAACGGACAAAGGTGGGGCTTTTACCTCGAAAGATTTTCGCGACTTTTGTGAACAACGAAACATGAAACTACATTTCATCACTGTTGGCATACCGAGGGGTAATGGTCAAGTGGAGCGCCTTCATTCCACAATAATAGCAGCTTTGACTAAACTATCGATTGAACATCCAGAAAAATGGTACACACACGTCACATCAGTACAGCAAGTACTCAATTCAACTTACCAAAGAGCAATCAAAACAACACCATTTCAATTGTTGACTGGGGTTGAAATGAAGACACCACAAGATGTTAAGATTTTAGAAATAATTGAGGAGGAACAAGTGAAACAATTTGAAGACATGCGACAGGAACAAAGAAGACGAGCGAAAGAAGATATCATTAAAATACAAGAAGAAAACAAAAAACAATACGATAAAAGAAGAAAAACCGCCAAAAAGTACAACGTGGGAGATCTCGTCGCTATTGAAAGGGTGCAGTTCGGTACAGGACTAAAAATTCGACCTAAATTTTTAGGTCCATACAGGGTCACTTGTATTAAAGGTTTCGACAGATACAGTGTACAGAAAGAAGGACAGCATGAAGGACCAAAAATCACAGATACTTGTGCTGAAAAAATGAAACCATGGAGCATAATCGACGATGATGACGATGTTGACAACACAGATTCAGAACCAGAAGAAGATGCAGATAACATCGATGATTCTTCAAATCTTCAGAGGGCTGAAGAAAATGCAGGACGGCCGATTGTGGTAGCAGTAGATTAAGTACACATGTACTCATTTTTAAAATTAATTTTATTATTTTAGTAAAATCATTACTAATTATCATAATATTGTAATACCCATCTATTATTAACTTATCATTCTATTGTATACACTTACCGTTTGTCTTATCAAAATTTGCTATTTCTGGAATATTGTACTTTCATGTTATAATCATTATTGTATATACTTACCGTTTGTCTCATCGAAATTTAATATTTTTGGAATATTGTATTTTTACTTTTTAAATTACCGTGGACGTGGATAGGCCGTTTGCATATAAAATCAAAATAGTACTTACTTTTTTTTTTTACATTGTTAATTAGTAGTAGTTTGAGTTTCATTATTTTTTACATATTGTATAAAGAATAAAATTATAAATTAATATTGTTGAATTTTGAATATAGTTAAATATTTTGAATTAAATCAGTGTTTTATTTTTTCTACATACATACAATCATGTATATCGCATAAACAGCACATTCATTGCATATAGTATTTACTATTATCTATTATCTATTCTGCATAAGCAAGCAGCATGTTGTTATTAATGTCTACTATGTCATGTCTATTATGTATGAATTAGAATTTAGTTTTTACATCGCATTCAATGTTATACCAAAAACCAATATAATATACCATGATATAATATATTTTATATATCGGTCTTTGGTTATATCAAACTTGTTTATTCATGTTATATGCTTTATGTATGTATGTGTACGAGATCGTCTTCAATTCAATATGGATCCTTAGCCTTACATATCCTTATGCACGAGCATAAACCATACATGGAAAATAAATATATATGATCAAAATCTCTCAAAAATGTTCAAATTTATATTTATATGTTCCAGCCAATGATATTCATTTATTCTATTTTCAATACTCAAAATATACATTTACATATAAATAACACTTATATGTGTGGAATATCATATGAATTAAATGTACATTTTAAATAGCATTGTGTATTGTTTAGTGCTGCAAAACATTGACAGGTGTTCATTTCATTTGTGAGAGCAAATATTTATAATAAATGAGAACAAATTCGAAACACTATGGTCCGTCTACACAATTAGTTTTGATAACTCGATTTACAAAAACAATTCCATTATATCACAGACTGTCAGACACATTTATTGAAATCATTATAATTGTGTACAGGGTACATAACTAAAAGCAATTCGAAAAATTTTGAAAAACTTTTTTGATTTTGATGAAGCTTTTTCGATCTTTATCATTTATGTGAGTGTGTCGTTTTTGGAAAAATTACCACTTACACTAAAAAGAAAATCTATTGAGACGAAGAACTATATTATCTTTGCTCGGGATCACCTTATTCTGTACATCGTGATTCGTTTTATAGCTCTATGACAATGCGGACGAAGTCGCAGGCACACACTAGTATATAATATATTTATAAATACATATATGATATACATACAGTATATTTACGAATTTTTGGCATCTATATATAAATCACATTGTTTAAATTTTTCACGGTAATATACAGTTCTACATTTTCTCTATTCCATTTTCCTTTTTCTATTAACCGGCAATCATTCCACTGTATCCATGCTCAAAAATGGATTCTTCTAAGGAATCTAATTCTGAAGAAGCTAAGGAAAAACAGAATGATACTCTACCTGAAGACAATAAACTACAAACTCAGTATATATCTACCATGAAAATACCACCATTCTGGAATAATAGGCCTGATTTATGGTTTATTCAGGTAGAAAGCCAGTTTCGCGTAAAAAATATAACTTCATCGGCTACAAAATATGATTACCTTGTCTCGTCTTTACCAAATGAAATAATGGAGACTGTTTCAGACATTTTATTGAATCCTCCATCTCAAAATAAATACGAAAATTTGAAACAAATTCTTATTACTAGAAATCAAGATTCGGAAGAACGTCGTCTTGACGCAATATTACATAAAATTGAATTGGGTGATTCAAAACCTTCCGAACTTTATAGAAAGATGGAGTCATTAGCATCTAGCAATAGCTGAATTAATACATCACTTCTTAAAAAATTGTGGTTAAGGAAACTACCTACAGCTATACAATCTTGTTTAATTGCATTAGAATCATCACATACCAATGAATCATTGCTTAATATAGCTGATAAAATTTTTGATAACACGTCTTCGATAAATTCAAAAGTCTCGGCTATTCAACACACTTCTGATATGAATCAATTTCAAAATGCAATGAAAAAATTAGAACACTTAATTAAACAACTAGATTCAAGAAAATCCAGAAGAGACAAAAATTATTTTTAGCATAAATCAAACAGTAGAAGCTCCACACCTTCAAAATCGTCACAAAATCAAGAACTGTGCTGGTATCACAAAAAATATAAAGAAAAAGCAAAGAAGTGTATTCCCCCATGCAAAAAACACAACCAAATTAAAAATATTAATTCAAAAAACGGTTCTTAAAGGTTTTGTCTGCCGCAACGAAACCTAATCAAAATTCCTGCCAATTGTTTATATATGATAAACTAACAAATATACAATTTCTTATAGATACAGGTGCTGAGATATCAATAATTCCTAAAAAACTTTTTCCAAATTCGAAAAAATCCCTAGAATATAATCTCATAGCTGCTAATGGAACTCCTATATCTACTTTTGGATATAAAGCCTTAACAATAAGTCTTGGGCTTCGGCGCAATTTTGATCACATTTTTGTAGTAGCGGCTGTTGATCAAGCAATTCTGGGTGCTGATTTTCTTTTTAAATATAAATTACTTGTAGACATCAGACGCAAAATGTTAGTCGATCAAACTACTTTATTATCAGTACAATGCATTTAGCGAAAAAGTAAAACAATTCTACCGAAACTCTACTTTTTCAAAGATGAATTCAGCTACATTCTCAACGATTATCCCTCGTTAATATCTCCACCAAATTTTAACATACCAGTTCGACATGATGTGGTACATCGAATAATTACACAAGGAACACTTCCTTCCGCTCGTCCTAGACGTCTTGATTCAAAAAGATATAATATTGCTAAATCTGAATTCAATATCATGGTACGAATGGGCATATGTCGTCCTTCATCTTCTTCGGTTGCATCTCCTCTTCACATGGTACCCAAAAAGTCACCAAACGAATAGAGACCTTGCGGAGATTACCGCCAACTAAATGCGGTTACAGTTTTAGACAAATATCCTCCACGGAATATCCAAGATTGTAATTTAAATCTAGTCGACTGCAATATTTTTTCAAAAATAGGTTTGGTACGAGCATACCATCAAATTCCGGTGGCAAAGGAAGATATTTTCAAGACAGCAGTTATTACGCCATTCGGCCTTTTTGAATTCACACGCATGCCTTTTGGTGTCAAAAATGGAGCACAGACATTTCAAAGATTTATAGACAGAGTCCTTTCAGATTTAGATTTTGTGTTTCCATACATCGATGACATTTTAGTTGCAAGCAAAACGGTCGACGAACACAAAAAACACCTTCGATCTCTGTTTTCTAAATTACAAGATTATGGGGTAAATATAAATCCAAGCTAGTGCGTTTTCGGTACAAGTGAAATAAATTTTTTAGGTCATATTATTTCTCCAACAGGAATAGCTCCGTCAGAAGAAAGAGTCCAATCCATTCAAGATTTTCCTCCTCAAAATACGCTTAAAAAATTGCAGCGTTTTTTGGGTATGGTAAATTTTTACCACAGGTTTATACCCAAAATAGCCCAGATAGCAATTCCTTTATATCAGCACTTCAACAGTGTAATTCTAAAAATAATCAATAAAAGATTTTATTTGGACAGAAGAACTTCAAAACGCTGTCGACAGTATTAAAAATTGTTTTCATAATCGTCTCTTACTAGTACATCCTGACGCAAATGCAAAAATCAGTTTGTTTGTTGATGCATCAAATGATGCAGTTGGGGCAGTTTTACAACAAAACGTTGTAAAACCTGGGAACCATTAAGTTTCTTTTCAAAAAAATTGAAGCCAAATGAAAAGAAGTATTCAACTTTTGATAGAGAACTTTTGGCAATATACCTTGCCATTAAACATTTTCAGCATTTTGTCGAAGCCAAAGAATTAATAATATTTACTGATCATAAGCCCATTACTACTGTTTTGTTGGATAAAACGGACAAATCTCCTTGGCAAGCCCGTCATTTGAATTTCATATCCCAGTTCACTAATGACATTAGATATGTTAAAGGCTCGAATAATATTATTGCCGATACACTTTCCCGAGTGTACATCGACTCAATTGACTCTTTCGAAAACGAACTTAGTTTGAAAATTTTACAAATAGAACAAAATAAAGACGATGAACTCAATTCTCTACTTAATGTAGTAGATACAAAAAAAAAATCGTCTTTCAAAATAGAAAAAATGTATATCCCGTTAGAAGACATAGAGATCCGGTGTGAAACTACTACAGGTACTAACAGACCTTACGTCCCTTTAAGTATGAGACGTGCAATATACGACAAGATACACAACCTGTCGCATCCAAGTATCCGAGTCACAAGAAAACTCATAACTTCGAAATACTTCTGGCCTAAAATGAATCAAGAAATTAACCTCTGGTCTAAAACATGTATTAAATGTCAAAAGGCAAAAATTAATCGTAACACAATTTCTCCTTACGGAATTTTTCCAGTTCCAAAAGGCAGATTCGAACATATTCATATGGACATTGTTGGTCCACTACCTTCTTCTAACGGTTACGCTTACTTATTAACGATTAGAGACCGATTTTGTTTTTGGCCTGAAGCTTTCCCTCTGCGAAACATAACAGCTGAACACATTGCAAATATTTTCCTTCATCAATGGATTTCTCGTTTTGGTGTTCCGCTTACGACCACGACAGATCAAGGCACTCAATTTGAATCATCATATTGTTCAAAGAAATTTCACACATTTTAGGTAACCACCGCATTAGAACTTGTGCTTATCATCTTCAAGCAAACGGTTTCGTAGAAAGGTTTCATAGAACACTCAAAACCGCACTCAAAACATAATATAACGATCCTAAAAAATGGTACAATTTTTTACCCTGGATACTTTTAGGCATTCGTTCTGCAATTATAGAAGACGTAAACTCTACTCCTGCTGAATTACTTTACGGCCAATCCCTACGTTTACTTGGAGAATTCATTGCGTCAGAAAGAACAGAAAATGTACTCACAAATGCCATTGCCAAAGACATTAAACAAGCCATACAAAACATTAAACCACAACCAAACTTAATACGGAAACAGAACAATGTATTTATACCATCAGGAATGAAAGATTGTTCACACGTATTCATTAGAGAAGAGTTTCATAAGGGGAATTTAAACCCACCATATAAAGGTCCTTTCAAAGTATTATCTAAAAACGAAAAATATTATAAAATTCTTATAGATAACAAAGAAGAAATTGTTTCAATTGATAGACTTAAACCAGCATATATCTTGAATCCAAATATATTTACAGATACAAAAATAACTAGAAGTAAATCTAAAGAAAAAGTTGTAATCAAATTCTAAAATCATAAGTTAACAAGTTTATAATTCTACAACTCATTTATAGCACATTTTAAATAAGGGGGGAGAGATGTTGCGGTATATGAATTGTGACTTGTATGCATATTTCATTTGCCTTATGCATATAATTATAATAGTACAATGTTCATGCATATTATATGGAATTTAACGTTAAAATTGTCTGTTATGATCACATGGTAATTTCATGTACCCAGCATCTCTTATCAAATTGATGATATGAGAGTAATAGTAATTGCTACTTAATTATACTTACACATGCATACCTACTGTAAACGTTAAATAGAGAATAATGTAACATTGTAAACTCTCACCTCTCATGATTAAATTTATATACATGTATACATATTATTGATAAGGTATAATTCAAGCAATCACTGTATGAAATATTAAAAAGTTACCTTTTCTTCTTGTTATAACCACCGAAGTGAAAAGTCATATTGTAAAAAAATAAAATATATATTTTTCAAAAGTAATTACAGTTCTACAGAAATTTTCCATAAAATTAGAACTCTTGAAGGAAAAAATAGATACCACCAACTCACAATAATTAAAACAAATAACACAATCTTAACAGACACCAATGAATTATGTAATTATGTTGCAAAAAACTTTCAAGATATATCTAGCAACGCAAACTACACTGATTTATTCCGACAAATTAAAAGCATAAATGAAAGAATTCCTTTAAACATTCCTATGAACAATAATGAACCATACAACGAACCATTTAACACAATAGAACTAGAGCACATATTAAATAGCGTAAAAGAATCATCACCAGGTATAGATCTAATACATTATGATATGATAAAACATCTAAATCAACATAATAAACAACATCTTACACAATTTTTAAACCATATTTGGATCGAAGGACCAATACCTACATCATGGAAAGAAGCAATCGTAATTCCTATCCTCAAACCCGGAAAAATAACAACAGACATAAATAATTACCGACCAATAGCACTAACCAACGTTTTATGCAAATTATTCGAAAGAATGATAAACAAAAGATTAACATGGCACTTAGAATCACATCATAAAATTAACCTTAGACAATTCCGATTCAGGAAAAACCATAGTACAATAGATGCATTAAATTTGTTACAATCTGAAATAATCAAAACATACAACGAAAAGAAATACTTAACAGCCATCTTCCTAGATATCGAAAAAGCATATGATAGAATCTGGAGAAGAAATATTCTTGATCAAATGAATAAACTCAATATAACAGGAAATATGTTCAAATTTATTAAAGATTTCCTAGACAACCGAGAATTTAAAGTTTTAATCGGCAATAAATACTCGGAAAACCATTCAATCGAGAACGGTATACCACAAGGTTCAGTGTTAAGCACCACTTTGTTCAATATAGGTATAAATGACCTACAAGACAACGTTCCTCTCCCAGGAAAACACATAGCATATGCTGATGATAATGTTATGTACGTTACACACAAAAATCTTCAAGACGCCATAGATATAGTACAATCAACTATAAGTAAAATCACAAACTGGGCAAACAACAAAGGAATAAAAATATCAATACAAAAAACCAAATCTATGATTTTTACAAATAAACGAAAACTACCTCAAATCAATAAAATTACACTTGAAAACAAGGAAATAGATTACGTAAATGAATTTAAATATTTAGGTCTTACATTTGATCGCAAACTAACTTGGAAAAGCCATATCAAAGAGATAACAAATAAATGTATCCAAAAAAAAAACATTCTTAAAATACTCAGCCATACAAACTACGGACCAGACAGAAAAACATTAATAAATATACTAAAATCAAATATTCTACCCATAATAGATTCGGCAGTTACATATATCAAACAATAAATAAAACTCTCTTCAAGAATTTCGATGTCATACTCAATAATGCTATCAGGATATGTACAGGAGCATTCAAAACAAGTCCAACTATCAGTATCCTAGTAGACTCCAACATCACACCTACAGAATTAAGACAGGAGAAATTAAACCTTAGATACTTTTATAAAATATGTGCTAACGCAGGAACCACCCTTTACATCTAGAAACAACAACAGTGAGCAATACTAACAAGGAAACAAAATTTAAACCGTTGAGTAAAATAATGTACAACACAACAGATAAATATAACCTACCTCGTCCGGAACAAATCAAAGTATTCACTAATAACCAACACCCACCTTGGCAAAGAAAAAACTTATTCTTCGATTTCACACTCCATAATCACATTAAACAAAATACACCAACAGAAATATATAAACAAAAACTTTTGGATCTACTAAACTCAAAATATTTAAATTATTACAAAATATACACAGACGGCTCTATAATCAATGAAAAAACGGGATTCGCTTTACTTTTTCAAGACAAAAAAGAACAATTCAGATTATATGATGAAATAAACATTTTCAACGCAGCGTTGTACGCCATAAAAACTGCAATAGAAAAATCATCTTTAATAGAAAATAATAACATATTAATACTCACTAAGTGCAATAGACATATTATTTAAAATATATCCTAACCACCCTACTGCAATAGATATACATAATATAACACATAAACTCATCAACAAATCTTACACCATCATCTGGATTCCTAGTCACTGCGGAATTCTTCCCAATGAAGAAGTGGATAAACTTGCCAAAAAAGCTACGAGGATGAAAATTGATTCAAATCATAAAATAATATATGAAGATATTCACAACCAAATTAATAAGAAAATAAATTCTCACTTTCAAACTACATGGAACTCAATAAACAACAACAAACTTAAAGAACACATGAAGACAATAACTCCCTGGAAAAATATTAACAACATGAACAAAAAAGAAGTCAATGTAATTACATACCAGAATTAGGATTGTACACACTAACCTTACACATATTCATCACATAAACAAGTCACCGAAACCAAAATATAATACATACATGCAATAGCGATCTGAATATCAAACATATTTTTAATGACTGTCAGATTTACCAAAACCTTAGAAAAAAACATAAATTAAACTACTACACACTAGGAAAAGATGACATCGTAAGCATGAAACAAATTATAAACTTTCTAAAGGATATAAAAATATTCAACAATATAGGTATAATAAAAATTAAAAAAATTAAAAAATTTCGGTTCAAAATTTTTTAATAAAATAAAAACACAATGTTTTTCAATTTACGTTATAAATTTTATTAAAAAAAAATTCTCTTAAGTCTAACAATTCAATATCTTAAACTAAATTACAAACAATTATAAACTATTTAAAATAATATGTATTTCTAAATAAATTTAATTCAATTTATAAAAAGAAATTCAATATTTTTAATTATAATAATATTTCGATTAACCGGAAATAGTTATGCAATAAATTTTAATTATACAAACAAATTTAAATCTATGAAATATATAAAATTTACTTTAATTTAAAAATTTGTATATGTACAATATTTCAGTTAAACCGGAAATAACTATGCAAATGAATTTAACAAAATTGAAATAAAATCATGAATTTGTACAAACGAAATCTATCAAATTTACTTTAATTATGAATTTGCATATATTCTTAACTACTAAGAGCTTAATTAACTAATTACTCGTTGGCATAGGTCGACCTACACGGATAGATGGCGTTGTAGAAATTATGTTGATTGAAGAACTGCTGCTGAATATAACGATGACGAACCAATTAAACAATGATTGTTTGAATTTAAATTTTTAAAAAAATCGTTACGCGAACTGAAGATTGCCGACGGGAATTGACGACTGTCGAGATGAAATATTTTTTACTGTCTCGATGAATTTTCTGATTTTCCAAAATAATTCAATTTTCTGATGATACCTTTAGCGATGAAACTTTAGAAAATTTCTAAGTCCTAGAAATTTTCTAAGTATTTAGCGATGTTGAATTTCTACTCGAAGTATTAGAAAATTTTATAAAAAAAATTTTCTAAGTATTTTTACAATGATAAATTCCGGCTCCAAGTGTTAGAAAATTTCTATAAGAAATTTTCTAAGTATATTTTTTTTTTTTGACGATGATTTACTTCGACGTTCCCTAATTTCTGTAAAAATTCTAAGTATTTTTACAGAAATTCCTAACTTTTCCCTAATTACTAGCTCAATACGCTAGATTTTTTTAGGACTCAATACGTCCCGGCTGATGAGGTGGCCTTTTGGTTTCCTTGCTTCAGTCTCAATACGACAGTATACACAAGTAATTGCAAAAGACAAATTTTTCTGCGAATCGCAACCCTTTATATACCAAATTTTTGCGGTTCTGGAATTTTCTTTTTCTCCGTTGTTGAAATGTTTTACTATTTATCTCATATTCTCGTCTTTTTTATAAAACCGTTTTTTTTCAAATTGTGTCTGGTGGTTCGGATGATAACTTATGGTAATTGAGAATAACTCTATTGGTATTTATTTAACTGGTACCTTTTTGACAATTTGACAGTACTGACATGGTCATATATATATATGTGAATATTGTATTATGCATATATGTTTAAATGTTTTTATTTTTGTTAATGTTCATTGTTTATGCACTGCAATTAAATATTTTGTGTTTAATGTTTTATGTTATATATTGTGCTATGTGGATTGTTTTTGTTTTTGTTTGTATGCTATGTTTATAAACATTTTTTATGTTACCTGCTTGTGCATATTCATATTATATGTTCCATATTATTGCATATATTTCTGTGTTATATGTTTGATTACGTTGATTGGTTTACATTTTTTTTAACCATTTTTTTAACATGTTAACCTTTTTTTTTTTTTTATTATACATATTTTTAAACACTGCCCCCTTTTTTTTTGATTATTAAAAATGTTGAATGACGATTCAACATCCTCCCGGAACGCGCAAAAAAATTATTAACTTATTTTATTGTATGTATTGTTATTTTAATTTTTATTTTTGTAATAAATGAATATCATGTTGAATCATTTTAGTTTTCTTTATTTTCTACCATAAAATTCACCTTTGATTTATTTAAAAATTTAAACTTTTTACTCTGACCATGCCATCCTTTGTTTTTGATTTTTAGTCTTTATAATTGTTTGTTTGTCGAAATTTTCGCGGTATTTTCACAACAATTTCATTTGTGTTCCAATATGTGAATCGAATTACCGTCTCATCATTCACCCTGTGTCGGTATGATTTTTTCATCGATTTAATTTTTTCCCATGGAATAGGAGATTTTTGAAGCATTTTGCTAATGCTTGCTGCTTTTCTATGTTCAGTATTTCGTTTTACAAATTGTTGTAGTTGTTTGTTGAGAATATGTGGTTCATGTATGTGTAACATGAATACGTTTGTTGATTGTGTGGCACGCCCTGTGTTGCCCATCACAATCCAACCCAATTCCGTTTTCAATGCGATTGGTTTATCTAAGTGTTTTGATTGTATTATTCCGTCTTGAATAATACTAGCATATACTTCTGCTCCTAGGAGCAAGTCTATACTTCCTGGAATAGCATAATCGGGATCAGCTAGCTTCAAATTTCTCAAATGATTGAAACCTGATGTTTCAATGCGTTGTGTAGGTAGTTGGCTAGTGATACTGTTTACCACTAGCGCTTTGACTCTCTGCTTATAGTTTCCGTTTACCGATTCCAACGTGAATTCGGTCTGTAATTTGGCTCTAGTGGCACTGCTCTGATTGAGTCCACTAATGAGTTGATTGGTTCGTGAATGAGAGAGCTTTAAACGTTTTGTTGCCGCAGCGGTGATACAAGTAGCTTGAGACCCTGAGTCAATCAGAGCCCTCAGAATTTGTAGCTGACCATTACCGTCTCGTATTTTTACTTGTGCTGTTGCTAGCAAAGTTTCATTAACATTCGTTGAAAAGAAATTCTTGAGTGAATCTTCTTTTTCATGTAGTTGAGCAGAAATTTGATTTGTCACTGATAAATTCGCCGAAAAATTATCATGTATCAAAGTGTGGTGCTTCTTCATGCACTTCTTGCATGAACTGTTGCTTGTGCAGTTGATGAATCTATGGCCTGATTCAAGGCAGTTTGTACATAAGTTATGTTTTTTAACGAAGTTCAATTTTTCTATTGCTGATAATGTTTTAAATTTCGAACAATGGCAAAGTCTATGATCAGACTTACACTGTGGACAATGTGTACCCTGATTGGTACCCTTAATATTTTGATTTGAAGAAATCTTGGTTTCACCTGAAGAGTGTATAGCTTCTAATACTCTGAATCTGGCTTCTAAGAATTCTATCAATTCTTGAAATGAAGCCACCTCGTTTTTCTCGCTTTGCTTTATCTCCCACAATTCTCGTGTTTCTGGTGATAATTTCTGCAGCGTAAGATACACAATAATAGGGTCCCAATTTTCAATGTTTACCTTTAATGTTTTTAATTCATGAAGGATTTCCTCAGTGTTGTTAAGTATGTCTTTCATGGATTGAGCATTTTCGGTTTTTATTAAAGTTATTTTACACAATTTTTCTAATTGTGCATTGATTAATACCCTATTATTGTTGAATCTCTTTTCCAAGGTTTGCCATGCTTTATAGTAATTAGTCCCAATGACTTCAAATGGTTTAATAATTCGTGCAGCCTCACCAGAAACACAAGATTTTAGGTAGTGTAATTTTTCAACTTCGGAAATTTCCTTGTTATTATGAATTAAATTTGTGTACAAATCTTTAAATGATCGCCAAGATTTGTAGGTACCATCAAATTTAGGCAAAGAAATAGGTGGTAGTTTGATTTTCGATTTTTGTGGAGATACGAGAGTTGTAACATGTGTGGAACCACCGTCATTTGAAACGTTACTTGATTTGGCTAACGAAGTAATTTTTTCTTGTAGCTCTGTGATTAAACTAAAACAAGTTTCTTCAAATACATCGTACTTATTTTGTTCAATATACTCAGAAACGATTTTACAATCTTCAGTTTGACAAATTAAATAATGATTATCCCTAAATTTATCAGTTAATTCATTTAATTTTTGTATTCTACGTTCATATACATTAATTGGTTGATTTTCAGTTAAATTTTGTTTAATTCTAATTGTAACAGTATTTAATTCCCTTTCCAAAGTTGTTTGTAATTTAATTAAATTCTGAATGTTCTGCATTTTTACAAGTTTTTATAGTCTATCTATAAATTGAAGAAAATTGAGTTTCTATTTTATCCGGCTCGAAGGACCAAATGTTAAATCCACCCAAAGAAAATAATATGAAAAAAGTTTAATTTAACATTAATTAGAAAAGGTGCCGGTTCAAAATTTTTTAATAAAATAAAAACACAATGTTTTTCAATTTACGTTATAAATTTTATTAAAAAAAAATTCTCTTAAGTCTAACAATTCAATATCTTAAACTAAATTACAAACAATTATAAACTATTTAAAATAATATGTATTTCTAAATAAATTTAATTCAATTTATAAAAAGAAATTCAATATTTTTAATTATAATAATATTTCGATTAACCGGAAATAGTTATGCAATAAATTTTAATTATACAAACAAATTTAAATCTATGAAATATATAAAATTTACTTTAATTTAAAAATTTGTATATGTACAATATTTCAGTTAAACCGGAAATAACTATGCAAATGAATTTAACAAAATTGAAATAAAATCATGAATTTGTACAAACGAAATCTATCAAATTTACTTTAATTATGAATTTGCATATATTCTTAACTACTAAGAGCTTAATTAACTAATTACTCGTTGGCATAGGTCGACCTACACGGATAGATGGCGTTGTAGAAATTATGTTGATTGAAGAACTGCTGCTGAATATAACGATGACGAACCAATTAAACAATGATTGTTTGAATTTAAATTTTTAAAAAAATCGTTACGCGAACTGAAGATTGCCGACGGGAATTGACGACTGTCGAGATGAAATATTTTTTACTGTCTCGATGAATTTTCTGATTTTCCAAAATAATTCAATTTTCTGATGATACCTTTAGCGATGAAACTTTAGAAAATTTCTAAGTCCTAGAAATTTTCTAAGTATTTAGCGATGTTGAATTTCTACTCGAAGTATTAGAAAATTTTATAAAAAAAATTTTCTAAGTATTTTTACAATGATAAATTCCGGCTCCAAGTGTTAGAAAATTTCTATAAGAAATTTTCTAAGTATATTTTTTTTTTTTGACGATGATTTACTTCGACGTTCCCTAATTTCTGTAAAAATTCTAAGTATTTTTACAGAAATTCCTAACTTTTCCCTAATTACTAGCTCAATACGCTAGATTTTTTTAGGACTCAATACGTCCCGGCTGATGAGGTGGCCTTTTGGTTTCCTTGCTTCAGTCTCAATACGACAGTATACACAAGTAATTGCAAAAGACAAATTTTTCTGCGAATCGCAACCCTTTATATACCAAATTTTTGCGGTTCTGGAATTTTCTTTTTCTCCGTTGTTGAAATGTTTTACTATTTATCTCATATTCTCGTCTTTTTTATAAAACCGTTTTTTTTCAAATTGTGTCTGGTGGTTCGGATGATAACTTATGGTAATTGAGAATAACTCTATTGGTATTTATTTAACTGGTACCTTTTTGACAATTTGACAGTACTGACATGGTCATATATATATATGTGAATATTGTATTATGCATATATGTTTAAATGTTTTTATTTTTGTTAATGTTCATTGTTTATGCACTGCAATTAAATATTTTGTGTTTAATGTTTTATGTTATATATTGTGCTATGTGGATTGTTTTTGTTTTTGTTTGTATGCTATGTTTATAAACATTTTTTATGTTACCTGCTTGTGCATATTCATATTATATGTTCCATATTATTGCATATATTTCTGTGTTATATGTTTGATTACGTTGATTGGTTTACATTTTTTTTAACCATTTTTTTAACATGTTAACCTTTTTTTTTTTTTTATTATACATATTTTTAAACACTGCCCCCTTTTTTTTTGATTATTAAAAATGTTGAATGACGATTCAACATCCTCCCGGAACGCGCAAAAAAATTATTAACTTATTTTATTGTATGTATTGTTATTTTAATTTTTATTTATGTAATAAATGAATATCATGTTGAATCATTTTAGTTTTCTTTATTTTCTACCATAAAATTCACCTTTGATTTATTTAAAAATTTAAACTTTTTACTCTGACCATGCCATCCTTTGTTTTTGATTTTTAGTCTTTATAATTGTTTGTTTGTCGAAATTTTCGCGGTATTTTCACAACAATTTCATTTGTGTTCCAATATGTGAATCGAATTACCGTCTCATCATTCACCCTGTGTCGGTATGATTTTTTCATCGATTTAATTTTTTCCCATGGAATAGGAGATTTTTGAAGCATTTTGCTAATGCTTGCTGCTTTTCTATGTTCAGTATTTCGTTTTACAAATTGTTGTAGTTGTTTGTTGAGAATATGTGGTTCATGTATGTGTAACATGAATACGTTTGTTGATTGTGTGGCACGCCCTGTGTTGCCCATCACAATCCAACCCAATTCCGTTTTCAATGCGATTGGTTTATCTAAGTGTTTTGATTGTATTATTCCGTCTTGAATAATACTAGCATATACTTCTGCTCCTAGGAGCAAGTCTATACTTCCTGGAATAGCATAATCGGGATCAGCTAGCTTCAAATTTCTCAAATGATTGAAACCTGATGTTTCAATGCGTTGTGTAGGTAGTTGGCTAGTGATACTGTTTACCACTAGCGCTTTGACTCTCTGCTTATAGTTTCCGTTTACCGATTCCAACGTGAATTCGGTCTGTAATTTGGCTCTAGTGGCACTGCTCTGATTGAGTCCACTAATGAGTTGATTGGTTCGTGAATGAGAGAGCTTTAAACGTTTTGTTGCCGCAGCGGTGATACAAGTAGCTTGAGACCCTGAGTCAATCAGAGCCCTCAGAATTTGTAGCTGACCATTACCGTCTCGTATTTTTACTTGTGCTGTTGCTAGCAAAGTTTCATTAACATTCGTTGAAAAGAAATTCTTGAGTGAATCTTCTTTTTCATGTAGTTGAGCAGAAATTTGATTTGTCACTGATAAATTCGCCGAAAAATTATCATGTATCAAAGTGTGGTGCTTCTTCATGCACTTCTTGCATGAACTGTTGCTTGTGCAGTTGATGAATCTATGGCCTGATTCAAGGCAGTTTGTACATAAGTTATGTTTTTTAACGAAGTTCAATTTTTCTATTGCTGATAATGTTTTAAATTTCGAACAATGGCAAAGTCTATGATCAGACTTACACTGTGGACAATGTGTACCCTGATTGGTACCCTTAATATTTTGATTTGAAGAAATCTTGGTTTCACCTGAAGAGTGTATAGCTTCTAATACTCTGAATCTGGCTTCTAAGAATTCTATCAATTCTTGAAATGAAGCCACCTCGTTTTTCTCGCTTTGCTTTATCTCCCACAATTCTCGTGTTTCTGGTGATAATTTCTGCAGCGTAAGATACACAATAATAGGGTCCCAATTTTCAATGTTTACCTTTAATGTTTTTAATTCATGAAGGATTTCCTCAGTGTTGTTAAGTATGTCTTTCATGGATTGAGCATTTTCGGTTTTTATTAAAGTTATTTTACACAATTTTTCTAATTGTGCATTGATTAATACCCTATTATTGTTGAATCTCTTTTCCAAGGTTTGCCATGCTTTATAGTAATTAGTCCCAATGACTTCAAATGGTTTAATAATTCGTGCAGCCTCACCAGAAACACAAGATTTTAGGTAGTGTAATTTTTCAACTTCGGAAATTTCCTTGTTATTATGAATTAAATTTGTGTACAAATCTTTAAATGATCGCCAAGATTTGTAGGTACCATCAAATTTAGGCAAAGAAATAGGTGGTAGTTTGATTTTCGATTTTTGTGGAGATACGAGAGTTGTAACATGTGTGGAACCACCGTCATTTGAAACGTTACTTGATTTGGCTAACGAAGTAATTTTTTCTTGTAGCTCTGTGATTAAACTAAAACAAGTTTCTTCAAATACATCGTACTTATTTTGTTCAATATACTCAGAAACGATTTTACAATCTTCAGTTTGACAAATTAAATAATGATTATCCCTAAATTTATCAGTTAATTCATTTAATTTTTGTATTCTACGTTCATATACATTAATTGGTTGATTTTCAGTTAAATTTTGTTTAATTCTAATTGTAACAGTATTTAATTCCCTTTCCAAAGTTGTTTGTAATTTAATTAAATTCTGAATGTTCTGCATTTTTACAAGTTTTTATAGTCTATCTATAAATTGAAGAAAATTGAGTTTCTATTTTATCCGGCTCGAAGGACCAAATGTTAAATCCACCCAAAGAAAATAATATGAAAAAAGTTTAATTTAACATTAATTAGAAAAGGTGCCGGTTCAAAATTTTTTAATAAAATAAAAACACAATGTTTTTCAATTTACGTTATAAATTTTATTAAAAAAAAATTCTCTTAAGTCTAACAATTCAATATCTTAAACTAAATTACAAACAATTATAAACTATTTAAAATAATATGTATTTCTAAATAAATTTAATTCAATTTATAAAAAGAAATTCAATATTTTTAATTATAATAATATTTCGATTAACCGGAAATAGTTATGCAATAAATTTTAATTATACAAACAAATTTAAATCTATGAAATATATAAAATTTACTTTAATTTAAAAATTTGTATATGTACAATATTTCAGTTAAACCGGAAATAACTATGCAAATGAATTTAACAAAATTGAAATAAAATCATGAATTTGTACAAACGAAATCTATCAAATTTACTTTAATTATGAATTTGCATATATTCTTAACTACTAAGAGCTTAATTAACTAATTACTCGTTGGCATAGGTCGACCTACACGGATAGATGGCGTTGTAGAAATTATGTTGATTGAAGAACTGCTGCTGAATATAACGATGACGAACCAATTAAACAATGATTGTTTGAATTTAAATTTTTAAAAAAATCGTTACGCGAACTGAAGATTGCCGACGGGAATTGACGACTGTCGAGATGAAATATTTTTTACTGTCTCGATGAATTTTCTGATTTTCCAAAATAATTCAATTTTCTGATGATACCTTTAGCGATGAAACTTTAGAAAATTTCTAAGTCCTAGAAATTTTCTAAGTATTTAGCGATGTTGAATTTCTACTCGAAGTATTAGAAAATTTTATAAAAAAAATTTTCTAAGTATTTTTACAATGATAAATTCCGGCTCCAAGTGTTAGAAAATTTCTATAAGAAATTTTCTAAGTATATTTTTTTTTTTTGACGATGATTTACTTCGACGTTCCCTAATTTCTGTAAAAATTCTAAGTATTTTTACAGAAATTCCTAACTTTTCCCTAATTACTAGCTCAATACGCTAGATTTTTTTAGGACTCAATACGTCCCGGCTGATGAGGTGGCCTTTTGGTTTCCTTGCTTCAGTCTCAATACGACAGTATACACAAGTAATTGCAAAAGACAAATTTTTCTGCGAATCGCAACCCTTTATATACCAAATTTTCGCGGTTCTGGAATTTTCTTTTTCTCCGTTGTTGAAATGTTTTACTATTTATCTCATATTCTCGTCTTTTTTATAAAACCGTTTTTTTTCAAATTGTGTCTGGTGGTTCGGATGATAACTTATGGTAATTGAGAATAACTCTATTGGTATTTATTTAACTGGTACCTTTTTGACAATTTGACAGTACTGACATGGTCATATATATATATGTGAATATTGTATTATGCATATATGTTTAAATGTTTTTATTTTTGTTAATGTTCATTGTTTATGCACTGCAATTAAATATTTTGTGTTTAATGTTTTATGTTATATATTGTGCTATGTGGATTGTTTTTGTTTTTGTTTGTATGCTATGTTTATAAACATTTTTTATGTTACCTGCTTGTGCATATTCATATTATATGTTCCATATTATTGCATATATTTCTGTGTTATATGTTTGATTACGTTGATTGGTTTACATTTTTTTTAACCATTTTTTTAACATGTTAACCTTTTTTTTTTTTTTATTATACATATTTTTAAACACTGCCCCCTTTTTTTTTGATTATTAAAAATGTTGAATGACGATTCAACATCCTCCCGGAACGCGCAAAAAAATTATTAACTTATTTTATTGTATGTATTGTTATTTTAATTTTTATTTATGTAATAAATGAATATCATGTTGAATCATTTTAGTTTTCTTTATTTTCTACCATAAAATTCACCTTTGATTTATTTAAAAATTTAAACTTTTTACTCTGACCATGCCATCCTTTGTTTTTGATTTTTAGTCTTTATAATTGTTTGTTTGTCGAAATTTTCGCGGTATTTTCACAACAATTTCATTTGTGTTCCAATATGTGAATCGAATTACCGTCTCATCATTCACCCTGTGTCGGTATGATTTTTTCATCGATTTAATTTTTTCCCATGGAATAGGAGATTTTTGAAGCATTTTGCTAATGCTTGCTGCTTTTCTATGTTCAGTATTTCGTTTTACAAATTGTTGTAGTTGTTTGTTGAGAATATGTGGTTCATGTATGTGTAACATGAATACGTTTGTTGATTGTGTGGCACGCCCTGTGTTGCCCATCACAATCCAACCCAATTCCGTTTTCAATGCGATTGGTTTATCTAAGTGTTTTGATTGTATTATTCCGTCTTGAATAATACTAGCATATACTTCTGCTCCTAGGAGCAAGTCTATACTTCCTGGAATAGCATAATCGGGATCAGCTAGCTTCAAATTTCTCAAATGATTGAAACCTGATGTTTCAATGCGTTGTGTAGGTAGTTGGCTAGTGATACTGTTTACCACTAGCGCTTTGACTCTCTGCTTATAGTTTCCGTTTACCGATTCCAACGTGAATTCGGTCTGTAATTTGGCTCTAGTGGCACTGCTCTGATTGAGTCCACTAATGAGTTGATTGGTTCGTGAATGAGAGAGCTTTAAACGTTTTGTTGCCGCAGCGGTGATACAAGTAGCTTGAGACCCTGAGTCAATCAGAGCCCTCAGAATTTGTAGCTGACCATTACCGTCTCGTATTTTTACTTGTGCTGTTGCTAGCAAAGTTTCATTAACATTCGTTGAAAAGAAATTCTTGAGTGAATCTTCTTTTTCATGTAGTTGAGCAGAAATTTGATTTGTCACTGATAAATTCGCCGAAAAATTATCATGTATCAAAGTGTGGTGCTTCTTCATGCACTTCTTGCATGAACTGTTGCTTGTGCAGTTGATGAATCTATGGCCTGATTCAAGGCAGTTTGTACATAAGTTATGTTTTTTAACGAAGTTCAATTTTTCTATTGCTGATAATGTTTTAAATTTCGAACAATGGCAAAGTCTATGATCAGACTTACACTGTGGACAATGTGTACCCTGATTGGTACCCTTAATATTTTGATTTGAAGAAATCTTGGTTTCACCTGAAGAGTGTATAGCTTCTAATACTCTGAATCTGGCTTCTAAGAATTCTATCAATTCTTGAAATGAAGCCACCTCGTTTTTCTCGCTTTGCTTTATCTCCCACAATTCTCGTGTTTCTGGTGATAATTTCTGCAGCGTAAGATACACAATAATAGGGTCCCAATTTTCAATGTTTACCTTTAATGTTTTTAATTCATGAAGGATTTCCTCAGTGTTGTTAAGTATGTCTTTCATGGATTGAGCATTTTCGGTTTTTATTAAAGTTATTTTACACAATTTTTCTAATTGTGCATTGATTAATACCCTATTATTGTTGAATCTCTTTTCCAAGGTTTGCCATGCTTTATAGTAATTAGTCCCAATGACTTCAAATGGTTTAATAATTCGTGCAGCCTCACCAGAAACACAAGATTTTAGGTAGTGTAATTTTTCAACTTCGGAAATTTCCTTGTTATTATGAATTAAATTTGTGTACAAATCTTTAAATGATCGCCAAGATTTGTAGGTACCATCAAATTTAGGCAAAGAAATAGGTGGTAGTTTGATTTTCGATTTTTGTGGAGATACGAGAGTTGTAACATGTGTGGAACCACCGTCATTTGAAACGTTACTTGATTTGGCTAACGAAGTAATTTTTTCTTGTAGCTCTGTGATTAAACTAAAACAAGTTTCTTCAAATACATCGTACTTATTTTGTTCAATATACTCAGAAACGATTTTACAATCTTCAGTTTGACAAATTAAATAATGATTATCCCTAAATTTATCAGTTAATTCATTTAATTTTTGTATTCTACGTTCATATACATTAATTGGTTGATTTTCAGTTAAATTTTGTTTAATTCTAATTGTAACAGTATTTAATTCCCTTTCCAAAGTTGTTTGTAATTTAATTAAATTCTGAATGTTCTGCATTTTTACAAGTTTTTATAGTCTATCTATAAATTGAAGAAAATTGAGTTTCTATTTTATCCGGCTCGAAGGACCAAATGTTAAATCCACCCAAAGAAAATAATATGAAAAAAGTTTAATTTAACATTAATTAGAAAAGGTGCCGGTTCAAAATTTTTTAATAAAATAAAAACACAATGTTTTTCAATTTACGTTATAAATTTTATTAAAAAAAAATTCTCTTAAGTCTAACAATTCAATATCTTAAACTAAATTACAAACAATTATAAACTATTTAAAATAATATGTATTTCTAAATAAATTTAATTCAATTTATAAAAAGAAATTCAATATTTTTAATTATAATAATATTTCGATTAACCGGAAATAGTTATGCAATAAATTTTAATTATACAAACAAATTTAAATCTATGAAATATATAAAATTTACTTTAATTTAAAAATTTGTATATGTACAATATTTCAGTTAAACCGGAAATAACTATGCAAATGAATTTAACAAAATTGAAATAAAATCATGAATTTGTACAAACGAAATCTATCAAATTTACTTTAATTATGAATTTGCATATATTCTTAACTACTAAGAGCTTAATTAACTAATTACTCGTTGGCATAGGTCGACCTACACGGATAGATGGCGTTGTAGAAATTATGTTGATTGAAGAACTGCTGCTGAATATAACGATGACGAACCAATTAAACAATGATTGTTTGAATTTAAATTTTTAAAAAAATCGTTACGCGAACTGAAGATTGCCGACGGGAATTGACGACTGTCGAGATGAAATATTTTTTACTGTCTCGATGAATTTTCTGATTTTCCAAAATAATTCAATTTTCTGATGATACCTTTAGCGATGAAACTTTAGAAAATTTCTAAGTCCTAGAAATTTTCTAAGTATTTAGCGATGTTGAATTTCTACTCGAAGTATTAGAAAATTTTATAAAAAAAATTTTCTAAGTATTTTTACAATGATAAATTCCGGCTCCAAGTGTTAGAAAATTTCTATAAGAAATTTTCTAAGTATATTTTTTTTTTTTGACGATGATTTACTTCGACGTTCCCTAATTTCTGTAAAAATTCTAAGTATTTTTACAGAAATTCCTAACTTTTCCCTAATTACTAGCTCAATACGCTAGATTTTTTTAGGACTCAATACGTCCCGGCTGATGAGGTGGCCTTTTGGTTTCCTTGCTTCAGTCTCAATACGACAGTATACACAAGTAATTGCAAAAGACAAATTTTTCTGCGAATCGCAACCCTTTATATACCAAATTTTCGCGGTTCTGGAATTTTCTTTTTCTCCGTTGTTGAAATGTTTTACTATTTATCTCATATTCTCGTCTTTTTTATAAAACCGTTTTTTTTCAAATTGTGTCTGGTGGTTCGGATGATAACTTATGGTAATTGAGAATAACTCTATTGGTATTTATTTAACTGGTACCTTTTTGACAATTTGACAGTACTGACATGGTCATATATATATATGTGAATATTGTATTATGCATATATGTTTAAATGTTTTTATTTTTGTTAATGTTCATTGTTTATGCACTGCAATTAAATATTTTGTGTTTAATGTTTTATGTTATATATTGTGCTATGTGGATTGTTTTTGTTTTTGTTTGTATGCTATGTTTATAAACATTTTTTATGTTACCTGCTTGTGCATATTCATATTATATGTTCCATATTATTGCATATATTTCTGTGTTATATGTTTGATTACGTTGATTGGTTTACATTTTTTTTAACCATTTTTTTAACATGTTAACCTTTTTTTTTTTTTATTATACATATTTTTAAACACTGCCCCTCTTTTTTTTTGATTATTAAAAATGTTGAATGACGATTCAACAGACAGTATATGTAGTAGTGTCGAATGTCTGCTTTGCCTGTGCTTTAATAATTATACGCAAACGTATTTGCAATAAACAGAGTAAATTTGTTTTTGTACATTTCAATCTATGTGCTATCGCAGACAATATAACACATACATACATATATGTATATTATTTGTGGTGCTAAGTGCTTTACGCTATACGAATACTTCAGGTTTATTTCTTTCATCCTTTTTCTTCTTTTTGATGTTGCTTTGGCTATGCCACTATCTTAACACACAATTACATATACATATATGTATGTGCAGTATGTATGTAGTATGTATACTACTGCAGAGAGGTAGAAAAATTATCTCGGGTTTATTTAGAATTTTTGAACAATTTTTGACTTGAACATTTAAAATATTATTTTTTAAAAACAGACAAATAATAAGGGTATTCACGGTTTGGTTATGTATCATTGTAAACGGTGTAATCTCGTACAATCCTACACCTATTGTAAACATCTTCAATGTAATTTTTACTTATACTGCTTGTAAAAATTTACAATGCTGAAACCCATTGTATGCGGTGTATATTACTATTGTTTGCTATTGTATATGCCATTCTGATATTAAATGCTAAAATAATTTGATTAAATTTATTTTTATAATATTATAGCTGGCATATGTTATTAATTTGCTTGATTCCAATACAAAGTTTGCGTTCACGATATAGCTAGTATAATGTGTAAGATTTGGGTAGAGCTTGTTCAAAATTCCCAGCGAATAATCTGCGCATGTTTCTCTTGAAATTAAATATGTACATAAAATGATTATATGTTTTTGTGTTTTTCTCCCATATAAACCTGAAAAAGTGTAACCACTACAATTATAACCTCGCTCAAGGCATAACGCCATACTCTCACTGCGCATATATTCTATTCGCTACGAATTTTTAACAAGCCATATATGTTCACACTTTTTACGCTCTTACAATATTTCGTGAATACCTCTAACATTATAAGCATTTAGACTGGCATTTAGATTTTTATATTTCCTTCTGTATGGTACCAATGGTACACTATATCACAAACAATAAACATGTTTATCAAAGGGTATTTTATGTATACAACTTGTTATACACATACACATCATTATAAATCATTATGGTGTACTATCCTTACTGTGGTCTATACTATATATGAATATGACGTATACAAAATATACAATGTATACAAAAACCAGTGTATATGTATACAAAAACCAGTGCAGGTATATATTTTTTTTGCACACAAAAAAAGGAAGAAATGAAAGAATAACTAGCGATACATATTCTTTCAAAATTTAATGCAAACATTTAATAGGGTTCAATGTCCAATATTATTGTTATATATACCACATATAATACTTATCTGTGTGTCTGTGTTTATACATAGGACTAAATGATACCTGCAAGACAACATGTACTATGGAAGCATACCATCAGTAATAATATTATTATATTCATATAAAAATGTTTATGATATTATATATACTACCAAATTGCTACAAATAAATCGTATATTTTCTATTATTGCATGTAAATATACGAATAAACCTAAACACTCAAATCAGATTGTTTATATGTATGCGTATATAATTTTATGAACCATATTTTAAAACTTTTATCGAATGCAAGAACAATCGACTATTAACGTATATTTTGAATTTAAATATATCCAAGACTCGAATCTGGACCTAACAATAGGTCCATATGAATTTGATTTTGTTACATATTTTAATATATGCGGTGAAATATCTGTATATTTTCTGTGGTACAAGATACAAACACATCTCGTAATGCCTATAGCATATATAGTTGCTTGGTATGGATCTCGATGTACTTAGCATACAGATGCTTTGTACAAGATATAAACATATCTCATAATACTTATATCATATATTTGCTTGGTATATAAATCTCGATGTACCTAGCATACAGTTGCTTTGTACAAGGTGGTACAAGTGTATAAAGCCGTAACTAGAATGACTTAAGCTAACTCAAGTCAGAAGTCAGATTACATTGTTTTAAATCAGTGTAACTATATTTGACTCAAGTCAGCTTCATTGAATTTAACGAAACACTTTGAATTTTCGTTGACTTCAGTGAGTGTGCTTACCGACCACACAAAATTGAGTGGCTTGAGTGAAATATGTACATATGTACATGTATTATTTAAACATAACCAATTCCATATGAAGTTTATATGAAATATCGCATTTTGTAGTTAATGTAAAAAATTTGTAAAAATTTCCTTTATGTGTAACTCTCTCCAAATTTTATGTTTTGTATGTGTAACTCTAACTAGTAACAAATATATATCATGTTCATGTAACTATTAAATTAACTAACCTTGCTTTCACATATGCTTACTCAATTCACACAAGCCAATATAGTTACAACTTCAGACTTGAGTGAATTTCGTTAGCTTGACTTGAGTTAGCTTAAGTCATTCTAGTTACGGCTTAAGATACACATAATTATATCATAATACCTATAGCATATTGTCGCTTGCTATAGAACAAATGCATCTTGCGATACGAGCATGCACATGTTTCGGTTAATTTATAGCATTCACACTATCCTATGCAAATATTTGCTAAGATGATGATATCCTTTCTTTATGATCACAAAGGATATCATTTTCTTGCTTTCATGTACGCCGGTACAATAAATGCGTTCCTTGCATATTTCGTTATGGGTACATTGATACCCAGAAACAAAGATTTGGTTGGTTAGCAACCAATACAAAAAATTGCATAAACTTTCTATGCTTCGGAATGAAGCATACTACAAAGATCTAGGAAGATCAAAGAAAAAAGGATAATGTTATTACACAAATTTCACTTCAGTGTGAAATTTGTCGTGTAGTCGCAAACCGAAAAATGCATTTCACACTTTTTTATCGTTACAGATTTTTCTTTTTTTTGAAGAAAGGAACCGTCCAACATAGAGGAGAAGGACTGTTCAATTCATCATTGATTAACATCTTGACAGTGGAGCTGCCGATGAAATTTATATCATCGGAAAATATTTCAGTATAAAGTGTAATAGTATAGTGTTGAGTTAAAGTATAATATAGAAATGTTCTATTTTAAAATTTAATTCTGGAATTTATTTATTGGATTATATTTTTAACTATTGTAATTTTCTCATATCAAGTTTATTGTCATTTATCAATTATTTAATAAATAAAGTAAAAACTTTGATTCAAGAAATAATTTTCTGTTCTGATAACTTGAATATTTGACTTTGTAATTTGGAATTAAATTTTGATAAAAAAAGATTAAGATTTGTGTAATAAAACTAGAAACTTTAACCAAAAATTTGTGTTCTTTTATTTTTTTTCTCGGTAATATCACTAAAAAAGCTTAGTGATACTGAACAATATATGAAACTTTGTTTTGAACTAAAATTATACTAATGAATTCGGACAAAAAAGCGATGAATTATCAATTGTTCTCACAATATTTTCATACAGTTGAAATTATATTTAATTATTTATTATTATAATTATATTTAATTATTTGAAATTTTTTAATTATTTAATTATTTTTTAATATTATTTAATTATATATATGAAATTATATTTAATTATTTATTATTATAATTATATATGTACACTAAACAAATTTATGGATTTATAATGTTTTGTGGGTGCATTTCCCATTAATTATTGATTAGAAATTAAATACCGTGTAAAAGTAGTTGTGACCAATACTGTACATCCAGTTTTAGTTTAACCATAGTTGGAAGACAGTTTTCAAATTTAAAAATTTTAAAATCAAATATATTACTATATATGATTTATGAAGTATTATATTTATATGCACATTATGTATAAAAATATCTAAGAAAGTCATAGCAAAGCAGAAGAAAAATTTTGATCACGATCAAAGTGGATTTTGCATTTACGCAACCTGAATAATAGTGGTAACGTAGTAAATGAATGATATATTCTTCAAAGATAAATATTGTTGTATCTTAAAAGGATATTTGCTTGAGGGCTGTTACCTATCAAAATTGCAATTTTATTTTTTTTAGAGGAAAACCATCGCAATGCAGTGTAATTGATAAATATTCGGTAATTATAATCTTTCGCGGTCAGCTAGTTTTTTTAAACATTAAAAATCGAAAAATATATGAATCTTCATGATTCTACTCTCAAAATGTTCCATTTAACTTCGGATTTATGAAAAAGTACAATAGTTACAGTTTGATGCGTAGGAGAGTGTGGGTAGATAGTTAAAAGAGCATATGAAAAAATCAGTTTAATTCAGTTCAAAAATATTGATCAGTGTTAACGAATGACGCTAATTATATAACACTTTTTATACACTTTTAGCACCCCCGCACCCTCCAGTCAATATTCTCTTTTTTCCATTTATATTTTATTTTTCATTCTATAAAATTCTTCAATCTTACTAATGAAAAACTACTCATGAGTAAAGAAATTTCATTATATATTATTTTTTGAACGAGAAAATTACAAGGTGATCTTTTTATAATTATTTATCAGTCGAAAAATTTTAATATTTAATTTGAATTTACATATACAGTATATTTTACATAAGTGATATAGTGATTTTTAGAAAATTTTAATAAAATTTCAATTGTGTGTGGTGTAGGTAAATTTTTATAAAAGGGATACCGAATTTTTGAATTTTTTTATATTTAATTTGAAAACAACTTTATTTATGGTGATTTTTAAAAAATTTTAATAAAATTTCAATTGCGTGTAGTTTAGGTAAATTTTTACCTAGAAAGGATAACAAATTTATAAATTTTTTTATATATGTAATATAAGTTTAACTAAGTAATATATTTAACATGGGTAAACATCATGTGAAATTTTTGGCGTGCAACATTTAAAAGGCTGTTAATCCAGAATTAAAATTTTGTGAGTTCCCAGAAAACATTGCAAGGTTAGTAGCATTGAAAGATCTGCTTACCTGTGTTTGCACTTTACATATTACTTACGCTTGTTTACTCAGTAAACGTGAACGACCATCACTGATTTATAGTCTAGACAGATCAAAAATTAATCTAAATTTATTTAATTTGTGTCTAGACAGACCAAAATTAATCTAGATTGAGGTAATCTAGGTTAACGAGAAATGATGTGACAGACTATAAATCTAGTTTTCTTTTCTCTAAACTTCTTGTTTGTCAATATAAATTCTTTTAATTAATATATAATTTTACTGTCAAATTATATTTTCTTCTTTGTTAATCGAGTTAGCAAAATAAAGTTTACAGAACTAGATCAATATAATCCAGTACAACTAGATCACTCAGAACTGAAGTTGTCAGACTGGAAAATTAATCTATAGATTATCGATTTAATAAAGATAAAACTCTTGGTCTGTCTTCGGTTTTAGACATAGATTTATATTAAAAAATATGCTAAAAATTATATAGAAATACATATATTAATATATTAGCAAATTACTAAATTTCATTGTTATTATGATTCTTTTGTTGTCAGGAAAAACGTTTGGTTGCAAAATATTAATAAATGCGACCTTATTGGTGGAAAAATTTTAAGGGATTATCGTGTCTGTGAAAAGCATTTCAGTGATGAAATGTGCGGTAAGTTCAAATCTCGACTTAAGAATATAAGATGTATTTTATTAGATTATATGTTGGAATAAGAATTTATAATATTATAAAAAATTTTAATAAAAATGTAAACAGATTAGATAATAAGCATAAAATTTTAAGTGTCATGCATTTATAAAGATTTTAGAAAAAAAAAATAAAAAAATAAAAAAATAAAAATTAAAGCAATTCTTTTTGTTATTTTTAATTTGTACACCCTTTAATAATGCTTCATTTCCAAAATCCGGAAACGTCATCATTACTAAATTTTCTATTTCTTTCATATAAACAGTCTTCTAATAACCATCTACTTTTTGCAATTCCGCTAAGGCCATTTGTATAACGGTACGAAGGTCAAAAAATGATAAGGAAAAACGTGGAGAGTGACACAGCTTATTGTATATAGATAAGCTTTGATACCAAAGACCAATATAATATATTATATATATCGGTCTGTAGTTATATCAAACGTTGTTTATTCATGTTATATGATTTATGTATGTATGTATACGAGATCGTCTTCAATTCAATATTCAATCTTCGTCTCTACATATCCTTATGCACGAGCATAAACCATACATGGAAAATAAATATTTATGATCAAAATCTCTCAAAAATGTTCAAATTCATATTTATTTAATAATTAAAATTATGATTTAATAATAATCATAATAATAATCATAATAATAATCATAATAATAATCATAATAATAATCATAATAATAATCATAATAATAATCATAATAATAATCATAATAATAATCATAATAATAATCATAATAATAATCATAAAAATCATAATAATAATCATAATAATAATCATAATAATAATAATATTAAAAATAATAATCATAATAATAATCATAATAATAATAATCATAATAATAATCATAATAATAATCATAATAATAATCATAATCATAATAATCATAATAATAATAGTAATAAAATAATAATAAAAATTGTAATAATAATAATCATAATAATCATAATAATAATAGTAATAAAATAATAATAAAAATTGTAATAATTACTAATAAACATTTTAATAATTATTAATAAACATTTTAATAATTACTAATAAAAATTGTAATAATTACTAATAACAAAGATGATAATACAGTGTACCTGCATTATCTTTGTGTATAATCATAATATCTAAAGATAACTACATTATCTTTTAATAATAATTATCATAATAATAATAGTAATAAAATAATAATAAAAATTTTAATAATTACTAATAAAAATTGTAATAATTACTAATAACAAAGATGATAAAACAGAGTAACTACATTATCATTGTATATGACAAGTAGTAAATTGAATAAGGTGGGTTTAAAACCTATGGTGAATCTTATGTCATTTTATGAGGTGAATATCTTATCCAGAATACCGATTCCTCTTAAAAAATATATTTCACCAAAACTTTAAAGAAATAAGAGGAATAAGAAGAGATCTCTTATGCAGAATCGCACCGTATTAAAAATTATTATAAAATTCACTTTTTATTTTGTATAATCAATTATTTTTCACTTTATTTCAATGTTTTTCACTGAACACTTTAATACACAAATATTTGCATGAAATTTCATATTAACTTTATCGTAACAGAGATAAAAAAGAGCCTGTTATCGTAACAGATTCATAACAGAATTATAACAGATTTTTGTACACGCAGAATACCAATTTTGAACGTAACAACGGAGTCTGTTATGAAATGTCGAACTTTTATATGAAGAATAACTGACTGTCAAAATAACAGAAACTGTTATGTGTATACAGAATACCACCCATTATTTTTTTGTTTGTCAAAAATTAATTTTTAAAGAAAATTAATTAATACTACCACTTTTTCCAAATAAATTAAATTTAAATTTTCAGAATTCACAAATTCCACAAAATTAAATGACAAACGATTTTTTTATTGTCATTACCACTCAAAGGCTCTCGAGCATGGTTAATTTTTGACATCAAAAAGTTAAAAATTTACTTTACTAAAAATGTTTATGAACGCTAAAAAGTTATGTTGGTAGTTTTGTTTTACTATACCACTACCATTCTGAAAGACAAATGATAACTATAGTTAACTATAGTAACGTTTATGAACGCAGTCCAGGGGGGTCGATTATGAACGCACTTTATTGTTATTTCGCTATCGTTATTCACTCATAAATATAAATTGGTATTACGAACGCACATTGTCGTAATTAATTAAGAGAGCTTTCTCTCTTTTCTGTGGTGAACTTGAAAATAGTTATAATGTGGTATTACGAACGTATTTTAATAGCGTTTTCGTGTCGTTATTTGTACTTTGACATAACGTCATCGAAATTGACGTCGCAATGCATAAAGTACATCGAAAAATACATCATTTGTTGTGTCAGTGAACATGGATTGTGATTAGAAAATATTGTGAGAAAATAATATCATATAATTAGTAAGTATTCATGTTTTGCTTATTTTTTTTTTTGTGATATTCAAATTTATATGTATTTTTAATTTTCTATATGCACTTTTTTATGAATGGAGCAAAAAAGAGCCAAGAAAGCAACGCCGGTGCAAAGGGAGCATCTAATCGAACACCTCCTCAACTATAATAGCTTAGCTAGAGATAAGTAAGTAAACATTATTTATTATTAAAATTTACCAATTTAATACTATTCTACTTTCTTTTCCACTTTTTTAGATTTGAAACTATACAAGGAAAACGTCTGCAGCAGGAAAAATGGGAGCATCTGACACAGCAATTGAATGCCCTAGGAGGAACTGCAAAAACACAAGCAGAATGGAGGAGATATTGGCGGAATCTTCTGTAAGAATTCATTCGTAAAATAAATTTAATTTAAATATAAATAAGAGCTATTTTATCGGGAAAAAGTGAGCGAAAATAATAATTCGAAAGTGAAATTATAGTGCTATTAATATAGGTTTCCAATAAACGCGTTGTATCGTTTATGTGTACATCGTGAAATAAAAATTTAACATGCGTATACATATGTTTTATAATTTCCATTAATACTGACTTGAAATGTGTTTAATTTACTTTAAAATTTTGATTTATCTCATGAATTTATTTAGTTTTCAATGATTTTGAAATCGCATTATTTAAGACGGAGTTCTAATACTATACATACGTTGTATCGCTTATTTTAGATTTATTTTGCAAAATAAAAATTCAAGATATGCTTTTAATCAGTTTTATTATTAGTAATTAGTGTACACTTTTAATATTTTTTCATGCTTTTTAGATTTCGAGCAAAAACACGTGCCCGGAGTTTAAGAAGTGGAGGATCCGGTGTGAACGGCGTGCCTGGGAAGCCTCTAAATCCTGAAGAAGAAAAAATTATTGCCATCATCTCTTCTGAACAAATTTACGGCAACGAAAATGTCACCGAAATTTGTATATGTTCAGATGATCAGGTAGTTTGAAAATAACACTTGTCATTTGTACCAATCTTTAAATTTAAACAATTTTACAGGAAAGTAATGCCGCTGCTGTTGCAAAGGAAATCGAAGCACCAGAGTCATATGTATTGATGGAGGACAATCCTCCTGCAGAAGTGGAAATTACAAGCACACTGGTAAAGTATTTTTAAATTCAAATATGTGTTTATTTTTTAAAATTCTAATTCTGTTTTTCAAATGTGTAATTTCATAGTTGCATGAATTCTTTTCTCTTTCAACCGTAATCGTCTGTTTGTATAACGTAATGTTAGTGGAGTCAACGAAGGAAATCCAGGAAGTCCTCAGAAACAGCTCCGCTTTTGATAATTTTTTTTTAGATTTTGTTTTTTTATATTATTCAAAATCAGAAACCTTTCACAAAATAAATGCAAATATTTACCCCCTGATAAAAAAATGTTATATTTATTTCCCTCATTATTTTCAGCTTCGACAGGATCTTCGACAGGATAGTCTGTCGTATGGAGGAGATTATGCAGAATAGCACAAGTCTTTATTATATTGCCAACTGTAACAGGCGAATACATTAAAATACGCTGTCGAGAAAGGCAACGGAATCTTGATTTTAATACGCCGATGCATTTTTCGACACATGCGCGTGTCACAACGAGCGCATCATTATAACGCTTATTCTTGTGCTTATTCTGCTGCCTCTAAATGGCGTCATCAACCAAGGTTGTTGCGGATACCCACTGTCCCCTAAAAAATAAGTGAAATAGTAATTAAAAAATTCAAAATAATTAAAAAAATAAAATTTACCAATTAACCAAGTGTCGCTCATACCACTTTCATATTTAGCCCTCATGTGTGTATACAATTGTGAAGATAACCACACATGTGCATCATGTGCAACGCCACCGAATTGAGCATTTATGCCAATTATTTTTAAATCAGCATTACAAACCTATGAAAAATTGAATTAGCGCATGTGTAATGAAATTATTTTAATGCCTAATTCACTTACAATTTGAACATTCAATGAATGTCCCCCTTTACGACACACATATGAATGCTCATTTTCCGAAGGGGCTAAAATTTGGACATGTGTGCCATCAACTGCACCTATTATCCCAGGGAAGTTAGCTTTACGGTAGAACCTGTTGAGAAATACGTGTGTATTATGAATTATTGAATAAAATTATTTCATTAAGTGAATACTTCAATTTAGTAATTGCTATTTCTGATGATGTGGTTGGAAATTTAACCACATTTTTTTGCATATCATATCGTATGATAGCCGTGCAAACTTCCTTTATACATGACGAAAGTGCAGACTGGGATAAGCCAACACAGAAGTCCTGACTGATGTTACGTTGGTAGGCGCCTATAAAAATAGAGTTATGAAAATTAAAAATATGTAATTCTTATTAATGGATTTACCTGTAGCGAAAAATCTTATAGCAGCAAGTACACGTATCTCTTTCGGTATACCTCTGATCGTCTTTCTATCATTTAAAAATACTTTCAAATCCTCAAAAAATACTCTAAAGCCATCTTTTGAAAATCTGAAAATATTTTTAAATTCCTCCGCTGGTGAAGAAAGAGGATCAGAGTGGTCTCTTATAAACCTTCTTTCCACACGCATATTGGTGACATTTTCATCTACGTCTGAATCTTCTAAAGATAAGATTGCCGCGTTAGTAAAATCCAAATGTCTGTTTGAATTCATATGGCTAAAAAAAGAAATTAAAAAATATTCCATAATCTCAATAATAAAATTGTGAACAAATTTCAGTTAAAGTCCGTTCACTGTCAGTGTCAAAAAAAAATTCTAGTTTTAGCGAACAGGCTATAATAAACATATCAATTATGTAGGTACCAAACATCAAATATTAAAAGAAAATATTTATATAATATAAAAACTTTATTATAAAAAAACTAAATTCAATATAGCTAAATAAAAGTGCTGTTGATTGCTTGACTACTGATTTAAGAAGAAGGTATAAAACATTAAATGATTAAGCAGTTAGCAGGTATAAAGCTGGTTACATTTATTCTCATCTCTTATCTCATTGATAAGAAATGTTGAGTGAGTGCAATCAGCTATTGTTACTACCGTATCGTTATCATGTACTGTTACATGATAATTGTATGTATAAATAAATTATAAAAATATGTAAGGTAGTAACAGGGTGCCCACATCACTCCCCCTCAATAAAAAAAAATTTTACACTTTTGATTACAATAATATCTTACATCTAAATTTTAATTACAATTTGTGACATTGCTTAGATTTTATCTTATATTAAACTAATGAAAATGAAGTTTACATTTAAAATTTAAACTATACTATATGAAATGTAATTTTCTTGTTTTTAATCATAGATCTTGTTTCTCTAGAACCATTGTCATCCGTAAGTACCTTTTCCAGCATGTGAGCCGGTTTTAATCTATCTATGGAAATTGTTCGCGGTTCGCTATTTATTAAGATTTTGTAAAATTTTTCATTTCTCGATAAAACTTTATGGGGTCCAACGTAAGGAGCGTTTCAAACTTCCGGTGCAGTTTTCTTGACGAACAAACACATGTGAACAATTCTTAATATCTTTGGGTACGAAAATGTTGTTCTGTTTTCGTGTTTTAGTAAATTCGGGTTTAATTTTTCTAATAGTATTCTGTAAATCGTAGGCTAAATTTTTAGTAAGTTGTAGGTTATTTTGGGTACTTGGAGCAATTAATTCGCCGGGTAAACGTAAAGGTTGTTCGTATAACAAATGAGCGGGGGAAACTTCTAAGTCGTCTAAAAGGGCTGTTCGAATACATACCTAAAAGTATCCAGGGTAGTGAATAATACCATCTTTTAGGGTTTTCGGAAGCTTTTATTTATGTTTTTAATTGCCGATGAAATCTTTCTATAAAACCCTTTGCTTGTGGGTGGTACGTGGTCGTTCTAATTCTATGCGTTCCTAGAATTTGAGATATTTCTCTGAAAAGTGAAGATTCGAATTGGGTTCCTTGATCTGTTGTCAAGCAACTTGGAACTCCATACGTTGACACCCAATGATATATGAAGTTGTTTGCAACATTTTCAGCTGATATATTCCGTAGAGGAATTGCTTCTGGCAAATGACTGAAGCGGTCTTTAATGGTTAATAGATAAGTATATCCGTTCGAGGGAGGTAAAGGTCCAACCAAATCTATATGTATATGGTCAAATCTTCCTTTAGGAATTTCGAATTTTCCATGAGGAGAAATCGTATGCCGTGTGACTTTTGCCTTTTGACAATTTAAGCATGTTTTTGCCCATAAACCTATTTGTTTGTTCATATTCGGCCAAAAGTATTTAGAAGTCAAAAGTTTACGAGTACATCTTACTCCTGGATGAGAAAGATTGTGAATTTTTTCGAAAATGGGACGTCGCATGCTAGTAGGAACAAAAGGTCGATTGATACCGGTTAAAATTTCGCACAGAACTTCTCTATCTTCAACTGGTATATATATTTTTTTTAAAGTGAAGGAATGTTTTTTGGTGCTTTTGTCTAAGTTTTGAATAAATTTATTAAGTTTCTCATCTTTGTTTTGTTCATCAGCTAAATTCTTGATGTTAATTGGAATGTTTTCGATAGAGATCTGGACAGAGTATCAGCTACCATATTATTAACGCCCTCGATGTATCGTATATCACGTGTGAATTGTGATATAAAGTCAAGATGGCGTGTCTGTCTTGGAGACTTCTCAGATTTTGATAATAAAACAGTCGTCAAGGGTTTGTGATCGGTATATACTATGAAGTCTCTTCCTTCTATTAAGTACCGAAAGTGTTTGATAGACAGATAGATAGCTAATAGCTCTCTATCGAATGTGGAGTACTTTTTTTCCGCAGGTTTTAGCCTTCGTGAGAAAAAACTTAGTGGCACATGTATATCACCGCTCTTTTGTTGCAACACTGCTCCTACAGCATCGCTGGAAGCATCGACACACATGCTTATTTGTGCATTAGGGTTAGGGTGTGCAAGAAGTAGATGCTTTTCGAAACATTTTTTGATATCATTAAATGCAGTGTTATGAACTTCTGACCAGATAAAATCTTTCTTAACTTTTCCTTTTGTATTACAATTTTTTATTAAATCATATAAAGGAATAGAGAGATAAGCTATATTTGGCATAAACATGTGGTAAAAATTTACCATGCCAAGGAATCGTTGTAGCTTTTTAAATGAAGAAGGTGTAGGAAAGTTCCTGGTAGTTTTTACTTTTTCTTCAGCTGGAGCTATTCCTTTTCGAGAAACAGTATGTCCTAAAAAGTCGAGACTTGATGTTCCAAATAAACATTTGTTAGGACTGATTTTAATACCATAGTCAGCCAATCTCTTGAATAATAGGCGAAGGTGTTGCTTATGTTCCCCTGCAGATTTACTTGCTACTAAAATATCGTCGAGATAACAGAAAACAAAATCGATTCCGTTAAGTACTTCATTTATAAATCGCTGAAAAGTTTGTGCTGCATTTTTAAGCCCAAATGGCATGCGAGTGAATTCGAAAAGTCCAAACGGAGTGATGACGGCAGTTTTGTGTATATCAGATTCCAAAAGAGGTATTTGGTGATATGCACGAATTAAGTCGACTTTCGAGAAAGTGTTACATCCATAGAGGACGGAATTGAAATCTTGGATGTTTGGAAGCGAGTATTTGTCAAATACTGTTGCTGCATTTAACTGTCTGTAATCACCACATGGTCTCCATTCATTTGGCGCCTTTTTGGGGACCATATGTAGTGGTGAGGCTACAGCAGAAGAAGAGGGGCGACAAATACCTAGTCTTTTCATCAATTCGAATTCAGCTTTAGCGATTTTCAGTTTCTGAGGGTCTAATCGACGAGGACGAGCAGAAGGAAGAGGTCCTTCTGTGATAATACTATGTACGATATTGTGTTTCACGTTATCGTTGAAATCTGGAGGAGTTCTAAGAGAAGGAAATTCATTCAAAATAGAACCGAATTCATTTTCAATTGGGCATAGCTTGGGTGAGCCAAAAGCGACGTGTCGTTTAACGCAATCAACTTTTAAGGTGGTAGTTGTGTCGATAAGTTTTTTACCACGCAAATCTACCATAAGCTTAAATTTATACAAAAAGTCAGCCCCTAGAATAGCGTAATCAATTGCCGCTACTGTAAAAAGGTGGTCAAACTTACGACGTAAATTTAAGCTGAGGCTCAGTGCTTTATATCCGAAAGTAGAAATAGGTGCACCATTAGCTGCGATTAAGTTGAGGTCAGATTTTTGATTGCAATTTGGAAAATATTTTTTGGGAATGAGGGACATTTCTGCTCCAGTGTCTATTAGAAAATGAATTTTTGTAGAAGAATCATAAATGAATAAACGGCATGTGTTTTTGCAATACTTCGTGTCCGCAGGCGAAGTAGCATCTAAACGTTTTTTGGATTCTTTGATTTTGGATCAGAAACCGCTTTATAACAGGGTTGTCAGCATTTTTTAGCCTTCTTTCCGAATTTTTTATGGTACCAACATATACGTTGGCTTAGACGAGAAGGAGTAGAATCGCGTTTTGAATTTTTAGATCTGGATCTACTTCGAGATCGTAATTGCATTTCTAAATTTTTTATCCGATTTTTCAGTTTTGTTATGGTCTCTGTCAATGTATTTTCAGCTTGCGAAACAGCTGATATTTTTGAACTGGAAGGAATAGACGAGTCTACAATTTTGTCTGCTATGTTAAATAATTCTTCCTGGTTGTGCGATTTTTCAATCGTAATAAAACAGGTTTGCACATGTGGCGGTAACTTATTTAACCAAAGTTTACAAAGCAGAGATTTATTAATTAAGCTATTACTGTTCGCAAGAGATTCCATTCGTTTTGTAAAAATTTATCTAATAAATTGTACGAATTTTATTTATTGATTTAATCCACCTAAAATCATTTTTTTTTTCAATTCCTCTAGCTCAAAATTCTTCTAAAATCCCTTTAACTCGAAGTAATTTTGATGGCAGTTGACGATTCGAGTTAGAGGAATTTGACTGTATATTGGATATTATCTTTTTATATCCTGCTTATTCTATTCCTGTACCTCTTCTTACTTTTCCTTTTTCTTTTCTTGTTAAAATTACATATCTAATGCAATTACATGCGGAATACATAAAAGTAGCATATTGGTATTTCCATACTTATGTGTAATAAATACCCTGTTTTTATTACACCGCTTTTATCTTTTATTTTATTATTTCCACGTATTTCGGAAGAGGTATAGGAAGTACAAAATAATATCTTATAAATATCTTAAATTTTACAATGGTAATGATAATAATTATTTTTGTAGTTTACATTACACAATTAAAATAAAAATTTATATGTATATATATTTTTTTGGTTATTTTTTTTTACCACAATCGAATTTATAACTTAATTTTAATGAAAAATGTCAAACATGAAAGCAAGAATGAAAATCATAAAAGAAATATATTGCAATACTACTAATAGGCATCTCATATAAAAATATACGGCATGAAACATGAACAAGAAAGCAAGAATGGATATAATGTAAATGCTATCGCTATCGTTCAGTTCTGAATCTGACACAAGATAAGAAAGAAAGAAAAGACAATGTAAATGCGCCCTTACACTTTAACCGTGAATACCTGTTATAGACTATACGATTTTAAAATAATTTTGTGTAAAAAAACAAATTTAAAGTTGTTGCAAAGGTTAGTATAAAAATAAAAAATATCTATATTATGGAATTCAGAGATAATAACTCAGGAGCAGTTCAATATGGGAATTTCATAAATTATTACCAGTTCAATTCGGCAGAAGAAAGATTGAAGCTATTACCTAAAAATAGTAATTTATGGAAAACGTTTCACATTACAGAAAATTCACTTAATAGTGATGCCAAATATATATACACCGTGCTTGATATTGGATGCAATTCAGGATTAGTTACTCAACTCATTTATAAATTTCTAAAAAATGAACTCAAAACAATAGTTAAAATATTTGCGGTGGATATAGATCCGGCATTAATACAACAAGCTAAAGATAAAAATGAATATCCTGATGACGTGGTTTATGAATGCTTCAATATTATGAATCCTGATTCAAAAGAAACTGTAAACAATTTTTTAAATATATATCAAAAAGAAAAATTCGATTTAACTTTGTGTTTCTCAATAACAATGTGGATACATTTGAATCATGAGGACGAAGGTCTGAAGAGATTTCTTTTAAACTGTGTTAACATTACAAAAATGTTAGTAGTAGAAGCTCAGCCTTGGAAATGTTATCAAACAGCAAATCGCCGTGTGAAAAAATCAGGAAATATCTTGAAAAATTTCCATAAGCTAAAGTGGAGATCCAAAGTAGAGGAAGAAATCCAAAATTATCTATTGTTTGTTTTAAATCAAGAGAAAATTTTTGAATCACAACCAACAAATTGGAAGAGAAAAATTTGTATTTATCAACACAAATAGCGTTTGCAATTTTATTTTTTTTTTAATATTTTATATTCAAACCCGATTTTATACATGATATGTTTACATGCTACGTTTTTTAATTTTTTATATTACAAATATTATTTATTCATTAAAATTAAAACAATATGTAATTTCCGCAAATATATATGTATAATACCTACTAGCTATGTACTAGCCAATAATTTCAAAAATTTTGTTTTTTAATTTGGAAACATCTATTTGAAATGTTTTCTTAGGTTTCAAAATTCTTAAAAATAGAAATGGTCATCAATTTCATTTCATCCAGCCACTTCTTCACCTGTAAATTCCAATTTGACTTCATTTGGTAGACCTTCAACATCAACTTCATGCTCTTGTGTATTCAGTCGATTTAAAGTCATTTCTGGTGATTTTCCACCCATTAATCCACCTGAAGATGCATCACCTGCTTCAATTTTCATTTGTTGTACAGGGGCTGAGGTAGCTTGTTGAATTGTTTGAATAATGGTTGTTTGTGGTTGGATTTGTTGGTGCTGTTTCTGTTGTACTTGTGCTGAAATTTGTTTTACTGGTATCCCAGCCTCTTCGAATGCTTTTTTCTTAAGAGTCTGTCTTATTTGAGAACTGCAAAATTGATTACTTTAATTGTTTTTATTTTTATTACAAAACAAAGAACAGATGAAGAAACCAAAATGAATTAAAAACTTACACAGTACGACTTTTTATTCTTAAACTAATTTTGTTCAAATCATCAGCAAAACGATTTATAGATGCATGTAACATTTCAATTTCTTCATCTGTCCATTTACTCCTTTGAAAAGTTTTTAAAAATTAAATTTTATCTGCCATAGACGTTAAGACACCAAATTAAATTTGAAATCATATTTACCCTGATGGTGAATCAGAAGTAGGATGTAATTGCATTGTTAGTTCTCCTAAACGATTGAATGCTTGTCCTGCTGCTGTAAATATTTCACCTACCTTTAAAGCAAAAAAATTTAATGTTCGATTTTGCCAAAATGATATAAGTATTTATACATAATTAAAATTAATAGTTAATTCGAATACAGGATTTAATATTATTTGCATTTAATTTTTAAAATTATTTTCAATGATAATCCAATTCTTTTCTTACTTTTGTTGCAGAATTCATTACTTTGATTTTAATTTTACTTCCAATTCAAACACAAAACAAACACCAAGTAAATGTTCTGAAGATTTTTGTTTGGTTAAAGTGAGTTTAGATCAGGGATGTTACGAAGCGTACAATTGTACCATTTTTGGTACAATTAAGGACTAAAGAGTACAAAGGTACAACGGACGATATTTAGGTACATTCGAGCCTGATTCAAATAAAATCGAATTTAATTTTTCCGTCCAACTCAAAAAACTTTTAACCCAACTTTTTATACGTATATATTGTATAATATGCATAATTGTTTTTGCGTGAATTTTATTTGTGAGAAGTTACAAAAATTTTGATTGTATAAAATCTGATAAAGACCAAATGTAGGAGTAGGCTTGCTGTAGATACAGTAGCATCTTTGATAAAAACAAAGGACCTTTTAAAGTCGACTTCTACATGTTGCTTCGATTGTAAATTGGACAAACCAATACTACTACAAGATCAAAATATCAATAACGAGATGAAAGACGTTATACTTTGATAAGCTCATATATTATCGTATGATAGATAATATTTAATTATTAAGTGTAGAGGGCTATGTTTTTTTTTTGCTGATCTAGAGACCATATAGATTTTTATATGAATTAACTCTGTGAAACTTAAAATCCTTACATTGATTTATTGTTCTTGTTTTCATTCTTTTTATTTATATTGTTTACTTTTTCTTTTTTATTTAATTTTATATTCCTTTTTGTAAATGAATTAAGCCAGAATGTGTAGCTGTAGTATGTAGTACATGTAGCACTACGAGCTGTCAAAAATACACTGCATTAATGTAAGTTTGAAGCACCACAATGCGTAGCTGTAGCAGTAGTAGTAGTAGAAGCTGCTGCTCAAAGTAGGAACTTTTCTACTTCATGCTACAGATACAGCTTTGACAAATGCCAGCTAATGTTATAATTAATTTTATCTGCACGGGTTTGCCATCTATGCTTTAATTTTAAAACATTTAACGCAAAAACTGCTTTTTCTTTTTTTTTCACTTTCATATTTTATTAATTATTTGTAATATTTAATTATCAAGTCAAATGTCACAACATAATACAAATGAGCTACATACTACATCATTATCTCAGTCGATATAATGTCGCGCTACATCTATTACTATTACTAAAGCTACAACTACAGCTACATACTACAAGCTGCACATTCTGTTTCGCGCTTTAGATTGAACTTTATTAAATATATTTATTTTTTTTGTATTGATTGGTTCAAGTAAGCTACGTTAACCTGCCCTCCCCTATAATAAAAATAAAAATAAATAAATAAAAAAGTAAGCTACGTGTAATGTAGATGGGGCTATACATATATGTTTTTAGTAAATTAATCGTGGTACAAATGGTACATTTTTTATAAAATAAAAAGTACAATTTCATATAAGCTCATATCATCCCTGGTTTAGATACAGGTAAAATTAAAATTTTAACTTTTTGTGAATAATTAATTTTTTTTTGTTTGCAAATGACAGTTCAATGTTATGTTTGACAAATCAAATGGTGTGAAAACATATAAACAAATGGAAATGACTCTTGTCGTAGCAAATCATAAGCTACGTCATTTTCATGTCGAATCACAAATAGTGTTGGACTAAGAGCTTGTTTAGACGGATTGTTTCGCTTTCGTTTCTGCATTCGCTTCTTCACAAAGTGATGGCAAGAGAGACGTGATGTAAGAAGGGAAATGAGGAATGATGGTCATCAAATTTTCATTCGCTTCTTCACAATATGGCAGATATTTCACGTTCCAACCGTTCCAAATATGTTCCATTTTTACTTTCGTTCCAACTTTTGCAGTGTGAACATCGAGGTGTATAATTAAAATAAGTAAAATCATGGTATAAAGAGTATATAAGGTAAGTCGCGTAAAATATCAGCTGTGTTTTGTGACGTCATCGTGTGTACCATTGAATAACGTTGAATAAGTTATAATTGTAGGAGAAATAGAAATACAAGATTTTATGTTTTTATGTGATTATTTTTCTTATTTTATTTTGTTTTGTACGATTATTATAATTTTGATTTTTGGTTTTAATCAGAAAATAAATTCTACTTCTAAAAAACAAATTTTTTGTTGCATCATCGAGAGGAATGTCTTTTGCTGATTTCATAAGATGTTGTAGAATTTTATGTTGTTGGACAATTTTGGCTTTGTTATTCACGAATATCATTTCCAATTTCTTTATTTCTGACATGAAATTCTCCGATGGTTTAATAAGACCACCTTCAGATAGCTGGTCAACCCATGTCCACGATGTATTATCCCGTACGGCTGTTGACGCACCAAATTCTGCCTTCTTTTGTTGCCGTTTAATTATATAGCCAGCAAAGTTTTCAAGTGCATCTAATTGAAGCTCATCAAAATATTCTTCATTTTCAGACAAACATTCTTCGCTGGCTGGCTCTTCAGAATAAATTTTTTTCATTATTTCGGCAGTTATAACAAATTCTTCATCATCAGCTTCGTCAATGTTAGATGACTGAAGAATAGTTTTGTTTTGTCCTGTGTGAAAAAGAAAATTACTAATTTTATATTTATGCTAAATAATTAATTATAACAAGACAACACAAGCAAGAGGACTAATCATTTTTTTCATATGATAAAAATTACCTAATAAATACGATCTTAAACGGTATTTAAACTCTAGTGAAGTTGGATGATCGTTCAATCCACCTTTGGCTCGTATTGCACTGAAAAAATTCTCCAGTACATCTTGATTCAAACGATTCGTTAAAATATAACTGAATGAATAATTCTGTTTGAGATATTCGAAGAGCCCGCGTAAAGAAGTATTATTAACTAAAATACCTTTTTGAAAAGGTAACAAAGATCTTTTTCCGCAGGCTCTCAATTTTAATATTACATCATCCACTTCATTTATAATAGCATTTTGCTCGTCTAGAGCTAATCCGAAAGCCTTAATTCTGTTTCTTGAATCAATTTCTGGCACTTTTGAATTGAAAATATCAAACCAATCATTGATCAGTTTGATAAAATCTGCACATTCACATACATTTTTTGAAGTTAATTGTCCTATTTGATACAGACGTTTGAGTCCACTTGATACTGAATGGGACAATAACTGTGTGGCCAGTTTCACTTTTTGTCGCAAAGGACCAGTAACTTCTAAATGTGTATGAGATATTTTATGTAAAATATTCAAATCTTTACCGCTTACTAAATTAAGCATTTCTCTAATACAGTCTATATTTATAATTTTATCTTTATATATAAAGCCATCATCGATTAAATGGTTTCGCACCAGTTTAATCAAATGAGGAGTATCAGCAAAAACATACACTTTTTTACATTCATCAACTGGATTAGCAAACCATGTTTTCATAATTCCTATCTCTAGTTCTTTCCACAATTTTTGGTTACCTATACCCATATCACAAACTATAGCTACTACTATATATCCACAGTTATTTAAATTAATTATTATATTGTCTAAAATTTTTTTTGTTATACCACAGTCATAGGAATAGAACACTGGTTGCTTCCACTTTTCTGATAAACCCCTTGCCAATACAACCTGAACATAGTTGGATGGTTTTAATACTACATCATTTGTTCTGTCATACTGAAATGCTGCCTTTACCTTCATTTCGTCAAACGATAGCACACATATTTTTTTTTTATATTCGTAGCTATTTTTCATTAGGTCTAAAACATTGTATAAAATACCTGGTTTCACATCAATTTTCGCTGCCCATTTTTTTAAAGTTGTTAAGCAGGGCAAGGGCCACTCATTTTTATATAAATATCGATATGCCCGAGGACCTGCTGAATAAAGACGAATAGCAGATGATATGTCTTCCATTATCCACTTATATTTTTTTTTTGGGCATTGCAATTTTTTTAGCTGACCGGGCGTAAAGACTTCACTTAAAGAGTTTTTAAGTACACTTTGTTCCTCTTGTAATTCAAGAATCCTTTGTTCCTGTTTTTTACATTTTTTTTCTATTTCTTGCAGCTGATGTCGTAAGTCATATATCTCAAGCAACAAATTGCAATTTAAATCTCCCCTAAGAAAAATAACACTATCTAATTAACAAATTCAGATAAAATTTGGAAATAAAAAAAGTATTTCACATACTCCGTTTGAACTTCAGTGGTACAAAAATTTGTTTCTTGATGTACAATATTTTCTCCAGTTTCCGACGGAGTCAAAATTTCTAATCTGAAATGAAAAATATGATTATTAAACAGAACACAAAACAATTTTAACTCTTGTACGTACGCATCATTTTTCAACAAATCTTCCACTTCTTTTTTATTATTTCTTTTTTCAATTCTCAAACTTCTTTGGTTTGGAATGCATTCTTTTGGAAGATTTTTATTCGGTATAGCAGTTGAACATAGGTGTCTTTTTTCAAAAGGAATATTCAAAAGTCTATCCTTTAACACATAATCCTCATCCGTAAAATGAATCGAGCACACCCTAGCATTTTTCACATTTATATTTTTTTTATCACAAGCTAAAATCCATTGTTTACATATGTTTTCATTCAATGGAAATGTATGGAATTTTATATGTTCACTTTGTGTCTTTTTTTTTGAATTATTTTTACATCCACTTACACTACACCACACCATATTTGTAATATAATATTAATATTCAATAAAATAATAATCTTCAATAAAAAACAATAAATATAATATAATAATATTTTCTTTATCACAATATAATCACAATAAAAATATTTTCTTTTAAATTGAAACTCCTAAAATCACTAATAACAACAATGCTCTCGAAAAATTTGTATATAAATGTAAATAAAATATAAACTGTTTAGATTGGTACACACAATTACGTCAAAAAATTTAAAATGGCGATTCAAGAAGAAGACAACGCCTTACCTTTATACTCTTTATACCATGAGTAAAATAAGTGAACAATATCATATTTAATATTAATAATTAAAAAAATAAAAATAAATAATATTAATAATAAAAATAATTAAAATAATAATTAAAATAATTAAAATAAGTAAAATGAGTAAAAAAAATGAGTATTTGGACACAACATCAAACAATATCATTACTAGAATGGTATGAACAATATAGAAACCTATACGACGTAAGGAATGTTGATTACCAAAACCGTGTTAAAAGAGAGAAGAACTTAAATGAAATATGTGAAAAACTGAAACCAATAAGACCTGAAGTAACAGTAAATGAAATTAAATTAAAAATAAAAACTCTTCGTTCACAATATTCTCGAGAGTTGAAGAATATTGAAAGCAGCAAACGCAGTGGTTTAGTGATTTTATATTGTAATGTTGTTTTGCAAAAACTTACTTTTAAATATTCGACTTTTAATCTCTCATAGATGATTGAACTTGCTTTAGGTATTTCTTGCGAAAGATATGATAATGAGATTTTTGACTGAAATTCCGTACTTCTATAACTTTCTCCCGTAGCCAGAAATCGCAGTACAGTTGTAAGTTTTTCTGCAGGTGTAATAGAAAGACGCATAATAGTATCATTTCTTTTGAAAAAAGGTGATACCAGATTCAATAATTTTTCAAATGAATCCTCATTCATTCTTATATAACGACGGTAATCTAACTCATCTTCTAATCTTAGTTCATTTTGCAAAAACGTGAAAGCACTATTTGTACTTCTTTGCATCCTCCATGACTTTATCCATTTTCTTTTCTTTTTATTAATATTTTTAATTTCATTTAACAAAATTGCAGCGGATGCTGAAGCATGTAGTAAATGATTTCTCAATTTTTAATTATATATGGCAGAATTTTATAAATATTACAATTACTTTAAAATTTGCTAACACTGTATAACCTCACTTATTATTCTCACTTTGAATTGTTTAAAAAAAATGTTTTAATTCTCAATTTGTCCCAGATAGCGAATGTTGAACAGAAAAGGAAGCGAATCGTCTGAACATGAAGATATAAAAAGCGAATGAAAAGCGAATGCAGAAAAGAAAGCGAAGCAATCCGTCTAAACAAGCTCTAAAGTACTCGAGTAATACTCGGTATCGAGTAGTTTCATTCGATACTTCGATACTTTTGTACTCAATACTTTTGAATCGATACCAAGTACTTGGTATCGAGTACTTTTGAATGAGTACTTTTGAAACATGTTTTATATTATTTTATATTATTTTGGATGAAATACAAAAAAGATTTGGAAGCATAGAAGACAACATGTTTATAGCTACTGCTACAATATTGGATCCAAGATTCAAAACATTACACTTTAGAAAACCAGTCTTTGGGGAAAGCAATACAATTTCTAAAGTCGACAATACAAAATGCGTCATCTTCGACTACGAGTGAATCGAATCATTCTGTAACACCATTAAGTCAAGATCCTCTTGCTCAATGGGAAGGGAAGAGATGAAAACGATATTTTCGAATTTATATAATCAAATGCAAAAGCTATTTACAAATTACAATTGTTGCGACATCAATTCCTGCTGAAAGATTATTTTCCAAAGCAGGTGCCATTGTTACGGAAAGGAGAAATAGACTCAGTTCGAAAAGATTGAAAGAGTTATTATTTTTATCTAGTGTAGATGAAGAGTATTGGTTTTGACGCTTAACATATTGACAAATTTAAATAAACTTATTTAATTTCAATTGACAAGAAAATAAAATAATATAAAATTTTTTTGAATAAAAAATTGTGTTTTAATTAAGTCTTAATCAGCTCTTCAAATTATTAAAATTTTTAAAGATTTAGAAACTTTATTGAACAAAATATGAAGATATAATTAATCGTTGAAAAATGAGTACTTTTGTACTCATACTCGATACATTTGCCGATACCAAGTAGTATCGATACTTCTGAGAAGTACTCATAGAAATTACTCGTACTCGATACTTTTTTAAAAAAGTCCAACACTAATCACAAATCATGTTTGACATATCAAGCAGTCTCTAAACTCACTTTTAAGAATTTACATTTGTGTCGTGAATTTGTATTTTGTGCCTACCTACTAGTTCAGTTTCAGTTTTTGTTTTTATATTAGGTGCTTTCGATTTGGCAATTTCAAATACTTGCGAGTACTAAAATGTGTTTAGGATAAATCTTTAAAACGAACGACACAAAAATTATTCGTAACTATGTACTTGCATTTACTTCCAGCTACTTGAAACATTTTTCATGAGTAACTGTGACCTGTGAGCAGATGGTTTCGCACAGACATACGCAGACATACCTTTCCCACTCGCAATCGCATCGCAACGCAACTACTTGAAATTGTCTTTTCGAAAACACCTATTAATGAATTATATGAGACATTTCTTTCATTAGAGAGAAAGCAAGGTATATAATTGGAACAATCTATGTTTCTTTTCTATGTGTTTCAATTACCTTGGAGAGAAAATATGCAGAAAGTTTGCAAAAAGTATATAAAGGCACGGCATACATAAACAAGGCAATATACTTAAGCCCCAACTATAATCGACATACCTGACATAGCAAACATAAGAAAAAATAACGAATGTTAAAACGTCACATTTGGTTAACTATAATTAACATAAGTAACATAAGTAACTTTCAAATCGAAGCATAACGACAAAATAAAATTTTAAAATAAAGATACAGGTAACGGATTACAGACTACGGAAGAAAATAAATTAAATTGAATTTTTAAATGAAATGAATAAAATTTAAAGAGTTAAGTGAATATTAAATAAATGAAGTGAAAAATATGTAAACTACAAAAATAATTATTATTATTACCATTGTAAAATTTAAAATATTTATAAGATATTATTTTGTACTTCCTATACCTCTTCCGAAATACGTGGAAATAATAAAATAAAAGATAAAAGCGGTGTAATAAAAAAAAGGGTATTTATTACACATAAGTATGGAAATACCAATATGCTACTTTTTTGTATTCCGCATGTAATTGCATTAGATATGTAATTTTAACAAGAAAAGAAAAAGGTAAAGTAAGAAGAGGTACAGGAATAGAATAAGCAGGATATAAAAAGATAATATCCAATATATATAGATTCACAGTCTTTAAAAATTCTTGAAACTAAGAAGTTGATTAAATAAAGTGTCTTGTCTTTGTCAAAATCGAAATAGCTTGTTTTTAATATTTTGTTTATAAATAATTAACTTTTTAATCAAAATTCAAAAAAAATTATTAACGATTAGTGAAAAACTATATATTCGTGTTTTAGGTTATATTATTTTTTTTTAATTGAAAAGACTAAAATAGCTTCTAATATAAAAATGAGTGCTTTAAAACTTAAAAAAATGTTTGATTTAATAAAAATATTAAATGATTTGAAGAAAGTGAATGATGATATAAATAAAAGAAAAAGAAAACGTTCTTGTTGTACAAGAAAAATTAATTTGGACAGAAATCAAAGGGGTTATTTTAATGTGACATTTTTATTAATAAAAGAAGTTGATGACCAACAATTCTTCATCCATACTAGGATGACGAAAGATGTGTATGAAGTGTTATTTAATTTAGTAAATCCGTTTTTAAGAAAGATTTCAATACGTGAACCGATAAATCCAGAATGTCGTTTTGCAATAACTTTGTTGTAAGTATGAAAAAAAATTGAATATGTTAAAAATTTGAGTGTTTGATGAATGTATGAATGTATAGAATTAGTTTACAATATGTAGATCCAGTTATAAATAATTAATTTGTAAATATTAAAATAAATAAATATGTAAATAAATATAGCTACATGTTCGGAAAATAAAAATAATAATTTCAAATAAAAACCTTTACAGATATTTATCTCAAGGTACATCTGTACAATCTCTTGCTTGGAGTTTTAAAATGGGAAAGGAGACCGTCCGCAAAATCATTCTTGAAACATGTGATGTGCTGTGGAAGGCTTTATCACCCTTCTATGTTTCAGAGCCTAATTTAAATGATTTCGAGCAAATAGCACAAGATTTCTATAGCATATGGAATATGCCAAACTGTGTCGGTGCAATAGATGGAAAGCACATTGCTATTCAATGTCCTCCTAACTCAAACAGTTTGTATTTTAATTACAAACATTTTCATAGTATGGTTTTGTTGGCCGTTGCAGATGCTAGGTATACTTTTACCTATATTGATTTAGGGGCCTATGGCAGCCAGAGCGATGGAGGTAAAATTTTCAAAAAATAATTAAATTTTTTTTTTATTATTTTTTATTATTTAATAGGAATTTTTAAAGAAAGTTCTTTTGGGAAAAGATTACTAAGTAATTCTTTACCATTACCCCCACCAAGAAGATTACCTGGATCAACAAGAACGATTCCTTTTTATTTTGTCGGAGATGCTGCATTTCCTTTATCAACAAATTTAATGAGACCTTATCCTGGACAAGCGCTTTCGAGAAAAAAAGAAATATTTAATAAAAGATTATCCAGAGCACGAAGAATTATTGAAAATACCTTCGGAATATTAGTAGCTCGATGGAGAATTTTATTAACTACATTAAATATGATGCCTGAAAACGTCGAACGTGTCGTCTTAGCTTGTGTAGCCCTGCATAACTATCTCCGATTAAATAAAGAAAATGCAAATTCATATTGCCCAGCAAACTACGTGGACTGGGAAGATGAAAATCATGTTCTTCATGAAGGCTTATGGAGAAATGAAGTAACTAATATAACAACTCTACAGCCCTCACCGAATATACATCGATTTGGTGGTAGGTATCCTACTGAGATGAGAGAAGAATTATGCGACTATGTTAATTCAGAAGGGGCATTACCGTGGCAATCAACGTAATGAAAAAAGAAATAGATTTAGAATTTATATTTAAAGTTTTTTTTAATTATATTTTGTGATTAATTTAATTTTTCAAACTTAATTCTATTTTTTATAAAAAATTAAATTTAATATTTGTAAAATTATGTTGCTTAATAATATGTTCATAGTAATATAAATTTAATAGTATTCATCATATTAATATTAATGCACTATCGTGGCAATTAAAGAATTAAAAAAAAATTATAATAAAAGAAATTGATAAATATTATACACAATTTTTTTTTTTTAATTTTATTCTGTATTTTATGTAATTTTTTCGAGCTCTTTATTTTTCATAAAAAATTAAATTTAATATTTTGATTTAATAAAAATTATTGGTAATTATGTTAATCTAAATATTCTTTTCTTATTTTCATTGTAACTTCGAAAATTTTTGTACGTGCAATGTCCTTTGCACGTTCTGGCAAATCATTTAATAAGGAAACTATTGTTTCCATAAATAATGTATCCGTCTTACTAAAGGAATCAATACTTGTAAGTTTTTCTTCAAACTTATTGCACAGTTTTTCGAATGCATCCGTCTTTTTTTTTTTTGGAGGTGGCGGAGAACCCAATGAAAATTCATCATCAGATACACAAACCGGCGTATTCGGTGGATGATTTTCATTACTTCTTGTTCTAAATATAAAAAAAAAAATGTAGAATAAAGTGTACACTTGATTAAAATTACTCATACCTTCTTGCTTCCACGTAATCTTTCAAAAACATCATTGTGTTCAGGTACTCCCACGGTGTAATACTACAGGCTCCACTACCGGAAGGCATATCCATTTTCCTTATTTCTCTTGAAAACCTCTCCCTTATCGTTTTCCATCTACTTTGACATTCTATTACTAAAATATATTTTACAAGAAAATAATTAATATTTTATTTATTTTAAAATATTTATATATTATATAAAATTTTACTTACACGATCTCCCAGTTTTTTCGCTGACTTGATTCCACGCTTTCAATCTTTCGTATTTGTTATGATAGAGACTATTACTTTTATCATACAAACATTTGAAATTTTGTACTGCATTTATCAAATTTTCCTCGAAATTTTCCATTTTGATAAACACTGAATATAAAAAGATGAAATAAAATATTATATTATATTATACCACAAAAAATTTTGGTTAATTTTTTATTTTGTCGAATCACCAATAATACATTTATCTTCTTTTTTTTACAGTTTAATTTTTTTTTAATTTAGAATATAATGTAAGTATATATGTAAATGAAAAATAAATAAATGTATTTTATGTTTTTTTATATAAATTGATAGATTTTCAGTATTTAAAATTTTTTTAGTATTTTAATATTCTATTTTTTTTTATTCTTTGTTTACATTTTTTAAAAAGAATTCAAAAGTTATTAATTTTATTTTATATTTTTTGTGCCTTTAACAAAAAAAAGGAATGGTACTTGAAACAATATAAATTGAATTCAATAATTCATTAAAAAAAATTACATATATACTTTTATTATTATTTTTTTTTTCAATAGTTTCACATAAAATATATTATTTTCATTTATACATTTTCAAAATTTATTTACATACATATATTTATTTTTCATTTTACCTTTTTTTTAGTTTTTTAATATCACTGCTTCTTTGAAATAATTTATATACAAGTTGTTATTTAATCAATAATTTATTTATTTATTTATATACAATTTTTAAATTTTGTACACTTTTTCGACTTTATATTTTTAGTTTTAATTTTGAATTTTAAAAAGTAATTTAATTTTCTTCAAAATTTTATTCACAATTGACACTAAACTGAACTTATTATTAATAATAATATTTAAAACAATTTAAAAATTTGAATTATTTATTACTAACAAGTCACACATAAATAATGAAAAAAATGGTTATGTTACTTATGTTACTTATGTCATGTACGCTTTCGATCGTACTGCTTATGTCGAGCTTATGTTAAACGAATTTTTAACGAATGTCGGCAATGTTAATTATAGTTTAGCTCATTGATTTGGCTGTGTTCGGCTACGACATATGTCATAGCTTATGTCACATATGTCGATTATAGTTCTAGCTTTAGAAAACATCAGTCGCCATTTTTATTTGATGTGACGTAATCAATACTGCAAGCAAACGAAGAATACTTGAATGTAAGCAAGGAAAGTATCAATTATGAAGACAAAATTTTGAATTAAAACACTTTTTTAATTTTTATGATAAAGTTTTATTCATTTTTTTTTTTCTTTTTTGAATTTTCAGTTCTTTTTTCATTCAGAAGCTTAATTCTATTGTATAAACGTATTTTGAAATATAAGCATTTTACTTTTATTGGCAAGTCTATGTGATTCGACTTCTCAATATGACTTTCTAAAAACTTTTTATCTAATAATAGCGATTCGTTATTAATAAATCTAAATATATGCTCTAATTGAGATATTTTCAAAAGAAATTTAGAGGATGGTTTCGTCAACCCTCCTTCAGACACCATGTCAACCCATGCAAAAGAATTTTCTTTTGAAATTTGATTTTCTAAATTCAATTTTTTTATAATAAATCCGGCTATATATTCCATTGCATCAATTTCTAGTTCATTAATATTAACATTATTACTATCTAAACTAACGAAATCATTATATTCTTCTTCTGTGGCATTGCATACTGTTGAATTTTCTTCTTGTGAATAGCTTTGTTCCATTTCATTGTTTGGCAAAGAAATATTTCGGAGTATTTCACCGCTTATATTTTGCTCCGCAACTATTTCTCCTGGATCTTCAACATTGCTGGTATACGAATCCACTTGCTGAGTAATATCTGATCTTCCTTTAATATAAAAGAAAATCATGGTAATAAACTAACATAAAAATTTGATATGTACACATACATATTATTAACAGTTGATTAGTACTTTATTTATACTTCTTTTATTTAGTTATATTAGTATGTTACAAAAACACAGATACAAATTAGTTATTTTAATAGTTAGCTTGAGCTTACCGAGAAGAGATAGCCGTAATCTATACTTAAACTCTAAAGCCGAAGGGTGGTCATACAAGCCACCTTTATACCTGATGTATCCAAAATATCTTTCTAGATCATCTTGGTTCAGTCTTCTTGTTAGCAAGTATTTTGTGTTATAATTTTGTTGCAGAAATGCAAATAATTGTTGTAAAGCAGCATTATTACACAATATACCTTTTTGAAATGGTAATAAACTACCTCGTTTTCCAACCCGTAACATGTTCATTGTTTCACTCATTTGAAGAAGTATTCGTTCTTGTTCATTATTTTTAAAGTTATAACCTTGCACTCGTTCTCTCGTATCCGCAGCCTTTGACGATATATTGAACAAATCGAACCAATCATTCACGAGTTTAATAAATTCACTGCACTTTATTCCCTCTTCTACATTATCTGAATTAATTTTGCCTATAGAAATACATCTTTCTATTGCACACGCTACAGTATTTGAAAATAATTGAACAGCCGGTTTTACTTTTTGCCTACTGAAACCTTTCACTTCTAAAATACATTTGTTCAATTTGTGGCTTATTTTTAATTTATCTTCTTGTAGATCTAACAATTGCCTCACAGGTTGTATATTTATTAGATTATCATTTATTTTAAAACCGCTATCAATAAAATTATTTCGAATTAATTTTATTAAATGAGGGATATCAGCAAAAACAAAAACATTTTGTGTTTCAGATACAGAAAAATATGGTTTTTCTTCCGAAATGCCTAATTCTGTTCTAAGCTTAACATTTATTGGGCCTAAAACTGATACCACTGCAACTACATTAAACTGAACTTCTTTTAGTTTTAAAATAATGCTTTTTAAAATATCTACTGTCATGGCTGTATCGTAATTGAAATATATTATTTGCTTCCAGTTCCTAAAAAGTCCTCTAATCATTGCGACCTGAGCATAATTAGATGGTTTAATAACCTGATCATGTTTCCTATCATACTCGTAAGCAGATTTGATTTTAATCTCGTCGAAAGACAAAACACATACTCTGTTACTTACACTATATGTTATATCATACGATGATAGCAACTTTATGACAACATGCAAAATACCTGGCACTAATATTAATTTTACTTGTCCACTTCTTTAATGTACACACTTTTGGAAGGGGATGAAATCTCTTGAGAAGGAGTCGATATGCTTTCGGTCCAGATGAATATAAAGATATAGACGACGTAATGTCTTCATTGGACCATTTCACTCTTTTTCCTGGGTTTGATAATTTCCTGACTTGAGTTGTTGGACTGTAAATATTTTTTAATTTTTTGATGAATGCGTCTTTTTGTTTTAATTTTAAAGTTAGTAGCTTATTCTTTCGTTTCTCTTTTTGCAGTTCTTTTTTAAGGTCAATGATTTCCAATTCCTTTGCGCAGTCAAAGTCACCTCTAAAGAAATATTTTCGTTTTTAAAATCGTTTTAAAAATAAACTGAAAATTACTTACTCAGTTTGAACCTCAACAGTTTTTATTCTTAGTTCTTCGGGAACTGGATGCTCAAAACTCAGCACTGCTTCATTATCAGCAAATTCTTCCATAATTTCTGAAATTAGTTGTTTTTGTTCTCTTTTCTGCTGCCTTTTATTTCCTTTGATAGCCTCTTCATTATTTACATTGTTTATCATTGTTGGTAAATTTTTTGTTGGTAATACACCTTTTTGTAAATGTCTTTTTTCTATTGCAATATTCAATAAACGATCTTTTAAAGTTGTGTAATCAGTGCTCCGTTTCTGTATTTCAGTCGAGAAGTTCTCGACTGAAAGTGACGTCACAGCCTCTCGACTGGTAATTCTCGATCCAAAAAATTTTTGCTTTTCTGTATCTCTCGAAATTCACAAATCGAGAAAATCGTGGTTATTATCTATAATCGAGAGGGAATATCGGGAATGAAACAATATGACACTTAAGTTGTTAGTGTATTCAATATTAATTACATATTTAACCGCTTATTTCAAATACATATTTGAAATTTCTATCATACAAAAGTTTATATGTATGAATATTATAGTTAGATTTAACCAATATTTTACATTTTATGAATTTATGTTATACATATGTGTATTTAAATACAAAAATAATTAGTACAATTTTAAATTTAAGATAATTTCATAAAAAAAAAAAACAAAAAGATAAATATGGGATAATAAAAAAGGGTAATTTGTTGCAGGTAAATTTTAGAAATTTTTGTAAACATTTTGCTTTTTTTATATTAATCGACATGTGTTATTACATGTGAAAAAATTAAATAAGTAAATAAAGAGAGGTAGTATAAAATATCGATCTATCTTGTAATTTTTTTATTAGCATGTAGATATAGTAATACAAACCTGTTATTATTACCTGGTATTATTAATTATAATAAACAAGAATTCGAATTTCCCTTCTTGTTTAGACACTGTAAATACTATTTGTGTCTTTTAATATAATTGTTTTGTTTTTATTTAGAAGCATAAAAAAACAAAATCTTGAAAATTTTGAAAAAATTTATAAATTTTACGTGCAATATATTATATTATTTAATTATAATATATTATTAGTTTTACCTGACCTTTCCCTACATATAAAAATAAAAAATATATTATATGTACTTATACATATGTATGTATATTAATTTATTATTCTTAATTTTTTTTACAACGCTTTTATTTTTTTTTCTTTTATAGATAAGGATAGGTATAATATTATATATATAAAAACTATGTTTTCTTAAATTTATAATTATAATAACAAATATACATTATTATTTTCAATATTCATGTAATAATTGTAATTATTATTACCGTATTACAATTTTAAAATTCAAAAATATTTTAAATTCAACGGCTTTTTTAGTTCTCACTACCTAAATTTTCGGTGAGAAGTTTCTCGATCGCTACATTCTCGATTCTTGATTCTCCACAGATACAGAAACAGGCCGATCGAGAATGACGTCATAATAACGTCAAATCGAGTTTACCAGTCGAGAAAACCAATCGAGAAGTGATACAGAAACGAAGCACAGATTCCTCAAAATGGTCTGAGCACATTTTTACATTTTTAAAGTTAAAATTAGAGTTTGTTAAAGAAAGTTAAAGAACTTAATTTTTCGTATTTCACGTCGATTTCCCATATAGTTTTTGCACGTTCGCACAGCACATTTCACCATATTTATGTCTTATATTTTTAAAATTTTAAAATTCACAAAAATTAAATACTTTATAAACAATAATCACTCTAAACATTCAAAATACACATTTAAAACTTTTCTTTCGCACAGTTTGTTTATATTTCTGCAGTAATACTGACGTCACAGCTAACTGTCAAAAATCGGAATATATTGCCTGTGTTTATGTATGCCGTGTATAAAGGTAGGAGAGAAATTTTTTCATAGGAACATTCGGACCAAAAAAGTTTTCAACAATTGTAGATGTCGGTAGTGATGCCAGCGTAAAACTCAATATAAAAAAAGTAGCATTTCTTTATGTCAAGCAACAAACTCCATATAAAAATAACAGCATTTCTTTTTGCCAAGTCCAAACTTTTTGAGTATAAAGCTTTTCTCTCTTTATATGGAGTTGTATAGGAAAAATGAGAAAATGAATAAATTTGTTTACAACAGCTGATATTTTATTAGTTGTCATTTTGCTTTATTTATAGGTTTTGCATGCAATATAATATATATATAATATAAATATATAGAATATAGTGTAAAGAGAATAGAGAAAATTATATACCAAACACAAAACTTTTCATATTATATTTGTTATTTGTTTATATGTATGTAAGGCTACACAGCAACCAGGCCAGCAACATTCGAAGTATATAATATATAAATCCGTTCGCATGTAGTGTATTACACATAACACATTTCATATACAATTTATATGCATTCAAAAAGTATATAAAAGAGAGAGTTTCCAAGTGAAAACTCGTGAAACAAAATATCAAAAATGGAATAGACGGGAAACGAAAAATTGACGGTTGAATTGTTTTGAATTTTTCCGATTATAACTGACAACACCTGAAATTTATGAAAAAACATACAATGATTTAATTTTTTTTATGAAATTAATTAAAAATGTATTTTTATAAAATATTTTTTAAAATTAAATAATCTATCAAACATAATTAACTTCATAATAACAATATATATAGCCTTATAAATTAATATTAATATTCTGCCTTATCATGATATTCGAAAACGAAACGTTTCGTTTCGTCTTGTCAAAAACGCGATTATGATATTCGAAACGTTTCAATTTCAAACGATTTTCATCGTCTACACATTCGATAGCATTTTGTTCATCGTTTACATATATTTTGTACGTTTTGTTATTGTTTACTAAGGCCAAAACCAAATGCATACCTCAAGACTCATACCTCAAAATTTAAATGTCAAAATTGATTCTGATAAATGAAAATGTATTGAAGCAATCCAAATGCATACTTCACGACTTCAGCCGCAAATGAAGCTGAATCTGAGATTCTGAAAATTTAGAATTTTGAGTCTGAGGTAACAATAATGCCAACATCTATAATACAAAATATGCTTCTTGACTTCTATCATTTTTATTTGTAATATATGTACAAAGATTATACAGTGCTGACGAAAATTATTTGTATGTATATGGAGTGTTCTGAGGAGTAACTTGAATTATTTATTTATTGATTTTGGTCAATAATACGAATACTAAGATGAAAATAATTCATTTAATTTTCAAATGCGTTTAGTTTAGGGAGTATTGGAAGTAAAAATGCAACGAAAAAGTGAATTATCGATAGAAAAAAAAACTGCTATAGTTGCTGAATATAACAAATGGCATTCCTGTTATTGTTTAAAAGATTTAGTTAAAAAGTGTAAAGTTCACAGAAATACCATTCTATATTAAGTCCTGAAGAAAAATAATTAAGGAATTGTACAAAATAGAGCTTGAAGAGGGACAAAAAGAAAAAAAAAACTTTGTTACTTACAAATAATTTTGGTAACCACTGTATATTATATTTACATGTATAAAATTTTTGTTTTCATAATATTGGCAACAGTTTGAAGCTGAGGTAAGCATTTGGTTTTGCTAAGATTCAGAGTCTTGAAGTACACTTTTTGAAGTATGAGGTATGAGTCTTGATGTATGCATTTGGTTTTGGCCTTAATTCTTTGTTTTCATTCTTTAGATGAATAGTGAGTGTTGTGTTGGTGAAATAAATAATTATTAAAAATATCTAAGTAAATTAAAAAAAAAATTTTGATGTTATGAAATTTTCAATATAGTATAATTAAAACTACAATGGCTTAATAAATTTTTCTTTTTAAAATACGATGTTTTAAATTATTATGTTTCAGGGCAAATTATAAAGTTACAAACAACAGACAATATGAAATATTAGTGGACTTTATGGAGAAAAATAGAGATCTGGACAAAGGCACCAGCAATTCATTGTTTGCAAAAGAAAAATTTAATAATTTGTGGATAGAAATTAAAAAAAAGTGCAATGCGGAAGGACCACCAGTTAGAGATATTGAAGGATGGAAACAGGTATGTATCAGACAAATTAACAATTATAAACAATTTATATTTATAAGATAATTTAGATTAAACCTATATTTTAATAGGTATGGTCAGATTACAAATTTTTTATTAAAAAAAAAGTTACGACTTAAGAGCATGTCCTCCTGAAATCAAAAATTGAAATTGAAAACTCACATGACGAAAATATCTAACAAATACATTCAAAAAATATTTTTATCGTTGTGTTAGTTTACTTTCTGTTGTTATTTTTTTTTTTTCATTTATTTTACACTAACCTTCTTTTATTTTGTGGGTATATGAAATGCGCAACTAATAAAAAAAAGAAAATTCAATTCTTAATATTATATGAGAACCGAAGGCAGAAAAAGCAAAAAAAAATTTCATAAAAAAAAGTACACGTCATAACAAAACAACATAGTGTACATATACCAAACTTTGAACTTGAAACAAACTTTAAATGAATGTTAATATGTAGTGCAATACATATTCATTTTTACACATTTACTACATATGTTCATAAGTTTGTACAACCAGTACAACTAACAAAGCGTATAGCACATACATAGCACCCATTCACCAGGAAACAATATAAATTTGGTACTGTATCGAATTTATCAGTGTATTTACATACGCATTAACCACCATTAACGCACATATTTTAACATTTGACAGTATATGTAGTAGTGTCGAATGTCTGCTTTGCCTGTGCTTTAAGAATTATACGCAAACGTATTTGCAATAGCCAGAGTAAATTTGTTTTTGTACATTTCAATCTACCTGCTATCGCAGAGAATATAATACATACATACATATATATATATATTATTTGTGGTGCTGCTATACGAATACTTCGCAGGTTTATTTCTTTCATCATTTTTTTTCTTTTTGATGTTGCTTTTGCTATGCCACTATCTTGACACACAATTACCTATATATGTGCAGTGTGTATGTAGTATGTTCACTATTGTACATGGATGGAAAAATTATTTCAGGATTTGTTATAATTTTTGAACGATTTTTGACTTGAACATTTAGAATATTATTTTTTAAAAACAGACAACTAATTAGGGTATTCACGGTTTGGTCTTGTATCATTGTAAACGGTGTAAACTCGTACAATCCTACACCTATTGTATACATCTTCAATGTAATTTTTACTTACACTGCTTGTAAAAATTTACAATACTGAAACCCATTGTATATTACTATTGCTTACTATTGTATATGCCATTCTGACATTAAATGCTAAAATAATTTGATTATTTTTATAATATTTTAGCTGACATAATTTGCTTGATTTCAATACAAAGTTTTCGTTCACGATATAGTGTAATGTGTAAGATTTTGGTGTATATTCACACTTTTTACACTCTTACAACATTTCGTGAATACCTCTAACATTATAAGCATTTACACTGGCCTGTGCTGTGCAGTGATAATTTTTATATTTCCTTCTGTATGGTACACTATATCACAAACAATAAACATGTTTATTAAAGGGTATTTTATGTATACACTTGTTGCAATACTTTGCTATACCACGTCATTTTATTGTTTGTTTTTTTATTTATTTTTTTTCTTCTGTTTTCGGTGATCGTATTATAACGATTGGAAGCATTATTTTTGTTGTTTATTGAATATGTACCACTCACACATATATAATATTTTTATTCATATAAAATGAATAAACGTATCGGTGAAAAATTGATATATTCCTATATAAAAAAATAATATTACACAAGTTAAAAGACTATACATATACATATGTATACATACAGTCATTCCACGTCATATGTTCATGCAATATACAATGTGCATTAGTACTCCAGCTCAGCTATTTTATTCGCAAGTCGCAACGATAAAGGATTGTATTGTACAGATTGTTTTTTTTTTTGGAACACACATTATTATCCTTCAAGCAAATTATATTACCATACATATTACCGAGTTACAAACCTGTATTGATAATTTCTAAATGATATTTGAAATACAAGATATAAACATTTGTGTATATAATTGCGTATATCATGTAATGAATATACTATATGAATATAAGTACATATAACATATACATATATTCATACAATATAAATATCATTAGGTTACTCCTTACTCCAGCTATTTTATTCTTAGTGCTTATTATACACATTATATACAATATACAATATTGTACATCATAATAGCAGGTAGCTTCTTTGCAATGCTTTGCTATGTTGGCTATGCCATATTTTTTTTTGTTTGTTTTTTTATTTATTTTTTTTTTCTTCTATTTTCGGCGATCGTATGATAGCAATTGGAAACATTTTTTTTTTTTTTGTTTATTGAATATGTACCACTCACACATATATAATATTTTTATTCATATAAAATGAATAAACGTATCGGTGAAAAATTGATATATGTATTTAGAGCCAAGAGTTATGCAAAACATTTTTATTATCTATGACAAAATTTTTGTGAAAAATAGGAATTTTATTATACTAATAATTCTAAAATAATGTAGAAATTTTTATTTTTCTATTTCGAAATCGAAAAAAGAACATTCGAATTACCTTATATGAAAATTTCAGTATAATACGCAATCATCTACCCATGAAAAATTAAATTTAAAATCTATACATTTTTTGTAAAAATCCTTCTTTCTTCAAAGCGTTCTACAGGACTAATAAGGACAAAAATTACTAAAGTGCTCCGCTTATTGCACTCTACACCCTTTGAATGATGTATGACAACAATTTTAGAAAAATATATGGTGTAGTTACGGAGAAAAGGTGTACCAAAGCACGTTGAAATTTGAAGAAAGCCTCGTCCTTATTATCCTGTACAGGAAAAACTAAAACCTTTTCGAAACATTTGTTCCGCTTATTTCACTCTAGACCCATTGAACTTTCATTTAAAACATATTTCATAAAAATTGGATAAAAAATGGCTGAGAAAACGTGTACCCAAATCACCCAAAATCAGTAAAATCAGAATAAGATGCTCTTAACATTTATATTTTCAGAGCAGCTATTACCAAAATGTTTTGTTCCACTGATACCAGCTACAGCTTCCTGCATATCTAACATTTCTATAACTTTTTCCTGTACTGCAGAGAAGCTGAATAGCTTTGGTTGTTCACCACCAGTTTTTAATTGCTCGCTTCGATTAAGAGCATCTTATTCTGATTTTACTGATTTTGGGTGATTTGGGTACACGTTTTCTCAGCCATTTTTTATCCAATTTTTATGAAATATGTTTTAAATGAAAGTTCAATGGGTCTAGAGTGAAATAAGCGGAACAAATGTTTCGAAAAGGTTTTAGTTTTTCCTGTACAGGATAATAAGGACGAGGCTTTCTTCAAATTTCAACGTGCTTTGGTACACCTTTTCTCCGTAACTACACCATATATTTTTCTAAAATTTTTGTCATACATCATTCAAAGGGTGTAGAGTGCAATAAGCGGAGCACTTTAGTAATTTTTGTCCTTATTAGTCCTGTAGAACGCTTTGAAGAAAGAAGGATTTTTACAAAAAATGTATAGATTTTAAATTTAATTTTTCATGGGTAGATGATTGCGTATTATACTGAAATTTTCATATAAGGTAATTCGAATGTTCTTTTTTCAATTTCGAAATAGAAAAATAAAAGTTTTTACATTATTTCAGAATAATTAGTAATATAAAATTCCTATTTTTCACAAAAATTTTGTCACATATAATAAAAATGTTTTGCATAACTCTTGGCTCTAAATATATCAATTTTTCACCGATACGTTTATTCATTTTATATGAATAAAAATATTATATATGTGTGAGTGGTACATATTCAATAAACAACAAAAAAATGTTTCCAATTGCTATCATACGTTCGCCGAAAATAGAAGAAAAAAAAATAAATAAAAAAACAAACAAAAAAAAAATATGGCATAGCCAACATAGCAAAGCATTGCAAAGAAGCTACCTGCTATTATGATGTACAATATATTGTATATTGTATATAATGTGTATAATAAGCACTAAGAATATAACAGCTGCAGTAAGGAGTAACCTAATGATATTTATATTGTATGAATATATGTATATGTTATATGTACTTATATTCATATAGTATATTCATTACATGATATACGCAATTATATACACAAATGTTTATATCTTGTATTTCAAATATCATTTAGAAATTATCAATACAGGTTTGTAACTCGATAATATGTATGGTAATATAATTTTGCTTGAAGGATAATAATATGTATTCCAAAAAAAAACAATCTGTACAATACAATCCTTTATCGTTGCGACTTGCGAATAAAATAGCTGAGCTGGACTGGAGTACTAATGATCATTGTATATTGCATGAACATATGACGTGGAATGACTGTATGTATACATATGTATATGTATAGTCTTTTAACTTGTGTAATATTATTTTTTTTATATAGGAATATATCAATTTTTCACCGATACGTTTATTCATTTTATATGAATAAAAATATTATATATGTGTGAGTGGTGTTACAAATACAGAAAAAAAAATAAAGAATATTCTTCTCGAATAAGTAAGTATTAAAAAAAAAAAAGATACATGAATAATGAATAGATTGCAGAGGGGTTAATGCATTTACGCAGATGAATGCGTTATTCATTCATGTAGTGAACTCCGATCAGAAAACATATAGTTAGTGAAGATTTAGTGGTGTAACAACAAGAAAATACAAAAAAAGTTAATAAATAGTACAAAATTAATAGTAATATTATAGAAGGGTGAGTCGTGTGTTATTTTCATTTATTTGTATTAATATAATATGTATTTATATAATGTAGAGCTAACAAATTAATCATATTTATTATTATATTAGTTATTATTGCATTATATTTGGGTGTAATGTAGTTAGGTTCTATTTTTGTTCTCGGGATGTGTTCCCAGTATAATAAAAGGGATGTGTTCCCGATATAATAAAAGGAATGTGTTCTCGATATAATAAAAGGGATGTGTTCCCGATATAATAAAAGGGATGTGTTCCCAATACAATAAAAGGGATGTGTTCCCGATATAATCAAAGGGATGTGTTCCCGATATAATTAAAGGGATGTGTTCCCCTTCCCAGAGTGATTAGAGGGTCGAGGCCCCTCTCTTGTAATGGGATGTGTTCCCAATCTAATTAAGGGACTTGTTCCCATTATTTTTCATTATTAATATAGATGTATAATTATTGGTTTATATTATTGTTTATTTGCACGATTCACTGAGTACAACTATGTACTCATCAAGTTTCTTTTTCTTTTATCTAATTGCAGATGAGGACTGTACCCGTCGAAATTGAAGGCGGCATCTACTCATATATGTTGAACAGTTTTTATTTATAAGTTTAGTTTTAATTTTTGTGTTTTTAAAAAAGAGTGTAATGTTTTTTTTTATAGAATACATTAATAATATTTTCATACATATATATAAGCATTTTATAAATAAACTTTGCATATCAACTTAATAGCATCATTATAGTGGTACATATTCAATAAACAACAAAAATAATGCTTCCAATCGTTATAATACGATCACCGAAAACAGAAGAAAAAAAAATAAATAAAAAAACAAACAATAAAATGACGTGGTATAGCAAAGTATTGCAACAAGTGTATACATAAAATACCCTTTAATAAACATGTTTATTGTTTGTGATATAGTGTACCATACAGAAGGAAATATAAAAATTATCACTGCACAGCACAGGCCAGTGTAAATGCTTATAATGTTAGAGGTATTCACGAAATGTTGTAAGAGTGTAAAAAGTGTGAATATACACCAAAATCTTACACATTACACTATATCGTGAACGAAAACTTTGTATTGAAATCAAGCAAATTATGTCAGCTAAAATATTATAAAAATAATCAAATTATTTTAGCATTTAATGTCAGAATGGCATATACAATAGTTTAAGTAATAGTAATATACAATGGGTTTCAGCAGTGTAAATTTTTACAAGCAGTGTAAGTAAAAATTACATTGAAGATGTTTACAATAGGTGTAGGATTGTACGAGTTTACACCGTTTACAATGATACAAGACCAAACCGTGAATACCCTAATTAGTTGTCTGTTTTTAAAAAATAATATTCTAAATGTTCAAGTCAAAAATTGTTCAAAAATTATAACAAATCCTGAAATAATTTTTCTATCCATGTACAATAGTGAACATACTACATACACACTGCACATATATATGTAATTGTGTGTCAAGATAGTGGCATAGCAAAAGCAACATCAAAAAGAAAAAAAATGATGAAAGAAATAAACCTGCGAAGTATTCGTATAGCAGCACCACAAATAATATATATATATATGTATGTATGTATTATATTCTCTGCGATAGCAGGTAGATTGAAATGTACAAAAACAAATTTACTCTGGCTATTGCAAATACGTTTGCGTATAATTCTTAAAGCACAGGCAAAGCAGACATTCGACACTACTACATATACTGTCAAATGTTAAAATATGTGCGTTAATGGTGGTTAATGCGTATGTAAATACACTGATAAATTCGATACAGTACCAAATTTATATTGTTTCCTGGTGAATGGGTGCTATGTATGTGCTATACGCTTTGTTAGTTGTACTGGTTGTACAAACTTATGAACATATGTAGTAAATGTGTAAAAATGAATATGTATTGCACTACATATTAACATTCATTTAAAGTTTGTTTCAAGTTCAAAGTTTGGTATATGTACACTATGTTGTTTTGTTATGACGTGTACTTTTTTTTATGAAATTTTTTTTTGCTTTTTCTGCCTTCGGTTCTCATATAATATTAAGAATTGAATTTTTTTTTTTTTTATTAGTTGCGCATTTCATATACCCACAAAATTTACAAAACAAAATAAAAGAAGGTTAGTGTAAAATAAATGAAAAAAAAAAAAAATAATAACAGAAAGTAAACTAACACAACGATAAAAATATTTTTTGAATGTATTTGTTAGATATTTTCGTCGTGTGAGTTTTCAATTTTAATTTTTGATTTCAGGAGGACATGCTCTTAATAAGAATAATAATAGTGTTAATAATAATAATAATGATAACAATGATAATGAGAATAATGATAGTAATAATAGTAGTGATAAAGATAAGAGTAATAATAATAATAGTGATAATAATAATAGTAGTAATAATAATAGTAATAGTAGTAATAATAGTAATAATAATAATAGTAGTGTAAGACGAAATAAAATAAACATAAATTACCGAAAAAGAAGATATGAAGTTTTGAAAGAACAGACAGAAAATAATAAAAGCTGTTTGGAAAAAATTGAGTCAAAGTTGTCCGACATAAAAAAAGGAATAGATGAAAATAATTCATATTTAAAAAGACTTTTAGAATATAAAGAAATAAGTTTAAAAATAAAAAAAGGTGCATTAGACTTAAAAAGAAAAAAACTTGATATGGATCAAAAGTGGTTATGATCAATAAAAATTATTTAACAAGAAATAAATTTTTAAATTCATAAACTTTTATTGTTTTTATATATTGTTTTTTTTTTTTCGCATATTTTATAGAATAATGCTATTGAAAATTATATTTCTAACATCTTCTCCATGAGATGTATGTGAACTGAATTCTAATTCATCAAAACCTTCACTACCGGATGATGATGATGTTACATTTTCCTCTCTTACTTCGTTGTTCTCCACTTTGTAGTGTATACAAATGCTGTGTAAAGCGGCACAAACATTTATAATTTTCACTGCTTTCTTTGGTTCGTAGTGTAGCTCTCTTGCTGACAAGAGGCATCTAAATCTTGCTTTTAAAAGACCAATTGATCTTTCAACTGTATTCCTACATTTTGAATGAATTTTATTAAACTGAGCTTCTCTACTTCCCTCCGCTGCACTACGAAATGGAGTTATTAACCATGGCTCATTAGGGTAACCAGAATCTCCTAAAAATATATTTTTATTAATTTTTATCTAATTGTTTTAAGCATTATAATTACCTAATAGCCAATTTCTTTCACGAGGATTTCTTGAGTCTATTAAATACCTTCTCAAATCACTTAGATTCCAAACATGAGAGTCATGAGATGCACCTCCATATCTAGCATCAATACACAAAATTTTCATCTCATGGTCACATACCTATTAATATTTATTAATATATTAATGTAATGATTTGAATATATGAATCCATTTAATTACTATCATAGCATTTATACTGTTGTATCCCTTTCTGTTAAAGAATAAATGCTTATTTTCAGAAGGTGAGATAATTCTTATATGTGTTCCATCGATGCAACCAATTACTCCAGGAAACCCATATTTTTCAAAAAAATAACTTTTCACCATTTGTTTTTCTGATGCCGTTAAGATATAAGATATCCACCTAGGGCAAATGACATCTTCCAGAATATTTATTGTCTCTTCTAAAACCATAGAAATTTTAGATTGACACATGGCGACAGTGAAATCCTGTCCAATTCCTTTCTGGTACCCACCTTCAGCAAAAAATCTAAATGTTGCTGCCAATTTCAAAATTGTTGGTATAGAGGAGCATCTTTTTGTTTTTTTAAAAAAACTTTCAGTTTTGTTCAAAACGTATGTGAAAGCTTCTTTATTAAGACGAAATATGCGAATAAATCTGAAACAAAAAATATTTTAGTTGGAATGTAAATTGTATTATATTGATTATATACTTACGTGGTTGTTGGTAGTTCTAAAGGATTAGAGCTATCTCGCATTCTTTTTCTTAAAATATCATTATTTTCTTCTTCACTATCTGAACTACTCAAGTAATTTTCTAAACTTATCATTTTTTGATCAATTTATTAATAATTTTAAACTAATTTTAATAAATATTTATAAATAATGTCAAAAAAAATGTCTAAAAAAACCAAGTAGCACAAAATATTTTAAAATAATTCCAGTCAACTGGAAAAATTCGTTTGTGTAAAAATTTTATATGGCACCACTTAACGTTCGAAACGGTGAAGTTACATAATAGCGATTTTATATCGTATCGTTTCGTTTCATCGTTTCATCGTCTTCGAATATCATGATAAGGCGGATTATATTGCTGTTGCCTGTTGTATTGTATATTATACACATAATCAACCAAAACCTCCGAAAGAATCTCTCTCTTAGAGAGAAGCCATGAAGTAGTCATCTGCATTAGTGTGAGTGTAGTCGGAAAAAATTATTAAATGTCATGTAATTTGTTAGGCGGGTAGTGAATTTTAATAATTTATTTTATTATTTTTTAAATAAAAAATTAGAAATTAAATTTAAGGTAAGTATTTTTATATTACTTAATTATTAGTGAACAGATTAAAATAAAAAATTGTGAAAATATGTGAAATATTTAAAATAAAAACTAAAAATATTGTCTTAGAATTTAAGTTGTACATATATTTTCTTCTATAGTATAAATATAGAATAGAATATATAAATATAAAATATTATATTAATTTATAAATTGAAAAGTGAATTATTATTGATTCATTTTGTAAAAAGTGCATAAATGAAAGAGTGTTTAATAATATAATTATTTAATTGAATTTTTCTTAAAAATAATTACGAAAAAAATTTTTAGGTTGTGTAGCAATTTTTGTTTACATATTTTATGAAGTGAAAAAATAATTATTATTGAATTAAATATGAATATATTTAATATTCATATTTATTGAATTAATATTAAATTACATCAGAACAAATGCATGTAAATTATTTATTAATTGGTATTACAGTAGAATTATGTATGAATGTGCAATAAATATTAGATAAAGATGACTGTGTATGAATATAAATAAATATGTAGTATAGAATAAGTAATGTTAATATAAAGTACTTGATTGATAAATTTGGAATTTTATGTATTGTATAAACTATGATTTAGGGCATGATTTATGAAAATTAATTATGAATAAAATGATTGATCTTTAAAGACTGTATTATATTTAGTTATAATTATGTTCTATATAAAGAAATTGTGTAATAAATTAATTGAACAAATGTGTGATACCTAATGATGTATTGATCTAGAAGTTGAATAAATATAAAAATGATAATTAGATAGTATATATAAGAAATATATGATAAATTTATAGAAATAATAAATATGATAACGTACTCTAAGACCAGCTACTGAGCTGTTTGAGATGTTAATATATGTATAAGATAAAATAATGTAATGTAATGTAATATAAATTAAATTAAAATAAATAAATAAAACAATTTTATGAACGAAACATGAGAATTTGTATTTTATTTTACACTAAATAAATAATAATAATACTAATAATATATTTTTTGACAGCTCAGACTAAGTAGTCAAGAAATGTAAACAAAAAAATTCCCGACTACTTAGGCCTTTGAATGTGTGTGTAAGAAAAATTTTCTCATGGCTTCTCTCTGTAAGAGAGAGAGATTCTTTCGGAGGTTTTGCATCAACTCATACATACTAACATACATGCAATATACATGTATGTGTATATTTATTTTATCTACACTTGTCTTGCAGCAAAACCATAGAATAATATATATTTCATATAACAAAGAAAGGCAGGCTTGAAGAAAACTGCTGATTTTACTCGTTGACCTCGACTTATTTCTATTGTTTAAATTACAATACATTCAAACTTTTTTCACTAATCCATAAATTAAAAAAAAAAATAGATAGACATAAGAGTAATGAAGGATTGAGAAAGAAAAAAAAATGAAATCATTTTTTTAGTTGTCATCGGCCATGTTTACAGCCATGTTTATTTTTAATTTTGTTTTTTTTGTTTCGTTATGCAGTGTTACCAGTGTTGTTTTAAAATTATTAAAGATGACATGTTTTTGAATTTTCAATAAAAAAGTTGTTTCTTTGTGTTATTAATTCTTATTTATTTATTTAATTATTATTTATTTATTTATTTATCTATCTGTACATGAATTTTTATTACATTAATTATTTGTACTCCTGCATATATAACAATTGTATTCTTGTGTAAAAACTTAGCTAAAAAGTGTAATGTTCACAAAAATACCATTTGATATCAAGTCCTAAATAAAAAAAAAAGAAATTGTATTATACATCTTTGCTATGCACAAGTAATTTTTGTAACATTATCAGTATCATAAATTTAAATAACATGTAACATTATCAGTAACGGTAACTGTAAGTACTATATGCTAAATTAATGCTACTTATATACATATCTCACTTTTGTTGAATTTGTTTTATAAAAATATATAATTTAAATTTATTCATTTATGTTATTTAAATTTATAAAGTTTATTTATATAGGTATATAAATTATTCATTTATATATACTTATATTTTTAATATAAGTATTCTAATTATTTTTCATATTACTTACACATACAAATCTTTAGGAAATCTAAAAAATCTTTTCCTATGATCATTGTTAACATCTACACTCACTTAAATTTTACAACTTCTTGCACAACACTTCATCTTTAAAAAATTTCAATATTATTAAATATTTCAATTTAAAAAAATTTTAAAAATACTTTAATTTTAATTAAAAAATGTTCTATGCAAAAGTTGTATACAATTTTATACATTAGCGTATAATATATTTTTTTGTACTACGGTAACACCATACAACAATAAATATCAAACGATTAACATTTTTTTGTACATGTTCGTTTCGCTGGATTTATATTTTTGTACATTTTTGTGAGTGAAATTATTTAATGTTTTTATTATATTTAATTTTTTAATCATACAATTAAATATTAATAATATAATTTTTCAACTTTTTTTATAATTATTTCCTTTTTTTTAGTGTATTAATTAAAACATTTTAATGATTGAATAGTACAAATAGTGTTGTTTTGTTGTTTTAGTATACATTTTTGAGGGTGAAATAATATGATGTTTTTATTATATTTAGTTTTTAAAAAAACATATAATTAAATAATAATAATGTTTTTCAATGTTTTTTTTGCTCATGCATTAATTTTCGAGACATGACAATATTTCTAAATATTTTTTAACAATTTTTAAAAAATACAATTTTCATGCAACCATTACAATACATTCTCATTTCAATGCATTGAAGTAGTGTTAGTGAAAATTATTAAAATTGAGTAAAAATGCATTGTACAGATAGGTGATACAAATACATATTCAAAAGTTGACTTCAGCCATATAAAATTGGTATTTGTTTTTTTTTTGTAATGATATAGTACGATACTGCTCTATCATGTTTTAATTTTCTATGAGAAATTCTTTTGCCTGTTTCCTCTTTAGAGAAAAAATTTTTTTTTTATTTTATTTGTTTTATTTTTATATCTGCAGCTCTTTTCTTTTGATCTCCATTACGAGTGTGCTTACTATATACCTTTATACAATGGCAAAACCTCCGAAAGAATCTCTCTCTCTCTTAGAGAGAAGCCATGAAGTAGTCATCTGCATTAGTGTGAGTGTAGTCGGAAAAAATTATTAAATGTCATGTAATTTGTTAGGCGGGTAGTGAATTTTAATAATTTATTTTATTATTTTTTAAATAAAAAATTAGAAATTAAATTTAAGGTAAGTATTTTTATATTACTTAATTATTAGTGAACAGATTAAAATAAAAAATTGTGAAAATATGTGAAATATTTAAAATAAAAACTAAAAATATTGTCTTAGAGGTTAAGTTGTACATATATTTTCTTCTATAGTATAAATATAGAATAGAATATATAAATATAAAATATTATATTAATTTATAAATTGAAAAGTGAATTATTATTGATTCATTTTGTAAAAAGTGCATAAATGAAAGAGTGTTTAATAATATAATTATTTAATTGAATTTTTCTTAAAAATAATTACAAAAAAAATTTTTAGGTTGTGTAGCAATTTTTGTTTACATATTTTATAAAGTGAAAAAATAATTATTATTGAATTAAATATGAATATATTTAATATTCATATTTATTGAATTAATATTAAATTACATCAGAAAAAATGCATGTAAATTATTTATTAATTGGTATTATAGTAGAATTATGTATAAATGTGCAATAAATATTAGATAAAGATAACTGTGTATGAATATAAATAAATATGTAGTATAGAATAAGTAATGTTAATATAAAGTACTTGATTGATAAATTTAGAATTTTATGTATTGTATAAACTATGATTTAGGGCATGATTTATGAAAATTAATTATGAATAAAATGATTGATCTTTAAAGACTGTATTATATTTAGTTATAATTATGTTCTGTATAAAGAAATTGTGTAATAAATTAATTGAACAAATGTGTGATACCTAATGATGTATTGATCTAGAAGTTGAATAAATATAAAAATGATAATTAGATAGTATATATAAGAAATATATGATAAATTTATAGAAATAATAAATATGATAACGTACTCTAAGACCAGCTACTGAGCTGTTTGAGACGTTAATATATAAGATAAAATAATGTAATTATGAGAATAATGTAGTTAATATAAAATGTATGAATGAAGCGAATGATGTAATTGATTGTGAAAGAATAATAAATAAAATAAAATATAACTAAAATAAATAAATAAAACAATTTTATGAACGAAACATGAGAATTTGTATTTTATTTTACACCAAATAAATAATAATAATACTAATTGTTGAATTTGTTCAACATTTTATCTGAAAATAAAAATAAAAGGGGTATTATTAATTTTCCATCTTTACACCTTGATGCATACTCACCTGATAAAATTGGTCACTATCTCCTCACAAATCCAAGAAAAAATCCTAAAATACATAAAAAATATATAATAAGAAATTAATATTAAAGGTTATAAAATAATACACAAAAAGACCAACACCACAAACATGTAAACAAACCCACTTAACCAAACATATAACATAAAATAGTACAATACATAACATACAATTAATTATTCACACTTTACAAAATATTTAACAAAATATTACGAATCACAACACAATGGACACAAAAATCACAACATTATTATCACAAAAAAAAAAAAAAAACATTCATAACACAATATGTGTAAAAAATAATATCACAATATATCACCACATCTCGTAACACATAAAATTGAAACACAAAATGCACAAATACACAGCAAATATAAATGGACTGTTTTAATTCAATTAAAATTACCACTTAAATTAATTTAAATTAAGATTTACCTAAAAAAAAAAAAAATTGATAAAAGGTAAATACCTTTACCTTTTCACGATTATTATTTACCCCTAAAATATAAAATGTAAATAAAAATATATATATAAGAAGGCATATATAACCACACGTACATGTAAATATAAATGAAATATACATATACACAAATATAAAACAAAAATATACATAGTACATAACTACATACATATATCAATACTGTCAGATCTGTCAAAAAAAAAAAATATATGTACCAGTACCAGTTTAATAGTTACCACTCAAAGTTATTCACAATCATCATAAATTGTCATTTCGAATTACCGGACACAATTTGAACAAAACGGTTTTATAAAAAAAGACAAAAATATGAGATAAATAGCAGAACATTTCAACAACGGGGAAAATAGAAAATTCCAGAGTTTGCAAATTTTGGTATATAAAGAGTTGCGATTCGCAGGAAAATTTGTCTTTTGCAATTACCTGACTATATTGTCGTACTGAGACTGAACCAGAGAAACCAAAAGGCCACCTCATCACCCGGGACGTATTGAGTCCTAAAAAAATCTAGCGTATTTAGCTAGTAATTAGGGAAAAGTTAGGAATTTCTGTAAAAATACTTAGAATTTTTACAGAAAATAGGGAAACTTCGAATTAAATCATCGTCAAAAAATACTTAGAAAATTTCTTATACAGAAATTTTCTAACATTTAGAGCCGGAATTTGTCATCGTGAAAACACTTAGAAAATTTTTTCTTACAAAATTTTCTAATATTTAGAGCAGAAATTCATCATCGTTAAACTTAGAAAATTTCTTGGACTAAAGATTTACTAAAGAAACATCGCAGAAAGGTATCATCAAAACTTGAATTATTTTGGAAATTAAAATTTCATCGAGACAGTAAAAATATTTTCATCTCGACAGTCATCAATTCCCGACGGCAATCTTCAGTTAATTCGCATAACGATTTTTTTTTTGAAACTTTAAAAATTCAAACAATCATCGTTTAATTGGTTTATCATCGTTATATTCAGCAGCAGTTCTTCAAATCAACATAGTTTCTACAACGCCATCTATCCGTGTAGGTCGACCTATACCAACGAATAATTAGTTAATTAATATTTAATATTTAAGAATATATGCAAAATTTATAATTGAATTTGATATATTTCATTTGCATAAATTCATAATTTTGTTTCGATTGTAACATATTTTCGTTAAAATTTATTTGCATAATTATTGTACATATACAAAATTATAATTAAAGCAAAATTTTATATATTTCATTTGTAAATTCAAAATTTGTTTTGATTTGTAAAAATTAATTGCATAACTATTTCCGGTCTAACTGAAATATTATCATATAATTGAAAATATTGAATTTTTTTTCATTGAATTAAATTTATTGAAATCTAAATACATATAAATTTAAGGAATTCACAATTATTTTGTAATTTAATTTTAAGATACTGAATTGTTAGGCTTAAGTCAATATATATAAATAAAATTTGTAACGTAAATTGAAAAACATTGTGTTTTTATTTTATTAAAAAATTTTGAACCGGCACCTTTTCTAATTAATGTTAAATTGAAAAATATTTTTATATTATATTTTTTGGTGGATTTAACATTTGGTCCTTCGAGCCGGATATAATAGAAACTCAATTTTCTTCAATTTATAGATGGACTATAAAAATTTGTAAAAATGCAGAACATTCAGAATCTAATTAAATTACAAACAACTTTGGAAAGGGAATTAAATACTGGTACAATTAGAATTAAACAAAATCTAACTGAAAATCAACCAATTAATGTATATGAACGTAGAATACAAAAATTAAATGAATTAACTGATAAATTCAGAGATAATCATTATTTAATTTGTCAAACTGAAGATTGTAAAATCGCTTCTGAGTATATTGAACAAAATAAGTACGATGTATTTGAAGAAACTTGTTTTAGTTTAATCACAGAGCTACAAGAAAAAATTACTTCGTTACCAGATCAAGTAACGTTTCAAATGACGGTGGTTCCACACATGTTACAACTCTCGTATCTCCTCAAAAATCGAAAATAAAGTTACCTCCTATTTCTTTGCCTAAATTTGATGGTACCTACAAATCTTGGCGATCATTTAAAGATTTGTACATCAATTTAATTCATAATAACAAGGAAATTTCAGAAGTTGAAAAATTACACTACCTAAAATCTTGTGTTTCTGGTGAGGCTGCAAGAATTATTAAACCATTTGAAGTCATTGGGACTAATTACTATAAAGCATGGCAAACCTTAGAAAAGAGATTCAACAATAATAGGGTATTAATCAATGCACAATTAGAAAAACTGTGTAAAATAAATTTAATAAAAACCGAAAATGCTCAATCCATGAAGGATGTGCTTAACAACACAGAAGAGATCCTTCATGAATTGAAAACATTAAAGGTTAACATTGAAAACTGGGACCCTATTATTGTGTACCTTACTCTGCAGAAATTATCGCCGGAAACACGAGAATTGTGGGAGATAAAACAAAGCGAGAAAAATGAGGTGGCTTCATATAAAGAACTGGTGGAATTTTTAGAATCCAGATTACGCGTATTAGAAGCAATTACTACACCAAAACGAAGTAATGTTTTCTTAGCTCACAATAATAAAAATACTAATCAAAATTTAAAATGTACAAAATGTAAATCAGATCATAGGCTGTTTAACTGTTCGAGCTTCAAATCACTATCAGCGACAGAGAAATTGAACTTCATCAAGAAAAACAACTTATGTATGAACTGTCTCACTTTCGGCCATAAATACAATGACTGTAAAAGTAAATATACGTGCGGTATATGTAAACGAAAACATCATTTCCTACTACATACTAGCTTCAATACCACATCGAACGCAAATCGGGATAAACCTTCTGCTCAACCGACAGCTACACAAAACAACGATAGCACTGGAAACGAAGCTTTGCCAGTCAGAAACTCTAACGAAAAGAATGAAGTAAAGACTTTCTATTCTTCAAACACGAATCAAGTACTACTAGCAACGGCTTTAGTCAGAATACGGAGTAAAAGGGGTCACAACGAAGTATTGCGAGCCTTGATAGATCCAGGGTCACAATCAACATTCATAACTGCTTCTGCAGCAAAACGCCTGCAACTTCAACTTATACGAACGAATCAGCACATCAGTGGACTCAATCAAAGCAGTGCCACTGTGGCTAAGTCGCAAACTGAATTTATTCTAGAATCAGTAGACGGAAAATTTGAATATTGCGTAAATGCGTTAGTGGTAAGGAGTATCACTAACGATTTACCTACTCATCGGATTGAAACGACAGGTTTCAATCATTTGAAAGATTTGAATTTAGCTGACCCTAGTTTTGCGATACCTGGAAGGATAGACTTATTAATTGGAGCAGAAGTATACGCAGCTATAATTCGAGAAGGAATTAGACGCTCAACTGAACCGAATCATCCGATTGCAATAAATACTGAATTAGGCTGGATTGTTATGGGTAGCATAGGTGATGCTACACAATTCAGTAGGACGTTCATGACAAGGGTTCATGAACATTCAATAGACACGCGATCAAGAAAATCTTGTAAACAAAACAAAGGTTAACGGCAATAAAACGTGAAAAATCTAAGAATTAGATGCTCGAAGACATTGGTAAAAATACAAAGAAACGAATAACGAAAACACAAGTAAAATTGAAAGAATCACAGATCAACAAACACAAGAAAAAATTTAAAGACATAATAAAACGCAACGAACCCTTTGAAACAGGAGGACTAATAAAAATTCCATCTAAAAGACGAAGGAAAACAAAGGTACCAAATTGGTTACAAGCACCAGAGGACATAAAGCATTTCATATCGCATTGGTCCATTCCTTGGCAACAGATTCACAAAAGTAGAACTTTCAGATTAAAACAAGAAAATATAACAATACGTTTTACGAAAACAAAGGATGGCATGGTCAGAGTAAAAAGTTTAAATTTCTAAATAAATCAAAAAGTGAATTTGTAATTAGAAAATAAAGAAAACTAAAATGATTCAAAGTGACATTCATTTATTGCTTAAATAAAACTAAAAAATCAATAAAAAAAAAATGATCACCCCTGGATACTATATAAAGTCTACAAATAGTACTGCCATATACATAAAGTGGAGAGAAAATTAAACTCAAAATAAATAGACCGTTACTTTATCGGTGACGTGTAGTTTCAAAAAAAAATTTTTTTTCACAAAGAACAAAAGGTGTAAAAATATTTTTAACAAAAATTTTTTCAAGTGAAATAATTATAAAAATATATAAGAAAAATGTACAAATTCGACATGAGTTCAACCGATTCAAGTTCAGTGACACCGGTACCATCGGAATATCAATCCTTTGGTATTGAAACTAAACAAACGGAATGGAAGTCGGAGATTATAAATCGCAAAGGTGCTATACCCAAATTAAGATTAATAAGAAAGACAGAAGAACTAGTAGGCGAAAGAAGAAAGAGACTAAAGCAAAAAGCACTCGAGAACGACCCTCCAATGTTTACACCACCATTCGAGGCAATAGGTCTACAAAAGCCTGCCGAAAAGAATCCAGCAACCACAGTTCAAGTACCAGAGTGGTTACAGGCCCCGGAGAGCATAAAACGTCTCATAGCGGAATGGCCAATTCCGTGGCAAAGGGTCTACCGAAGTAAAACATTCAGGTTGAAGATGGACCAAAAAACCATACGTTTTGCTAAAACAAAAGAAGGCACAGTCACAATTCGGTTAACAACAGTATGAAAATAAATGAAAGATTTGTAAAAAATATAATTAATAAAGATTACATTAAAAAAAAAAAGCACAACATTTTTATTAAATATTTTTGCATCATATATATAAACAATGATATGGATAAATACCATTTTTCACTTAAAAAAAAAAACAACAAACTATAAGATGGTAAAACTTGTCAACACTGGCGCCCGTGGAGGATGTTGAATTTGTTCAACATTTTATCTGAAAATAAAAATAAAAGGGGTATTATTAATTTTCCATCTTTACACCTTGATGCATACTCACCTGATAAAATTGGTCACTATCACCTCACAAATCCAAGAAAAAATCCTAAAATACATAAAAAATATATAATAAGAAATTAATATTAAAGGTTATAAAATAATACACAAAAAGACCAACACCACAAACATGTAAACAAACCCACTTAACCAAACATATAACATAAAATAGTACAATACATAACATACAATTAATTATTCACACTTTACAAAATATTTAACAAAATATTACGAATCACAACACAATGGACACAAAAATCACAACATTATTATCACAAAAAAAAAAAAACATTCATAACACAATATGTGTAAAAAATAATATCACAATATATCACCACATCTCGTAACACATAAAATTGAAACACAAAATGCACAAATACACAGCAAATATAAATGGACTGTTTTAATTCAATTAAAATTACCACTTAAATTAATTTAAATTAAGATTTACCTAAAAAAAAAAAAAATTGATAAAAGGTAAATACCTTTACCTTTTCACGATTATTATTTACCCCTAAAATATAAAATGTAAATAAAAATATATATATAAGAAGGCATATATAACCACACGTACATGTAAATATAAATGAAATATACATATACACAAATGTAAAACAAAAATATACATAGTACATAACTACATACATATATCAATACTGTCAGATCTGTCAAAAAAAAAAAATATATGTACCAGTACCAGTTTAATAGTTACCACTCAAAGTTATTCACAATCATCATAAATTGTCATTTCGAATTACCGGACACAATTTGAACAAAACGGTTTTATAAAAAAAGACAAAAATATGAGATAAATAGCAGAACATTTCAACAACGGGGAAAATAGAAAATTCCAGAGTTTGCAAATTTTGGTATATAAAGAGTTGCGATTCGCAGGAAAATTTGTCTTTTGCAATTACCTGACTATATTGTCGTACTGAGACTGAACCAGAGAAACCAAAAGGCCACCTCATCACCCGGGACGTATTGAGTCCTAAAAAAATCTAGCGTATTTAGCTAGTAATTAGGGAAAAGTTAGGAATTTCTGTAAAAATACTTAGAATTTTTACAGAAAATAGGGAAACTTCGAATTAAATCATCGTCAAAAAATACTTAGAAAATTTCTTATACAGAAATTTTCTAACATTTAGAGCCGGAATTTGTCATCGTGAAAACACTTAGAAAATTTTTTCTTACAAAATTTTCTAATACTTCGGGCCGGATCATCGAAAATTGTTAAAATTAATTTTTTAAAAAAAAGACTTAGAAAATTTTTTTTACAAAATTTTCTAATATTTAGAGCAGAAATTCATCATCGTTAAACTTAGGAAATTTCTTGGACTTTGAAATTTTCTAAAGAAACATCGCAGAAAGGTATCATCAAAACTTGAATTATTTTGGAAATTAAAATTTCATCGAGACAGTAAAAATATTTTCATCTCGACAGTCATCAATTCCCGACGGCAATCTTCAGTTAATTCGCATAACGATTTTTTTTTTGAAACTTTAAAAATTCAAACAATCATCGTTTAATTGGTTTATCATCGTTATATTCAGCAGCAGTTCTTCAAATCAACATAGTTTCTACAACGCCATCTATCCGTGTAGGTCGACCTATACCAACGAATAATTAGTTAATTAATATTTAATATTTAAGAATATATGCAAAATTTATAATTGAATTTGATATATTTCATTTGCATAAATTCATAATTTTGTTTCGATTGTAACATATTTTCGTTAAAATTTATTTGCATAATTATTATACATATACAAAATTATAATTAAAGCAAAATTTTATATATTTCATTTGTAAATTCAAAATTTGTTTTGATTTGTAAAAATTAATTGCATAACTATTTCCGGTCTAACTGAAATATTATCATATAATTGAAAATATTGAATTTTTTTTCATTGAATTAAATTTATTGAAATCTAAATACATATAAATTTAAGGAATTCACAATTATTTTGTAATTTAATTTTAAGATACTGAATTGTTAGGCTTAAGTCAATATATATAAATAAAATTTGTAACGTAAATTGAAAAACATTGTGTTTTTATTTTATTAAAAAAATTTGAACCGGCACCTTTTCTAATTAATGTTAAATTGAAAAATATTTTATATTATATTTTTTGGTGGATTTAACACTAATAAAATATTTTTTGACAGCTCAGACTAAGTAGTCAAGAAATGTAAACAAAAAAATTCCCGACTACTTAGGCATTTGAATGTGTGTGTAAGAAAAATTTTCTCATGGCTTCTCTCTGTAAGAGAGAGAGATTCTTTCGGTGGTTTTGCTTGCAGTCATAAGTCATAACAATGATGTATTTATGTTCAATGTTTATATATTTTGTATATTTGAGCTTTATGCATATACAAAGATATAAACCAATATATATTTCATTTGTTATGTTTTGTTATTATTTTCATACTTTTTGCAGTATATAATTGCATATTATTTATAATGTATAAACATTATATGAGTATGAGTGGCATTTCATATAATATAATACAATAACATATAATGCCATATCATAATACAATACACCTTACACTATTCAATAACAATACATAGATACTGTATAGTGTTATTATGTGTGTATATTATATACCATATATACTGTATTTCTATGCTGTGATATTACCTAACCGCTCCCCTTCATTTCGAAGTTCGAACCAATATATTTTCTATTGGTTTTGATCAGCAAATTTTTATTTTTAAATCAATGATTTCTGTTTGAATTTAATATTTTCGTATTTTAGTTTTCAGTCTACATTAAGGAACAAAATGGTTACTCCTTTTTAACATTTTTTAAAAATCGGTAATTTCCAAAAATATAAATGCAAAATATATAATAATATAAATTAACATATTTTATATCAATTTATTATCTATTATTAGCATTATCTTCATTTTAACATATTTTAAAGATAAAATTAGACTGAAAAATTTCCATGCAAAAAAAAAAAAAAATTTAAAAACTGCAAATTCATAATTTTAAATAAAAACAAAAATTATTAAATATAATTTTTAAAAAATTATAAGGGATATTTTTGTTTACACAATGTGTTATAAAAAAAATTAGAAAATGTATTATAATACATAATTCTGTCGCGGACTGTAGACTGTACACTAACAAAAAACATAGCAATCATAATCAATTATCAAAGATTAAACAGCAAACAGACAACATTGCACAATTTAGCAATATAGTATGTATAAAATAAATGATAATACATATCTAAGTATAGGTTATAATAAAGCTATATAGGGTGAGTTTCAAAACGTTTAAATACCGCCTCGATGCATAATCAACAGTTTCAAAACGATAACATTTAAATTGATGACAATGTCTACAGTTTCAAAACTCATTGTGAATGCATCTGATACGCATCTGTCAAGCAATATACGCATCCTGAATTTTTATGATGCAAAATAGATTTGAATAGATTTTTTTCTCAGTAACATTTCAATGATTTATTTTTATATGAATTTTGTTATATGGGACCAAAGGTCAGTCTTTTTTAAACAAAAATTTTGTACTTTTAATGATGATAAATTGAATTTTTAGTGTGTAGTGTTTTAATATTAAAATGACAAATTCCAAAAAAATGGAAAGTATTATATTATACGAGCACTTACGCTGAAGGTGTTTTTGTTCATTCGAAAATGGCTATAAAAAATGTCATCCTGATATTGTTTAATTTTATGAAAAAAACTGTTTCACCTTTATGATTTAGTGTAGATAATGAATTAATTAAATTTTAAAATTGCATACTGCAATAGGTGAACCATTTTTCTTGAGGCGTTTTAAAACTCACCCATACATTATAATTATGATAATACTCTTTCACACAGACGTGAAAAAGTTATGGGACAAGCATAATCTTTCATCACTAGAAAACATAATCATACTGATATATGGATATTCGATATTTAGCATAAAAAAACAAAATGTGAAAATATATTGTTTTCATAAAAATTTCATAGAACATCTTTGGCCAATTAAAAAAATGGAAAAATATATCAAGATAAATCAGTTAATTTTTAAAAAAAAATATTACAAGAAGAGTAAGGGAACAGGAGAAAATCCACAAAAGTTCGTAATATCCTTGTGGAGTTAAAAGCGACGATTAGAGGTGGTCTATTGGATTTGAAGGTTATCATTTATTCAAAGTAGTTTTGTTATAATGTTTATTTTATTTTTATTTTTTTTTTTTTTTGGAATAACGAAATTAAAAATATTTCTATTTTTTATTATATTTATTTTATTTCTGAATTATTTAAAAATAACAATAATAAATATTATAAAAATTAATTAATAATCTACATATACATTTTAAAGTATTTTTTTTTAAAAAGTCTTGCTAGTCCCATAATTTTTTCACGCCTGTGAATTAGCAATTTATATGTATACAACTGCATAATGTTAAAATTAAAACGTATTTATTTAGTATGTATACATACAAATACATGGTATAAATATATAAAAATTTAAACAAAGTGCTTAACATACATACAAACTTGCGTATAAAATACATATATATAAATATAATGATCAAGTATATATCGCATGTTGTATTCAATCAAAGCCAAAGCATTGCATATAAATTATATATGGCATGTGTAATACAATACATGCGAATGGATTTATATATTAATAAATACGTTTTAATTTTAACATTATGCAGTTGTGTTTACATATAAATTGCTAATTCACAGGCGTAAAAAAATTATGGGGCTAGCACGACTTTTTAAAAAAAATAACTTTAATACGTATATGGGGGAAACTTCCAAATTGGGGCCGCCAGATTTTGAAACGAAACCTTCCGATAATGATACTTTGGAATGTCCTCTTTAACGTGATATATGTCTCTATTGGCGCAAATTCATCTAGAGGACGCAAACTACCCTTAAAAATGTTTGATCCCAAATGGCGGGTTTTACGAAATCCGTTATTTCTCCAGATCAGGATCTTGGATCAGATTAATTGATAAATCATTTGAAAGAGAACTTCCTACTCTATTTGTCACAGTTTATTTCATTTTGATTGGATTAGCGGTTCTTGAGATATAAGGACTTAAATTCAAAATTTTGTGTTTTTCAAAAATCACTTTTTCAACTTCTTTTGATGACGCTATAACTTCAAAACTTGAAAGTTGACATATATGTTTTATTATATCATTTGAAAGGTTTTTTGGTCCTCTTTTCAATGATACTACATTTATGTATAGAAACTGCATAGATAAAAAAATAAATGCACAAATAAACAAAAAAATGAGAAAAAATACAAATTAATAGACTGAAAACTAAAATACGAAAATATTAAATTCAAACAGAAATCATTGATTTAAAAATAAAAATTTGCTGATCAAAACCAATAGAAAATATATTGGTTCGAACTTCGAAGTGAAGGGGAGCGGTTAGGTAATATCACAGCATAGAAATACAGTATATATGGTATATAATATACACACATAATAACACTATACAGTATCTATGTATTGTTATTGAATAGTGTAAGGTGTATTGTATTATGATATGGCATTATATGTTATTGTATTATATTATATGAAATGCCACTCATACTCATATAATGTTTATACATTATAAATAATATGCAATTATATACTGCAAAAAGTATGAAAATAATAACAAAACATAACAAATGAAATATTTATATTGGTTTATATCTTTGTATATGCATAAAGCTCAAATATACAAAATATATAAACATTGAACATAAATACATCATTGTTATGACTTATGACTGCAAGACAAGTGTATATAAAATAAATATAAACATACATGTATGCATGGCGTTCAAATTGAAGTTTTCGCGTTTGAACGTTCTGCTATAGCTTGCATGAGTGTTTGAATAAGACTGATAAGACGTACTGACGTACAACTTTTATACAGTCAATAATTCAAATATGTATATGCATTGATATTATCAAAAATCCTATACCATATGATTTTTGGTTATAGCATGCTCTGCTGTGGATATGTTTTATTCGTTATTGTATGAATCATAACTTATTCAAATCAAATAAGTTTTATTTTGAATTTATATTTTATAGCGATTGATTGAATTTTATATATGTACTCCCCTTATTTAAAGTGACCAGATTTTTATGAAGAAAACGCGGGACACATTATGTTTTATATTGAATTTTTATTTAATTTTGATGATGATATAGGTATCTAATGTAAGAAAAAAAAATAGCATTATAAATTTGAATTGAAAAATAGAGCATTAAAAATGAATAATTTAGACAAAATTAAAGTAATCAACAAATAATTCTCTAATCAACTCAACAAACTTAACATTAAAATACAAAAAAAAAAAAAAATAGAAATATTCCATTGATAACAATGTTCATTTGTGCTTTTCCGAAGAATGTGTCATTTTCAACAAGGACTCATTTGTCTCTAAACTTTCTTTAAACTGTTCACAAGAAAATTCCGAATTGAACTTTGTACATAAAATTGATTTGACTGTTTCAACTTTTCATTGAATTTTTTTCACATGTCCAAAATTTGTTTACTAAAGAACACACCCGCTCAGTTGGAGCATTTGTTACAGACAAAGTATGTGTGTAGAGTATACTATACAAAATTACTGCCTTATCATGATATTCGAAGACGAAACGTTTCGTATCGTCTTGTTAAAAACGCGATCATGATATTCGAAACGTTCCAATTTCAAACGATTTTCATCGTCTACTCAGTCGATAGCATTTTGTTCATCGTTTACATATAAATTTATTTTTTTTTTTTGGTTTTTAATAGAATTTTTTTTATTTAAAGCATATTACTAATATTTGTGAATATTAATATTAAATTAATTTTTTTAAAAAAATGGAAATTATTATTAAAAATGATATTTCAAAACATCAACAAAATAATAGAAATGACATCGAACCCTTTTTTCTTACAACAAAATTGGAAATTGTATGAATTAAACATTAAAGCTTCGTTTTTATAAAGGATTTATATTGTACCACTATGTACCATTTAATATTCGAAACGATGAAGGTTCATAATAGCAATTTTATATCGTATCGTTTCGTTTCATCGTTTCATGAATATCTTTCTAGATTTATCATAAAAAAACTAAATTTGAAGGAGTTTTTGGACACCAATCCAACTTACACACACATGGATTGATTTTAAATCCGAAGACGGTTTGAAAAACCAAAGCTGGAGTTTTCAAAAAATATTAAAAAACTTGAAGAAATATTTTTAAAAATTAATGAAAGTAATTTGTATTGTGAGACAAAACTTTTAGAAAAACATTTATTCAATTCAAAACAAATTAATTTACCAACTAATGTTAAAAATCTCTATTTTATATGAAGATTATTATTATTACAAGACAAATAAATATATTTATAAATATATTTAGTTGTCTTCTGTTATTACTTTAAAATTAGACATTTAAACAAAGAAATTTCAAGTAATTTGAATTGAGTAATTGTGATTGTAATTTGAAAAATAAAAAAAAATAATAATAAAAACAATAAAATAAAATTCATGATTTTTTTTAAACAATTCCTCATTTTCCTCAATTGCTTACGAAAATGCATTACAAATCTTTATATGAGTTTTTGTTACGTCACGTTTCATTTCTCATTCATTCTTTATACTACCTATAGAGTGTTCCAATTACCTTGCGTTTTTATAAGGGATTTATATTGTACCACTATGTACCACTTAATATTCGAAACGATGAAGTTACATAATAGCAGTTTTATATCGTATCGTTTCGTTTCATCGTTTCATCGTTTCATCGTCTTCGAATATCATGATAAGGCAGTATTATTAAAAATGATATTTCAAAACATCAACAAAATAATAGAAATGACATCGAACCCTTTTTTCTTACAACAAAATTGGAAATTGTATGAATTAAACATTAAAGCTTCGTTTTTATAAAGGATTTATATTGTACCACTATGTACCATTTAATATTCGAAACGATGAAGGTTCATAATAGCAATTTTATATCGTATCGTTTCGTTTCATCGTTTCATGAATATCTTTCTAGATTTATCATAAAAAAACTAAATTTGAAGGAGTTTTTGGACACCAATCCAACTTACACACACATGGATTGATTTTAAATCCGAAGACGGTTTGAAAAACCAAAGCTGGAGTTTTCAAAAAATATTAAAAAACTTGAAGAAATATTTTTAAAAATTAATGAAAGTAATTTGTATTGTGAGACAAAACTTTTAGAAAAACATTTATTCAATTCAAAACAAATTAATTTACCAACTAATGTTAAAAATCTCTATTTTATATGAAGATTATTATTATTACAAGACAAATAAATATATTTATAAATATATTTAGTTGTCTTCTGTTATTACTTTAAAATTAGACATTTAAACAAAGAAATTTCAAGTAATTTGAATTGAGTAATTGTGATTGTAATTTGAAAAATAAAAAAAAATAATAATAAAAACAATAAAATAAAATTCATGATTTTTTTTAAACAATTCCTCATTTTCCTCAATTGCTTACGAAAATGCATTACAAATCTTTATATGAGTTTTTGTTACGTCACGTTTCATTTCTCATTCATTCTTTATACTACCTATAGAGTGTTCCAATTACCTTGCGTTTTTATAAGGGATTTATATTGTACCACTATGTACCACTTAATATTCGAAACGATGAAGTTACATAATAGCAGTTTTATATCGTATCGTTTCGTTTCATCGTTTCATCGTTTCATCGTCTTCGAATATCATGATAAGGCAGTAAACATTATAGTATGTGTACACAGCAAACATATGTACAGTACTTCGTAGGTATATGTACATATTCCTTATACCACATTCTTCTTCTTTCTTCTACATACATTTTTGTTCGATCCGTTTGATTGAATAAGTTATGATTCATACATAATATAACGTATAAAACATATCCACAGCATAGCATGCTATAACATAAAGTTTGAATATGAAAACTTCAAGTTGAACGACGCCGCTCAACTTCATTTTGAAGCTTGGGTACTGATATTAGTAACCTAGTACAATTCATACTTCATACAAACAATTTTGTATGGCGTAAGATATCTTCCTAGTATATATGATTTTTGGTTTGATAGAGTATTTAATTTTAAAAAATATTTTATAAATATACATTTTTAATTATTTTCATAAAAAAAATTAAATCATTGTATGTTTTTACATAAATTTCAGGTGCTGTCAGTTATAAACGGAAAAATTCAAAACAATTGAACCGTCAATTTTTCGTTTCCCGTCTATTCCATTTTTGATATTTTGTTTCACGAGTTTTCATTTGGAAACTCTCTCATTTTATATACTCTTTGAGTGTGTATGGTAGTTGTATAATGTACTAAAATAGAAAAGGCACTACAGACACAGAATAATTACTAACAATAAGATGTGACACTCTCTTTTTTTTATATTTACCAACACACATAAATTATTTAAAAGTAATAAAAAAATCAAAATTCAATTTACAAAAACAGTACAGAATTAATGTACTTATTTCAAATCCATATTTCCTTATAAACCACCGTAATGAAGAAAAGATACAAAACAATATATAAATGTGAGCAATACAATCATATTGTATATGTATACGATTTTTTCACAATGCATTTTTAAAGGCGATCTGGAACTTTTTCACTGTGTTAGTACTGGTTAGTTAGACAATGTAAATCATAACAAAAATTGAAACTGATGATTATATTTTTTTATAATGTGTTTTTAAAGGCAATCTGGAACTGGTTATATGACTACGTGACACCGTCATTATATCAAGATATCAGGTGATTCATAGTTTCTGAGAATTTTGAAGACAAGACAAAGTTTATTTTGTTAAGCTATGTACATATTAGAGTAAGAATTTATTTTATAATTAAGAAATTTAACAAAAATGTAAAAACATTTGATAGCAAACACAAAATTTTAAGTGTAATGCATTTATAATTAATTTGGTTTATTTTAGATAAAAAATTTTAAATAACAAAATTTGTACTTTTTTTAATGGGTATAGACTGTAATAATGCTACATTTTTTAAAATGGTTGGTGTTTCAGTTCCATTTTTTTTTGTCTCTTTTTTGTACAAAGGCTCTTAATTACTTTCGATTTTTAGCAAAACCGCTAAGGCCGAATGAATAACGGGAAAAAGGTTATGAGAAATTTTTGCCAACATGTGCTCAGTGTAACTACTGTATGAATGTAGATATACTGCATTGATATCGTCGTTCCGATATTGATTTGCCGTATGCGCCAAAATGACATTTCGAGAAAATTAGACTTGAAAGTTCAAACGATGATTGCGAACAATTTAACCGATAAAATTTTCGGAATTTTTTCTAAGGCCCAGTTTCACAAAGAATAGATAAATTATTTATTCCAATTTTTTGATTGAAGTTTTATACTAAAAAACTATTTGAATTTTAAAAATAATAGATATAAAATAAATAGATTGTAAAATAGAAAAAAAAGTGAAATATATATATATATGTATATACTCGTATATACAACGTATATAGTGTTTTGTTTTTAAAATGTCAGTATCTTCAGTGAGTTCAGTATCATCTCCATCTGTTTCAGATAGTTTTGATTCCGATACCTCACAGGATTCTAGTGAAGGCAATATTCAGTGTTCATGTAGATTTTATTCAAGATTTTTGAGAGCACGAACGGACCCATTTCAAAAAAACGGCAGAGGACAATTCAAAGCAAGGTTTAGATTGTCCAAACAGGCCGTACTTCTTTTATATAATAAAATTCAAATCCACCTTACACCACAAACGTTAAGAAGTTTTTCAATATCAGCGATGGAACAAATCTTAATTACATTGAGATTTTATGCCTCTGGAACATTTTTACTGACAGTGGGAGATTTTCTGGGCGTTTCAAAATCATCTGTTAGCAGAATTGTTCACATCACATCGCTTTATTGAGAAATGAATACATTTCAATGCCTTCAACTGTAGAGAAGAGAAATACATCTTCTATATTTTTTATTGTTATTATTATTTTTATTTTTTTCATTTATTTATTTATTTATTATAAATAAAAAAACTAAAATTAAGTCAAATGTACATACGATAATAATATTTAAATAAAATTATAATAATTATATTTCAATATTTTTATTCAATTAAACTTACATTATAAACAATAAACAATTCGTCTGACTGCCAGAGAAATACAAGTATGTATTAACGTATCTTGAAATTTGAATTTTTAAATTCAAAATTTGAAAATATATATGGATTTGACATTTGTATTATGTATATAACAAAGATAATATAGTTCTTCGTCTCAATAGATGTTCTTTTTAGTGTAAGTGGTAATTTTTCCAAAAACGACACACTTACATATATGATAAAGATCGAAAAAGCTTCATCAAAATCAAAAAAGTTTTTCAAAATTTTTCGAATTGCTTTTAGTTATGTACCCTGTACACAATTATAATCATTTCAATAAATTTGTATGACAGTCTGTGATATAATGGAATTGTTTTTGTAAATCGAGTTATCAAAACTAATTGTGTAGACGGACCATAGTGTTTCGAATTTGTTCTCATTTATTATAAATGTTTGCTCTCACAAATGAATTGAACACCTGTCAATGTTTTGCAGCACTAAACAATACACAATGCTATTTAAAATGTACATTTAATTCATATGATATTCCACACATATAAGTGTTATTTATATGTAAATGTATATTTTGAGTATTGAAAATAGAATAAATGAATATCATTGGCTGGAACATATAAATATAAATTTGAACATTTTTGAGAGATTTTGATCATATATATTTATTCTCCGTGTATGGTTTATGCTCGTGCATAAGGATATATAAGGATCCATTTCCATATTGAATTGAAGACGATCTCGTACACATACATACATAAAGCATATAACATGAATAAACAAGTTTGATATAACCAAAGACCGATATATAAAATATATTATATCATGGTATATTATATTGGTCTTTGGTATAACATTGAATGCGATGTAAAAACTAATTCTAATACATACATAATAGACATGACATAGTAGACATTAATAACAACATGCTGCTTGCTTATGCAGAATAGATAATAGTAAATACTATATGCAATGAATGTGCTGTTTATGCGATATACATGATTGTATGTAATATGTATACATCGTTTATATGGTATTTTGTATACATACATACAAGTGTAATTATAAAAATAGATTGTTCAATGATGTATATCAGGATCTATAATGTATATAGTATCAATGACCTTTCTTAACATATTTCTTTATGAAAATATTTGTGTGTAATGTTAAATATGAACCTTTTTGTTATTCATAGATATATGAATACAGTATTTGGTAATTACATATACACTTTCGCTATCAGCTGGTTTTTTACTCATAAAAAATTGAAAAGTCAACCTTTTTGCTTTTTTTTCAACTTTGGTTTGATTTCGGATTTATGAATAGAATATAATAGTGGCTGTTTGATGCGGGGGAGTGGTGTGGGGGGTGGTGGGTGGTGATTACTCATGAGTCATTTTTCATTAGTAAGATTGAAAAATTTTATAGAATGAAAACTAAAATATAATTGAAAAAAAGAGAATTTTGGCAGGTGGGTGCGGGGATGCTAAAAGAGTATGAAAAGTGCTGTATAATTAGCGTCATTCGTTAACACTGATCAACATTTTTGAACTGAATTAAACTGATTTTTTCATATGCTCTTTTAACTATCTACCCACACTCTCCTACGCATCAAACTTTAACTATTATACTTTTTTCATAAATCCGAAGTTAAATGGAACATTTTGAGACTAGAATCATGAAGATTCATATATTTTTCGATTTTTAATGTTTAAAGAAAACTAGCTGACAGCGAAAGTTTATAATTACCGAATATTTATCAATTACACTGCAATCTGATGGTTTTCCTCTGAAAAGAATTAAATAACAATTTTGATAGGTAACAGGCCTCAAGCAAATATCCTTTTAAGATACCACAATATCTATATTTGAAGAATATATCATTCATTTACTACGTTACCACTATTATAAGTGCAAAATCCACTTTGATCGTGATCAAAATTTTTCTTCTGCTTTGCTATGTTTTCTTAGATATTTTTATACATAATTTGCATATTAATATTATACTTTATAAATCATATATAGTAATATATTTAATTTTAAAATTTTTAAATTTGAAAACCGTCTTCTAACTATAGTTAAACTAAAACTGGATGTACAGTATTGTTCACAACTACTTTTACACGGCATTTAATTTCTAATCAATTAATAATTGGAAATGCATCCTCGAAACATTATAAATCCATAAATTTGTTTAGTGTATACATATATAATTATAATAATAAATAATTAAATATAATATCAACTATTAAAATATTAAAATATTGTATAATTTCAACTGTATTAAAAGACGATTGATAATTCATCGCTTTTTTGTCCGAATTCATTAGGTTCATTTAAGTTCAAAACAAAGTTACATATATTTTATAGAAAAAAACAGAATTAAAAATACATGCAATTTTAAAACTTTTGTTAAAAAAAAATGCTGTATAAAAATATTTATGACTAATAGTGCTAATACTAAATGTCAGAGGCTATTCAAATTTCTGATAATTATAGGCAGGTCAGATTAACTTCCCATTTTTTGCCAACTTAATGACCGCACCATGCAGAACTGACCAGTTCTTGCACTTTTTAAATGAATGGTTTAAGTTTTAAAATTTGGTTTAAGAATGATATTAAATAGTTGAGCTATCAATTTAATAGAAATGTTAAAATATAAAGGCAAATTTTGAATTCAAAAATCAAATAAGCAATTATAATTAACTATACGTAAACCTATTCCACGTTATTTTCAAACATAATTTTTTGAATCACTACTGAAGATATTTTGATAATACGGATCTCCAAAATATTTCTAGGACTAGAATTATAGGCCCATTCTACTTAATAATTTATTTTCAAACAAACATACATGAAAAAAATTTGATTGCATTCAATCATAAAAATTCCATAAATTTACAAATAATTTATTTTCGACTTCATGACATGTTGTTTATTATATATACCTATACTCGTATATATATAATATTTTTCAAGCTACAAATAATTATCAATTTTCATTGAATCTAATTAAATGTTCATCAGCGCTAGTATTTAGAATGTTTTGAATATATACTTTATACCACACACAAAAAACATCAACGAAATAAAATTTAAAAATTTTGAAATAAATATTTTTAAGCTTTCTGTTTTTAAAAAATATTGTAAATAATTTAAAATTCATTATCCTCAAGATTTAGGAACTAGATCTAGTTAGAAAAAAAATTGACTCAGTCTATAAAAAAATTTGGTAATTCACAAAACACCTGATTTTTAAATTTCTATATTATGATCATAAATCAGAATAATACTTTATTTTTTTAGAAGTCCTAAGGCCCAAACATTAAAAAAGATATTCTTTAAAAATTTCAAGAAGAAATTCAATTCACGGGATATGATAATATATAATCGTATCTTGCATTCATAAAAGTCAATGAACTCAAAAACATAACAAAATAAAACCATAATATATCCATATGTATACATATATTATGTATAATCAAAGATACTATATACTATCACAGATAAGTGTATCTGATCTGTGATACTATGTAAAAACATATTTATATGTAGTTATATAGTATCTCTGGTATAATGCTTCAGCAATTATAATGTATGCATACGTAAAAACCTCTGTTGCCAAATATTCTACAATCCTACATCAGAAAATAATGTAAACCTATACAAGTAATACATATAATCAAAGACCATATAAATGTATAGAGTACAGTACAAATGCTACAGTAATTATAATGTATGCATACGTAAAAATATCTGTTGCCAAATATTCTACAATCCTACATCAGAAAATAATGTAAACCTATACAAGTAATACATATAATCAAAGACCATATAAATGTATAGACCAGAGTACAGTACAAATGCTACAGTAATTATAATGTATGCATAGGCATACGTAAAAACCTCTGTTGCTAAATATTCTACAATCCTACATCAGAAAATAATGTAAACCTATACAGGTAATACATATAACCAAAGACCATATAAATGTATATATTTATATGGTCTTTGATATAAATACAATTCTATATATGTATTTCAATTAGAAGTAGTAGTAGTAATTTATGTCAGATCATATAGCACGCGACAAGGAATATTAACATAACAACACATACATACATATATAAAAATACATGAAATATGAAATACCTCCTTTCTCAAGTCATTCATATATTAAATACGACGATCAACTCAATACAATAAAAAAAAAATTTGAAACAGCCCTATTGTCAATTGTTGTATTCTAAAGCATTTGCGTACAAAATATCCATTTATTTTTACTTATTCAAGTATAATATCATATCAAGGGTGCGTTCATAAACGTTACTATAGTTAACTATAGTTATCATTTGTCGTTCAAAATGGTGGTGGCATAGTAAAACATAACTACCAACATGAATTTTTAGCGTTCATAAACATCTGTAGTAAAGTAAATTTTTAACTATTTAATGTCAAAAATTAACCCTGCTCGAGAGCATGGTTAAAGATAGTAACGATAGTAAACCTTTAAGTGGTAATGACATTGACAATAAAAAAATCGTTTGTAATTTAATTTTTTGTTGTGAATTGTGAAAATTTCAATTTAATTAATTTGAAATTAATTAATTTTGTTTTAAACTTCATTTGTAAAAAATAATTAATTTTTGACAAACAAAAATTATAAAAATTATAATATGTAAAAAATTTTTAAACTTGACTTGACAGCTGAATGATAATTTATTGCTACTACTATGGTAAAAATGGCGTTCAAAAACCACTTGAAGTTAACATAACTATGTCTGTAGTATAACATAACTTTGCTTAAACTATACTACACCATGACTATGGTTAAAGTAATGTTCATGAACGCACCCCAAATATTAGATGGTACCACTCAAAACCATATAAAATTTAGTAAACCAGTCATGCAACTCACAAACTAATTCTTCTATATAAATATTCTTATTTTTCTCTCATATTTACATCCCTCCTGAATTATAAACTTTCGCTCTTTTTCGATATTGTTTCGAAAAACTTTTTCGATCTTTATTTTTGGCAAACATACAAACATTTAAATAAAAAAAATGAAATGGTTCATCTAGTAGGACTGTATTATCTTTGGTATATAATAAGACGAATCCATCTATATTACAGCACTGAAACTACGAAGCTTTGGTTAGTTATCTATGGATAATTTACTAGATAACTTTCATAATTTTGTTTGTGAAACAGTAGTTTTAATTTATCTCTTCAATAAATTTATCAATGGGTTAGTTATCCCTAGATTTATTTATTCTTTGTGAAACTGGGCCTAAATAATTTTATGATATGTTCTTTTTGTAATAGTGCCGTCAGTTTAATTTAGGTAGTACAAAAATTTCCAGTTATTTATATACAAAAACGACACGTGCTTACTGCTTACATATGTACGCCAAACCACAGACACCATGAGTGTTTTGTTTTCATTCTGGTTTACTTATTGTCATATACGGCAAACATTAATGCAACGAAATGTTTAGTGTTTCAAGTATAATTCTGGTAAAGCACTACAAACCAACACATTTCAAGGTATAAAATTAAAATAACAACTTCTTAGTATTTAAACCATTGATTTAAAAATGACAAGAAATTTAACTTAAATTTAACTTGAATTAACTTCATTTGTGTAAACTCGAAATATGCAATATAAATTCAAAATGACATAACTATTAAAAAAATTTACAATATAACAAAACAAAAAAAAAATAAGGCCTCCTTGGCTTCGTTTTCGTAAAATGATATGCACTTTATTTTATTTTTAGGATAGTTCAATAGTAACTTTGATCAATTTCAGGTAAGTATGGTAAAAGTGATTTTATATCATCAATATTTTGTTTTGAAATTCCTGGTTTCACAATATTTTCTAGTTTTTGGAGAAACAAATCTTTTGGTGTACCAAGATTTTTGCGAGTAGGTTTTAACAAAACACATGCAGAACTATAATCAACTAAATTTGCTGATTTTTTATAATATACTAAATGCTCTTCATTGTTTATATACTTTAAAAATTTTAAAAAATTTTTTTTTGTGCGATGTCTCGTTAATTTTGATATGTGTTCCTCTAGAGCTTCTTGACTAAATAATAAATATTTGCAGCTAGGACATTTAACCGATGTTCGCAGGGTCGCCATGTAACGCTTGTTTTTCCCGGTGAGAAATTTACAACCTAGAGGGAAAGTAAAATTAAAATGTTAATTGGTGCGGCATGTTTGTGCCGATAATTGCACCAGTGTATGGCAAAAATGCCGAAATTATATTTTTATAAAAATGGCAAATTAATACCGACTTACTAAATAAAAATGCAGCTAATTAGCTTGATGAGATTCAACTGTGTCTTTTATTTTAAAAAATCTTCTCTTTATATACAAAATTTCTTATAATATAATTAATAGTAATTAATACTAATTAAATGTTAATTGCTTATATTACATATATAATTTGCTTAATCAAAAATTTATTGACACACTTAATGTGTTCAAAGTACAAATATTGGATTTTAACTTATAATACCCATATGTTCTTAATAATAATTCTTTTTTTATTATTTATAACAATTTCATAATTTATAAAATATTTGTAATCAACATAACTTTAAACTTTCGGTAATATACCTCATTCATTAACAAAACAATGCAATGTTTACATATCATATTCATATATAGCTTTTAAAATGCTGCATCATGCTTATGTTAAGCAATTAATATTATATATGCAATTACGAAATAAGTAATTGCATTAATTTGACTCATATTTAAATTTTTGTTTACTATTGAGTATATCACAGTGTTGTGCATGTAATCTACGTTGACGTAATCTACGCGGTTGTCTACACGTAAAGTATGTATGTAGACAATCGTCAGATTTTTGTGTAGACAAAGAAGATAATGTAGAGAATGTAGACAATGCAAGTTTAAATTTATAATAAAAAAGTAAATCCATTGAATTAATGAATTGAATTATGAAATAACCATAATGTACATACTTAGAATTATATTTGATATATAAATAAGACATTTAATAACGATTTTAAATATTCATAAACATTAATCCTAGCACTGAAATTCAAAACAATAAACTAAGTAAAATTTCACATTGAAATCAATTTTATTTATCATTTGTGATGTATTTATGACTTTATTTCATAACTGTGACATCGGCTCGGCATTGAAGGTGATACTCATGCCTATAAGAAAATATATTCAAACATTTTAAATAAATTAGAAAAAAATAAGTTTATTTCTCATTTAGATCATCCGTCATCCATGGTATAAAGAATAATTAATCTTTAATAGTAAGAATTGAGTAATAATTATTCTTTATACCATGATCGTCATCATCATTCACCTTATCTTGTATACATACGCAAAGATATGCACATCATATATGAAATCCGTATTAAAAAAAATAATATTTGAATGAGAGACAGCTGTTGTACTAATACTGACAGTTCTTTCTCTACATTATCTACTTTGTTTACTATTTGTCGACATTGTCTACACTAAAATAATTGTCGACGCAGTTGTCTACACTGTAACGTAGACTTTAATAGATTACACGTAAATGCACAACACTGGTATATCACGTTTCTTCTACTCATGTTATGTTGTCGCGTATCATATTGTATATGATATGTGGTCATTACAATGCTTACATACGGCAAAACAATACAGGACTTTTCTAAAAATAGTTTTATATGAAATTTTTGCCGCACGATCGTTAGCCTATGGATATACGGCAAAAATAACCTTGAGGATGTTAGATTAAATGGATATTACAGAAAAGTAGAAACTCTGTATTTATTATTTAAACAATTAATTCCATAAAACAAAGCACACCATTGGATTCAGCTGCATGAAAAACTTTAGAATAAGTTAATAAATCAAAATCGCCAATTTGACGTATACGGCAAAACAATATCGGCGCGACGATATACTTTTTTTTTACTCGTTTTTTTTTTTTTAATCTCAAGTGAAAGTGAAAGAAAACAATAAAAACTTCGTTTTTCTATACATTAATTTTAATCTTACGAATATTACTAAGTTTACGACGTGAAATGAATCCCCTTATTGTCTGTTCAATGTGAGCCTGACATGAATTTCACAATTTACATAAATTCTTATGTCACCCACAACTCGAAACGTCATCATTCGTTCGCTGTAATATAAACTTTGACACTTGCAAGGCTAACTAAAATAAAAATTAAAAAATTTGACATTTTGATATATGTAGAAAGTTTATATTATATATTTGATTTTTTTCACACAGTTGTCAAACTCAAGCTAGTAAGCTAATACCACTACTAACTTGTATTACGATTGGTAGTAAAATCAAAACTAAGTAATACGCATGTGAACATACAATTAAGACTTAGTTCAGATAATACCTATGTAAACATACGGCTTAAATGTAATTTTGATAAATTTTGACCACCAGATTTTGAAACGAGATCATCCCATAATGATACTTTGGAATGTCCTCTTTAACGTGGTATATGTCTCTATTGGTGCAAATTCATCTTAACGACGCAAATTACCCTTACAAATTTTTGGTCCTAAATGTTGGGTTTCACGAAAACTGTTATTTCTCCAGATCAGGATCTTGGACCGGATTAGTTAATACTAGGTAATTCAAAAAGTTCGCAGCCTTATAATGAAGCAGTATGAATTTATGAGCCAAAATACAATTAATCTTCAATATATTCTGTTGGATATACAAAGTAATTTTAATGAGATCACCCTGTATTAGTTTATTGAAAAAATATAAAAAAGAAAAACAATGTAGAAGATTTATAATTATGTATGTGGTTATTAAAAAAAAAGACAAGTTTTTTTTATTTTTTGATATATATAAAATTTTAATTAGAATATAACTATTAAGAATTATTTTAACACAAATTTTCAAAGATTGTTTTAAACTTTCAAAAATTAATTCACAAATTAATTCTTAATTTAATTTCTTAATTTAATAATAAACTCTTAATTTTTTTATAATTTATAATCTAATATAAAATTATAATTGTAATATAATATACTTAATTTCTTCACTTCTTTATACTTTTCTCATACTACAACTTTACTTTATTTTACAACACTTTTCTATATTTGTAACTCACTTCTTAACTATACTTTAATATTCCATAGACTAACTAACTTTCAATTTTCAAAAATCTATTACTTAACTATCATACTACTCAATACCCTAACTGCTACCTGCTTACGTATTTACTGTATCAGTTTTTTTTTTATTAACATTATATTATGATTTCTATTTTTAGAACTACTAACGTTAAATTTTATTTCTTATCAGTGAAATTAATTAATTTCAACAAATTTAACAAGTTTACTTAATATAACAATTTTTACATATTCCTACATGTATATGTAGCAAATTGTTGATAAGAATTCATTCTTTTGTTAAATTATGTAAAACAAGTAAAGTACTTTATATGACATTAAATTTATTTTTTTTGGTTCAGGTACCAATTTCATTCTATTGCATTATTCGGTTCAATTCACTTACTTTTTTGTCTTCTTCATAAAAGTTAAATATCACATATATTTTACTATGGAATAAATAAAATCACACATTTTTGTAATCTGAAAATATTAAGTACATCCGCGTTTTTTTTTTTTTATATTTAAAGTGATAAATCGAACATGTTATGGGCCCAGGAAGTGTTGTAATTTAAAATGATTGTAGTATATTCAATATTTATTTGAAATTTTAAACTAAATAAAATGAGTAATATAACAACACGTATCGAACTATTGAATAAGAACAATTTCGACACGTGGAAGCTTCAAGTTGAGACATTATTAGTAAAAAATGAAACCTGGGTTTACGTTAGTGGTGAAAAACCTAAGCCTAAATTAAAAACTGGTGATAATGAAAGTGCAAATGAAGTGAAAAATTGGGAACACGAAGACAGAAAAGCAAGGTCTGATTTGATACTCTCTATTAGTCCTTCTGAATTAAAACAAATTAAGAATTGTGAAACCTCGTGTGAAGTGTGGAAGAAACTTCATGAAATATATGAATCGAAAGGACCAGCTCGAAAAGCTAGCCTGCTGAAAAAACTAATCACCCACAAAATGGCGGATGGAATAGACGTGAAAATGCATCTAGATGAATTCTTTGATGCTGTAAGCTTATTGATATGGATATAAATGTAAATGATGATTTATTAACTATTATACTTCTTTATAGTTTGCCAGAAAGTTTCGAGAATTTCCGATGTGCAATAGAATCTCGTGATGAACTGCCCAAGCCTGATGCCTGCGAGTTAAAATTCTTGAAGAGTTTGAAGCCAGAAAGTCCAGAGAAAATGGTAATATTCAGAATGCTATGTTTGCTGAGAAAACATTTGGTTACAAAAAACAAAACCATTCTGGAAATTCATGGAAGACACATGAAAACAAGAAACCATTTAAATTTAAGTGTCACAGATGCCGAAAAGTTGGACATAAGGCAGATGATTGTTGTGAAAAGGTAAAAACAGCAAGTGAAAGCTCAAAAATGTGTACAGAAAAAACAAATCAAGAAGAAATAGCATTATTACATACAAAGTGTAGTGTTAATAAAATATATGACTGGTGCTTTTTAGATAGTGGGTGTACTTCACATTTGAGTCCATACCCAGAAAATTTCCAAAATTTAAAGAATATTGAGAAAAATCTAAATTTAGCAAATGGTGAAATTACAAAAATTGAAGGTATAGGAGAAGTAAGAATAAATGCCTCCGACGGAAAAAATGTGAAGCATTTGAGTCTTCAAAACGTAATGTTTGTTCCAGATTTGTACACTAATTTGTTATCTATCGTTAAAATAACTGATAAAGGATTCAACGTGAAATTTACAAAATATGCTGCGTACATTACTGATAAAAACGAAGAATGTATTTGTATAGCTGATAGACGCGATGATTTATGCTACATTAGAAAAGGTGACGAAATTGTAAACTTTTCAACAAAACAAGTAAGTGAAACATGTAATTTTACACCTGAAAAAGAAAATTTGTTAAAATGGCATCAAAGACTTAGACACATCAATTTTGAATATCTGATAAACATGTCGAAAAAGAAAAAAGTATTAGGAATGAAAATTAAAAACGATTCAAAAAATAACATTTGTGAAATTTGCATCAAAGCGAAGCAGAAACAATCACCATTTAAAGAGTGTAATGCAGACAGAACAACAGAACTTTTAGAAATCATACATACGGATGTTTGTGGTCCCATGCGAACAGCTTCATTAAGTGGCATGAAATATTTTGTGACATTTATTGACGACAAATCTCGATGGTGCGAAGTATTTTTTATAAAGAAGAAAAACGAAGTCTTGAACGCTTTCAAACAATACAAAGCTTTTGCTGAAAATTTCTGTGGAAAACGAATAAAATTCTTACAATCAGATAATGAGTTGGAATATTGTAACAGTGAATTTAACAATTTTTTAAAAGAAAGTGGAATTCAAAGGAGATTGACCGTTCCACATACGCCGCAGCAAAATGGAATAGCTGAACTCAAAAATCGTACTTTAATTGAAACTGCAAGAAGTTTGATGATCCAGTCGAATGCACCAGCAAGATTTTGGGCAGAGGCAATAAATACAGCGAATTACATCCAGAATAGATGCATCAAAAAATCTTTGAATGGTACTACTCCTCACAAAATGTGGACCGGAAAACGCCCGAGTGTAAGTTATTTTCGAATATTTGGTGTCAAAACGTTTGATCTAAATAAAGAACAAAATAAAGATAAATTTAGTCCGAGGTCGAAGCCGTACTTTCTTAGGATATTCTAGAGAATCAAAAGCATATAAACTGTGGGATGAAACTGCACAAAAATTAATTGTCAGCAGAGACGTCATCTTTACCGAAAAATATGGTTTCAAATCAAAGTATGAAGATTGCTTCAACGAAAAAAACGAAACATTGATGGAAAATAGTAATGTAGATAAGGAAGAAAATATTGAGATTATCCTTCATGAGACTGAATCTACAAATCATTTTCAAAGTGAAATTGTTGAATCAGAACCAGTCAAAAATCCTGCAGAACCAACAGTAATACCTATACGTACCAAAGGAAGACCTAAAATTACTAGAACGGGCAGAAAAGGAAGACCAAGGAAAGTATATCAATACAAAAGGCATTCATTTCGAAAAGAAAACAATAAAAAAAGTGTAGAGTCAGCTGACACAACTGAAACTGATGATTCTGAATATGAATCCGCGAACTTCATCATGGGTCCAAGTTCTCTTAGTTTGCATGAAGCATTAGATAAAGACAATGCCAATGAATGGGAAAATGCTATAAATGAAGAATATTTAGCATTAGTTAAAAATAAAACTTTCGATGTAATGGACTTACCTGAAAATGTTAACCTAATTAAAGGAAAATTCGTGTTAACTCAGAAGTATTACGTTTTGAGAAATTCTGAAAGAAAAAAGGCTAGACTTGTGGCAAGAGGATTTGCACAAAGGAAAGGCATTGAATATAATGGGACATTCTCACCTGTGATTAGAGCAAACTCTATTCGAATTTTGATGGCATTGGTCTTCAAACATGAATTGATAATCCATCAAATGGATGTAGTAACTGCCTAATTAAATGGTGAATTAAATGAAAAAGTATATATGGAAATACCTGAATTGTTCAAATGTAATATAAAAAAAATTATAAACAACGTAAATTTAGATATATAAACCAGAAACATTGCTCAAGATTGGTTAAATAAAACCAAAACTAAAGGAAGAAAAGTATGCTTACTTAAGAAGTCATTATATGGATTAAAACAGTCTGGTCATCAGTGGTATCAAAAACTAGATGCAGAATTGGAACTATTGGGATTCAAAAGAACAGATGCAGATCCATGCATTTATACTCAGAAAATAAATTCAGACGTAATCATTTTAGCTGTATACGTAGACGACATGCTGATTATTTCAAATAAAGAAGATGTTTCGGCAAAGGCTTTTAATTGCCGGTATAAGAAAGTCAATACAGAATCTGTATTACACTAATATACACAGGGCCACAAATATTCGTTCAGTCGACTGCAAAGAATAATTGCATACATGTATCGATTTATTCATAATGGAATGTCAAACCATAGAAAGCATGGAGGATTAACAGTAGAAGACCTGGAAATGTCCTTAAACTTCATACTCAAGACGTTGCAGAAGGCAGAATTTAAAGACGATTACATCCACCTTGAAAGAAAAGGCTCAGTTAACTCTCAAAGTCCACTGGCAAGCTTAACTCCATTTTTTGATAAAAATGGAATTATAAGAGTAGGGGGACGATTAGAAAATGCCACCATAGCATATAACACGAAACATCCAGCTCTCCTTCCGTATGGGCATATAATCACAAGGATGATATTCAATGAATTACATGAACGAAACGCACATGTAGGACCTCAAACTCTCTTGGCTATATCTCGGCAACAATTCTGGGCAATAAAAGGGAAAACTATTGCTCGCTCAGTAGTCCAGAACTGCATTCGCTGCTGTAGAGCAAGGCCCAAACTACTATCTCAACTGATGGGAAATCTGCCAGCAGATAGGGTTCAACCTGCCAGACCGTTTTTAAATTCTGGAGTCGACTTCTGTGGGCCGTTTTGGGTTCACAATAAAGGTAGAGGTAGCAGGGCAATAAAAGCATACGTAGCCATTTTCTGTTGTTTCGCCACCAAGGCAGTACATATAGAAGTAGTGAGTGACCTCACCACAGAAGCATTTATAGGAGCGTTAAAGCGATTTATAGGAAGACGAGGTCACGAGAAGTCACATGAATCAGTCACCAAATTTTGTGGCACGAATAATATCGATTTCCACTTTATTCCACCACGAGCTCCCCACTTTGGAGGTTTATGGGAAGCTGCAGTCAAATCGGCGAAACATCTTTTTGTTCGTAGCATTATGGGCGCTTCTCTGACTTATGAAGAGCTCACAACAATCATGGTAGAAATAGAAGCCATATTGAATTCACGACCCTTAACGCCTATGTCGTCCGATCCCAATGACCTTACAGCCTTAACGCCTGGCCATTTTTTGGTTGGAGAGCCATTGAAAACAGTAGTTGATGCTCATGCACGACCAGTAAAAGGCAATATGCTATATAGATGGAAATTAGTAGCCACTTTAAAATCCGAATTTTGGGAAAGGTGGACTCGAGAATATCTCTCCGAGCTTCAACATCGACATAAATGGAAGCAACAGGTCGACAAAATTTACCCAGGTATGATGGTTATAGTAAAAGAAGACAACACTCCTGTTCTCTCCTGGCCGTTGGGAAGAATTATTGAAGTTTTCAAAGGAAATGATGGCCTTGTGCGAGTAGTGAACGTAAAAACATCGTCTGGTGTTCTGAAACGGCCGGTTCATAAGCTGGCTCCGTTACCTATCGAACAAACGGCTGTAGAAAACTACGATCCTATAGGAACATCAACATCTACTAAGCGGCTAGCTACCGAGATTGAAGATGTTGATATTCCTATAGGATCGTAGTTTTCTACAGCCGTTTGTTCGATAGGTAAAAGATGTTTCGCCGATTTGACTGCAGCTTCCCATAAACCTCCAAAGTGGGGAGCTCGTGGTGGAATAAAGTGGAAATCGATATTATTCGTGCCACAAAATTTGGTGATTGATTCATGTGACTTCTCGTCGTAAATTGTTTCCTGCAGTTCCTTGAGCTGATTGTTAGCACCGATGAAATTTGTAGCATTATCGCAATACAAATTACGACAGTGACCTCGTCTTCCTATAAATCGCTTTAACGCTCCTATAAATGCTTCTGTGGTGAGGTCACTCACTACTTCTATATGTACTGCCTTGGTGGCGAAACAACAGAAAATGGCTACGTATGCTTTTATTGCCCTGCTACCTCTACCTTTATTGTGAACCCAAAACGGCCCACAGAAGTCGACTCCAGAATTTAAAAACGGTCTGGCAGGTTGAACCCTATCTGCTGGCAGATTTCCCATCAGTTGAGATAGTAGTTTGGGCCTTGCTCTACAGCAGCGAATGCAGTTCTGGACTACTGAGCGAGCAATAGTTTTCCCTTTTATTGCCCAGAATTGTTGCCGAGATATAGCCAAGAGAGTTTGAGGTCCTACATGTGCGTTTCGTTCATGTAATTCATTGAATATCATCCTTGTGATTATATGCCCATACGGAAGGAGAGCTGGATGTTTCGTGTTATATGCTATGGTGGCATTTTCTAATCGTCCCCCTACTCTTATGATTCCATTTTTATCAAAAAATGGAGTTAAGCTTGCCAGTGGACTTTGAGAGTTAACTGAGCCTTTTCTTTCAAGGTGGATGTAATCGTCTTTAAATTCTGCCTTCTGCAACGTCTTGAGTATGAAGTTTAAGGACATTTCCAGGTCTTCTACTGTTAATCCTCCATGCTTTCTATGGTTTGACATTCCATTATGAATAAATCGATACATGTATGCAATTATTCTTTGCAGTCGACTGAACGAATTTTTGTGGTTGATGTCTTCCAGCCGAAAGTTTGATGCTGTTGATATAATTAAAGAAGTTTTAGGTTGTTTTTTTTCCACTTCAGGTTCAGGTATCGCTTGCATAGAATTCCATCTGTTCTCTGGACCATATAGAAATAGAGGACCGTAAAACCATAAACTGTTGTTCTTTAATTTACTGGGTGATACTCCTCGAGAGAGACAGTCAGCTGGGTTTTCTTTGGACTGCACATGATGCCATTGCATAGGTAATGATAGTTCCTGAATAACAGCAATTCTGTTAGCTACAAACGTATGGTATTTTGCTGTAGTTGAATTGATCCATCCCAAGACTATCATCGAATCCGACCAATAGAAGCATGGTGTTGTCAGATGGAGATCTTGTCTTATTCGATGAACTAATTCAGCACAAATTTTTGCTGCACACAGTTCTAAGCGAGGTAACGTGGTCTTTTTTAATGGTGCAAGGCGAGATTTTGCACATAATAAACGCATGGTAATAGTTCCATCTTTAAGCACAGCGCGAAGATATACAGCCACTCCGTATGCTTGTTCTGAAGCGTCACAGAATGCATGCAATTGTACTGATTCTGGAACCCGACTGTTAAATACATGTCTCGGAACTCGAATTTCTGTGAGATGATGTAATTCGGAGCGAAATTTTACCCAGCGGGAATGTATGTCCATTGGGACAGCAGCATCCCAATCTAGCTTCAGCTCCCATAATCTTTGCAATATCAACTTTGCCGCCACTATTACTGGAGTCAGAAGCCCTAAAGGATCGAACAAATGTGCAATTTCAGCTAGAATTTTCCTCTTCGTGACCTTTGTATCAGATTCTTGTTTATTAACAGTAACCAGAAACTCGTCAGATTTGGGAAACCAACAGTCCTAGTGTTTTGATATGATATTGATCGTCTTCATGTACATCTAAATGAGAAGATCTGTCTTCTGGCGAAATGTTCTCAATCAATGATGGATGGTTTGCACACCATTTCCTGAGTTTGAGTCCTGCAGAGAGTAGTATCGTATTTAGTTGATCTCTTTTTGTTAGAGCTTCCTGTAAGTTGTCACTTCCTGCCATGGCATCATCTACATACAAGTTTTCTCTAATGCAAGATGCTCCCAGTGGATACTGTAATTGATATTGTTCTGCTAGTTTCTGAAGGCATTTTAAAGCGAGATACGGAGCTGTAGTAACTCCATATGTAACGGTTTGTAGTTCAAAGTATCGTACGGGTTGTCTTTCATCATTCCTCCATACTATCATCTGGTACTTTCTGTCATCTGGATGCACCATGATCTGTCTGTACATTTTCTCTATATCCGCCGTAAACACATATTTCGGCAGCCGAAATCTCAGTAAAATTGAAAACAGATCACCTTGTAGCTTTGGCCCTTTGTAAAGTATATCGTTGAGGGATATATCAGTTGACGTCTTAGCTGATGCATCAAAAACTACACGTAGTTTTGTTGTGGTACTGTCCGGCTTCATTACACAATGGTGTGGCAAGAAGTAGCAGGAGTTAGGAACGCCCGTGCTTGAAGTTTCTTTCATATGACCAAGTCGTATATATTCATCCATAAACTCTGTATATTGTTGCTTGAGTTCGATATTTTGTTTAAATTTCCTTTCCATGGTTATTAACCGTGCAATGGCCATATCTTTTGAATTTCCTAGTTGATCGGGACTGCGAGCAAATGGGAGTCTTACCACTAAGCGTCCTGATGCATCTTTTTCAGTTGTTTGATTAAACAGGGTGTCACATTGCACATCATCTTTGCTCATGAGGTTAACATGTTTTCCAGGTTCTTCTAAAGCCCAAAATTTCTCTAGTTGTTCATTGAGCTTTGATTCTTCGTTTGTGCAAATACCACAAAATGTGTTTTCTTCGCTCTCTTGTGTAATTGTACCGGATACAATCCATCCAAATACAGTGTTCTGTAGGATTGGCAGTCCAATACCTAATCTCACTTGTCCTATATTTAGCAGTTCGAAGAATTTCTCAGCACCAATTAGCAGATCTATTTGTGCAGGTCGATGGAACTCGGGATCAGCCAATTGTATGTTTGCTGGAATATTCCAGTTTTGAATCTTTAATGCCGTTGCAGGATGATGTCCTATAATTTGAGGTAAGACGTATGCATTTAGCGTTGTCTCAAAGCCAGAAGTATTTGATTTTATGCGAATCATCACTTTGCGGGTGGCTTGTTGTTTACTATCTCCAATACCATTAATGCTTAATGGATCTTCCACTTCAGGAAGATGTAATCTTTTTGCTAAACTAACAGTCATAAAATTGCTTTGGGAACCTGAATCGATTATAGCTCTACAGTTAACGTATTTACCGTTACGGGTTACAATCTTCACTTTTACCGTACCGAGGAGAACATATCCTTCTGATTTGCAGCTTACTGCCAGATTAGTTGCTTCTTTCTTTTTTGACACTTCTATCCAGTTTTCTTTATGTAGTGAAATTTTCTCTTCGGGATGTATGAGCGTATGATGCCTTTTACCACATTTTGCACACGTCCTAGCCTTGCAGTTCGCTACAGTATGACCCGCATTTAAACAGTTGTAACATAAATTGTATTTTTTAATCAGTTCAAGACGGTCGTTTACAGTTTTCGTCTTAAACGAATCACATTTGTACAACGCATGAGATATCTTGCAATTGCAATATTTTTTAGTCGAAGTACCTATTAAGGTTGCTGGTGAAGAAGTCACCTTTTGTTTGCCACTCATAGCTTCTAAGGATTGAAATCTAAATTCTAAAAATTCAAGTAAATCCTTTGCTGAATTTAGCGCTCGTGGAGATGCTATAGACTGTTCGTATAAATTCAAGGTGGTTCTATCCAGTTTCCTGGTTAAGGTATAAACAAGTATTGGATCCCAAGTTGCAGTTGAACGCCAAGGTGATTTAATCCCATGATACACTCAGTTGTTACGTCGTGAAGTGACTTGATGGCTTGACTCGATTCTTGTTGCAAAGATGGTTGGTTAAAGAATCGTTTAAGCAATTCATTGACTAGAAGTCGTTTATTGTCGTAACGATTGCACAAGATTTCCCAGGCTGCTGCATAGTTCTCCTTAGACGATGGTAAATGTTGAATTAATCGACGAGCTTCTCCAGTTAAGTTGCTCTTCAAATAAAACAATTTTTGTGCATCATCAATAGGTTGATCATGCACTAGCTGGCAAAACAAATCTCTAAATTGAAGCCATAGTAAATAGTTCCCATCAAATTTGGGTATATCAATTGTAGGTAACTTTACTGATGGTTTAGCTTGTGTTGTTGTCGGATGCGCTGAGGTGGCATTGCTATCAAGTCGCTCGTGCATCCCTATAACTGTATCTTGGATCCATGCGTGTAATTCAAGATAATATTTTGACTCGTAATCCCCTAATTCTTCAGCAGCCCATTCTGATATTGATTGATGATTTTCCTCATTTCGTTTTGATATTGTTGAAGCGTATCAATTTGTACCTTATAATATGCATTGGATCTTACTAGGTTGGCCCCAGCTTCTATATCTTGTATAAATTGTGCAATTGTTTGCATTAATGCCTTCTGACGTCGTATTAGTTTTACTTTTGGAGAATCCGTATCATCTGCTGGTTTATGTTGTTGTGCTGACTTACTTGATGTAGATTCTGCATTTTCAGGATTATCTACAAGCCTAGAAGTCGTACCTTGATGTGTCGCTGGAACTTCAGAGACTTTTTTATCGTCATGTACTTTTGCTAATAATGTATTTAATTGTTCCTTAAATCTTTCATAAACAATTTTTGCATTTTCAAAATAACTCTTAGTAAAATAAGGATGATCGGGATAGGTGCTCTGTGCTTCTAATAACTTCTCATTATTGTCCACAAGTTCTAACCATGTGGCTTCCACAGTGGTCAATCGATCCGTCAAATATTGTTTAGTTTTCCTGGAGGCAGAATCCTTTTTAAAATTTGTCCAAAGTCGTTCGAGCTCACCACCCAATTCCGATTGGCGTGTGAATAATTCGTTTGTCATCTTGTATCACGTCGGGGTCACCAATGTTTCGGCAAAGGCTTTTAATTGCCGGTATAAGAAAGTCAATACAGAATCTGTATTACACTAATATACACAGGGCCACAAATACTGAATTTGTACCACCTGTTTTATCAGTGTTTTTACCGCTATGTAATACAGATACACAATCTGTGTTACAACAATCTGAATCGACTTTGCACCACTTACAGCACAAATACAGTATCTGTACCGTAACTGTTGTTTTTTTTTTTTCTTCCTCAAGTACAATACTTGGGTGAAGAATTCAAGTACAAAACCTGAATAATTGAATGATAATAAATAGTATTCAAGTACAATAAACCTGAACACTCTTGGTTTGAAGATTTGGGGAATTTACAGTGCCCTTGGCAGCCTCACCAAAGGAAATAAAAGAAAGGCTTGATATCACTGTAAAACAGCTACTGAATTCTTTATTGAACATATTCTCCTTTTATACATAATTGATTGATTACTTAAGCAAATATTTATTAGTAATAAATTTAATATATTGTTGGAAAATGTGTGATTTTTCCTTTCTTTTTTTACTTTTAACCCCTTTTCTATAGAAAATTCTACAGAAGTAGAAAAAGGAAAGGGTTAAAAGTTTTATTAAAAAGAAAGAAAAGAAAGGAAAAGGTTAGGAAGGAAAGGTTAAATTGTAGGCCGAGCGGAGCCTTAAAAGAGGGATTTTTTTTTTTTTAATAAAATGAAAGAATTAACTTACCTTTTCTTTTCCTTATGTTGCCCCTTTATAGAATAAAATAAAATCATCTATTTCCTCACAAAAAAGATTTTTCTTTTATTTTTACAAAAAAATGAATTAAATTAACTCACAAAAAAAAAACAAAACTAATTAAATTAAATTTTACTTGATTCAAAATTTAATTAGAAATTTAACTAAAAATTAACTAAAAAGAAAAAAAAACGACTTAACTCAAAAGAAAAAAAAAGACTGCACTCTACTTAAGAAAAAACTCGACTGACTTCAAAAAACTGCATAGACTGAACTGTACAAAAAGAACTGCATTGACTCACTCAAAAAAAAAAACGTGTATCGTAAAAAAAAAGAATCGATGTTCTGGAAGTTTCCATCAATTCGCCGAAAGATGACAACGTCAACGAATTGATAGAGACTTCCAGTGGAAAGTGAAACATCTTTCTACAACGAATGTCAACGAAATAAAAGAAAGTGATTATAACGTTGACATTTGACGTTGCAGAAAGAAGAGGATCACATAAATAAAAAATGTAAACAAAGTGATGTCAATGTTGCAGGTAAGTAGGAGTATTATTTTAATTAAAATTATTTTAATTTAAATTAACTAAATTATTAATTAATTATTTCTTTTCTTTTTGCAGGTTTCCAACACGACCCCCCGTTTGAAGGCTCAAAGTTCCGACTGAGCCTTTAGAGTGTCCAGATGTCACTGATAGGCCAGGATTACCTGAAAAGAAAAGAAAAGAAAAACAGGCTTTCCGCAGTGAAAAGTTCTAGACAAATAAAATAAAAGCAATAAAAGAAAAGGCTCACTGGATCGGAACGAGGAGTAGTGAGGAAAGGAAGAGTTCGGGTGTGATACCTTAGATTGTGGCGGGAGCTAAGCGATCGCGATGGACAACACTTGTGCGGTTGGATGCCTGATGTTTTATCCGATAGACTACGTCGGTGACCAGCTCAATCACTTTATAGGGACCATCCCAGTCTTTTTGTAATTTTGGACAATGTCCCTTTTTCCGTTTCGGGTTAAACAGCCAGACAAGGTCGCCCAATTGAAAGGGGTTAGCCTTAGCAGACAGGTCGTATCTATCCTTCATTCTCCGGCTCGCTAAGTCCAATTGAGTTCGATTAAAGGCATGGACTTTAGTGAGCCTTTCCTGAAGGTTTTTGACGTATTCTGGCAGTTCTACAGGATGGTTGCCAGGAGGGTCTCCAGTTAATAGTTGGATGGGTAATCGGAGCTCCCTCCCTAGGTTTAGAAGAGCAGGGGTACGTTGCGTAGACTTTTGTACAGCAGACCGATAAGAGAGAAGAAGGAGAGGCAGATAGGTGTCCCAGTCTCTTTGGTGTTCACTTACGAACTTGGAGAGATAGTCCAAGATGGTCCTGTTAAATCGTTCCACTAGGCCATCACTCTGGGGGTGCAAGGCAGTGGTCCGAGTCTTTTCTATTCGGAAACGACGCAAAACCTCAGTAAAGATCGCGGACTCGAAGTTTCGCCCTTGATCTGAGTGAAGCTGTCTACAAAGCCCGAATCGCGAGAAGACTTGACTCACCAATGCTTCTGCCACTGTTTCTGCGGTCTGGTCAGGAATAGCTATGGCCTCAGGCCATTTGGTAAAATAGTCCATCAGCACGAGTATATACCTGTTGCCAGTCTTCGTTACAGGTAAAGGCCCCAAAATGTCTACAGCAACCCGTTCGAATGGTGATCCAGAGTTCCGAATTTGCAAAGGTGCCTTCCTTTTCGGAATGGCTCCTTTGCGCTGCTGGCAAGTCGGGCATCGGAGGCAATATTCGCGAACACTAGCCGAAAGGCCGACCCAGTAGTACCTGAGGCGGACCTTCGCTAGGGTCTTGTCGATGCCGAAGTGACCTCCAGCAGGGCTGTCGTGTAACTGCTGCAACACCTCGAGTCGTAGACATTCCGGCACCAGTATCTGCAACTGACCGTCCGGGTTGGTGGACTTCCTGCAAGCCACTCCGTCCTCAAGTACCAACGAGGAGAACATTGCCCAATAAGCCTTCAACGATGGTGAAACAGAGCTAAGGGTTTCAGCGGCTGGTCTTTCGCCGGCGCTTAGCCACTGTCGGACAGTCTGTAGTTCCGGATCGGCTTCCTGGAGCTGACTCACATCGATGGCTTGCACCGTAGAGGTCCTTATTAGTAGAGACTGCTTCTCCTCGAGTCGACTACAGTACGCACAGGAAGTTACTGCGCAAGGCCTTCGGGACATCGCATCTGCGTTACCATGACTTCTTCCAGCGCGATGATGAATTTCGAAGTCGAATTCCTGAAGCCGTTCTAGCCAACGGGCGACTTGGCCTTCAGGTTCGCGAAAATTCATCAACCACCTTAAGGAGGCATGGTCGGAACGCAGTAGGAATCGACGTCCCAGAAGGTAAGGCCGAAAATGAGCTACCGCCTTGACGACAGCTAATAGCTCTTTTCGGGTAACACAGTAATTAATCTCAGGTCTACTGAGCGTTTTACTGTAGTACTCGATGACCCTCTCTTCGCCATCTTGGAGTTGCGACAGGACCGCTCCCCACGCATACTGACTGGCGTCGGTGTCCAAAATAAAGGGATCGTCATCGTTCGGTTGGGCAAGTATAGGTGCTTCGGTCAATTTCTCCTTGAGGGTAGCAAATGCTAAATCACACTCCTCCGACCAACTGAATTTGGCAGACTTTTCAGTCAGTCCCGTCAAGGGTTTAGCAATGGCGGAGAAATTTTTCACGAAGCGCCTATAGTATGCGCACAATCCGAGAAAAGATTGAATGCCTCTCTTGCTGCGGGGAGTGGGCCAGCCTCTGACAGCTTCAATCTTTTCTGGATCGGTCGATAATCCTTCCTCCGAGATCACGTGCCCCAAAAATTTCACCTCCCTACGACATAGATGGCACTTCTTCGGCGAGAGTTTTAGATTAGCTTCTTGGAGGCGCTGAAACACTACTCGCAGATTGGACAGGAGTCCCTCGAAGGTCTCGGAATGGACCAGCAAGTCATCCAGGTAGCCCAAAGAAGTGGTATAGGGTATGTCGTGGAGGACTATTTCCATCAGACGTTGGAAAGTGGCAGGAGCATTGGTTAGACCGAAAGGCATAACGTTGAACTCGTAAAGACCCGAACCAATACTGAAGGCGGTTTTCTCTTTGTCGGCAGGATGCATTTCCACTTGGAAGTATCCTGAGAGTAAATCCAAGGAGGCAAACCACCTGGATCTGCCTAGTGCCTCCAGAGTGAGGTCCATTCGCGGAAGTGGATAAGAATCCTTCTTGGTCACTTCATTTAGGCGTCTGTAATCTATACAGAAACGAAGTGACCCGTCTTTCTTCTTAACCAGGACTACCGGCGAGCTCCAAGGACTCGTAGAGGACTGGATGACACCTTGCTCCTTCATCTCTCTCACCATTTCTTCTGCTTCCAATCGTCGAGAATAGGGCATGCGACGTGGTGGCTGCTTAATTGGTTGAGAGGTACCAGTATTGATTTGGTGTTGCAGGATGTTAGTCCGTCCAATGTCATCTTTTGACAAGGAAAAGACGGTTTGGAAATCTGTTAGTAGTGTTTGTAGGGCTGCTTTCTGGGTAGGTTCTAAACCTTCGCTGCTGTTTAGAAAAAGATCTTGTAGGGCAGGGGGCAGAACAGGGGAAGTCACTCGAGTTTCATTACACAGGAGAGTGCAATCGGTGTCCAAATAGGCAACAGGTAGGTGGCTAGGTAGGATAACGTTTTGAGAGGAGACGTTAGAAATCCTAGCCCAAACTTGGCCATTTGAAACACGAGAGATAGAAGGCATCATACTAAGTTGTTCTGGCAACAAGGAAGAGGCTGAGAGGAGGACATCCTTGTTCGGCACCAGAGAAGTATGAAGAGGTGTAATTATCTCCTGGAAGGGTTGAAACTCGAGGGACTGTAAAGTTCTTGCCAGGAACGAGGAAGAGTGATGTAAAGGAATCGACTCTTCCTGTAAATGTAGGAGATCTTTTTCTAAGTCAAGAATGCAGCCGTACTGTTTTAGGAAATCCATACCCAGAATGCAGTCGTCGTGGATTTCCGCGGAATAGGTTAAGTGTTTGACTGAAAAGTGGCCTATTGATAGTTGAATTAGGACTTTACCTTCGACGGGGATGGTTTCACCGGTGACGCTTTGTATAGTAGCATAGGAAGGTAGGACTTCCACCGCACAAGGGCTTCGTTGTAGGACTCGGGGGTGTACGATCGTTCTAGTAGCTCCTGTATCCACAATCATCATAATAGGTATGTCATTGACAGTGCCATGGACGCTAAGGTTAGGTCCAGTAGAGACCACTGTAATGGGGATTGTGATTGGGGCTGATTCTTCCACCAACTCTGGCCCCAAAGGGTCAGTGGAAACTAGTTTAAATCTGCTGTAAGGGAATGGGAGGCAGAATGGGAGGCAGACAAACCAGAAGTGTAACAACTCGATGGCCGAGAAGAGGGTTCATTGTCCGGTTTGTCGGCACTGGAAGGCTGAGGGGGTGACTTGATGTTCGTTTTAGGAGGGCTTGGTGACCTAGAAGGACGTGCAGGGGACGTTGGGATGCACTTAGAAGGGCTAGGTGACCTAGAAGGGTGTGCAGAGGATTTTGGGATGGATTTGGAATGGCTGGGTGGCCCATTAGACTTTCTAGGTGACTTGCGGTTTGACTTGGAACGGCTGGGCGACCCAGTAGAATTGCCGGATGATTTTGGGATTGGCCTGGTGGGGCTAGATGACCTGGTAGGCTGTGCAAACGCCTTGGGGCTTGTGTCACGAGGCCCAGTAGGTGGCACGGATGGTTTGGGGCTAGTGTCGAGTGTCCCAATAGGCTGCACAGGAGATTTGGGGATTTTCTCAGAAGCCCGAGATGGCCCAGAAGGCTTGCCTGAGTGCTTGGGGCTTATCTCAGAAGGGCGAGGTGGCCCAACAGGGCTACCTGATGGCTTGGGGCTTGTGTCCGGAGTGCGAGATGGCCCAGAAGGGTTGCCAGATGGCTTGGGGCTTATCTCAGAAAGGCGAGATGGCCCAGAAGGGTTGCCTGATGGCTTGGGGCTTATCTCAGGAAGGCGAGATGGCCCAGAAGGGTTGCCAGATGGCTTGGGGCTTATCTCAGGAAGGCGAGATGGCCCAGAAGGGTTGCCAGATGGCTTGGGGCTTATCTCAGAAAGGCGAGATGGCCCAGAAGGGTTGCCAGATGGCTTGGGGCTTATCTCAGAAAGGCGAGATGGCCCAGAAGGGTTGCCAGATGGCTTGGGGCTTATCTCAGAAAGGCGAGATGGCCCAGAAGGGTTGCCAGATGGCTTGGGGCTTGTCTCAGAAGGGCGAGATGGCCCAGAAGGGTTGCCAGATGGCTTGGGGCTTGTGTCCGGAGTGCGAGATGGCCCAGCAGGGTTGCCAGATGGCTTGGGACTTGTCCCAGAAGGCTGCAAAGACGATTTGGGGATTTGTTTGGGGCAAAGAGATAAGTCTGTCTCAGATGGATTCAACCCCTCCTCGTGTTGCAATTTCAAATTAGTCGCTCGAGGGGTACGAGAGCTAGAAACCACATCGAAAACTACCCTATGCCCCTGTCTTAAACGAAGTTTTCCCTCGTCTTTGGAAACGCAGTCTCTATGGACGAAAACCTCCTGCCCGTTGTCATCTCGCACAATAAACCCGAAATTTTTGGTAGTGTTGAAGAATTTTACTTGCCCTGTGACCCCAGTGGCAATCACTTCAGCGGAGGTGGAGTGTCTTTAGGGAAGGGGTCCAGCTCGCACTCCTTCAAACTGGACCGTTGGCTTTTCCCGAAGGTGCCTTGTTGTTATTTGGGGACTCGTGGATAACCACCTGGTATGCCCTTGCCCCTTTTCGGCTAATTCGGGTCGCATCTCGACTGGCCTCCATTCGGATAGCTAGGGCCAATGCTTCCTCTAAACATTCCGGGGCCGCATCTCTGACCCTCTGTTGGATGTCCAAATCCGCTAGGCCATCCACAAACTGTCCCAAAGCGATTCTGTCGCGAGCGGCCTCTGGGCAGTCAGGGAAAGCGAGGTATACCAACCTCTGAATATGTGTGGCAAAATCAGGTAAAGGTTCCTTGTCTTTCTGCAGGCGTCCACGCAGCTGGATGTGAGCCACGGACTGACGATACTGCATACTAAACCTCCTATCCAAGGCCTGATCTAGAAGGTCATAGTTGTCCTGGACAGCTCTAGGTAGAGTCTCATAATAGGCCAGGGCTGTACCCGTTAGGTGTGGTGCTAACCCTAGGGCCTTGAACTCTCCAGGCCAACCATTTGCCCTCGACACAGCCTCAAAATGGGGCTTGTAGCTCTGCCATGGCTCACGTCCATCAAACTCCTTGGGGGACACTCTCATAAAATGATGCCCTGAGCCCATCATAACTCTGCTGCTAGTCACTGATGGTTGTCCAAAATGTACGCTCGATCTACGCTGACTAGGCCAGGAAGACTGATTGGTAAGGGGTACATTTTGGACAGGGTTCTGCAGATCAACATTCTCCCCTACTACTTCATACCGCTGCCTGAATTGATTTTCTGGCTCTATTTGGAAGCCTGCCACAAACCTGGATTGCTGATTTGAGCCACGGGTTAGGAAAGTATACCCTGTATTTACAGGTAGTGACGGAAAGTCAACTTCTGGTCCAAGGGATACTTCGTTAGGTACCACGTGACTAAAAGTTTGGTTAATAATAGGGGTGGCAGCCAAATCGTGTCCAGAATTTCGTCGGGTAGAAGTTGGAACTTCCCTGGTGGATGGAAAGACAGGAGCGCCATCTGTGCAGAGTGCAGGGGCAATAGATGTTGTTATGGCATTGGGAGTGCACACAGTCTCAGATAGAGTCATTTGTTGTAGCATTGTTGAAAAATTGGACTCAACAGTGCTAACAGGAACAGTTGGCCTCGCTCTGACAGCCTCAGGCGTAGGTAGGCTAGCTAAGCGCTCGATTTCACTCAATCTCATAGCACTTGCTGTTTGTCGGCTCTGTTCTAGATGCTCAACTCTCTGTGACAGTCCCTTTAGTGCACTCGTCATGTCAGATACCAGCTGCACCTGCAGCGCCATCTGCTTTGCCAGTTCTGAAAGAGTAGATTCGAGTGTGTCAGAGATGGGTCGCTTATCTCCCACACCAAGGGCGGAATCCGATGAACGTTCTCCCTCAGACATATTAAAGCAGTAAGGGTAGGTATAGAGTAGCCCGAAAAGTAACCAAAAGCTATGGCAAAAGTAACCGAGTCGAAAACGAAAGGAAAAGTGGTGAAAATTTTCAATCTGCAGGCAAAATCAGACAAAAGAAGGGTATAGACAAAATTTCCACAAAGAAAAATCAAAATGTGGGAAACAAATGTGGTTTTGCTTGCAGACAAGAAAATAATCACCCTGTTATGAAAGTATTGTTTACGACTTTGTGGCCGAAGATGTACAATCAGTCAACGTTAGTGGAATAAAATCGTAGATAGTAGCCAGTAAAAAGAAGAGCAACAGCCAAGAAGAACAAGATTGGATAACAGAAAGTGTGTGGCAGGTTTTATGTGCACAAAATGGATAGAAAATTCCTACTAAATTCGAGCACTATAAAAGAAAAGATCACCCGTTACAAAAAGAAAACAGTCTTATAGAAGATAGAGTGCTACTTTTTGCAACAGCAAGAAGTGTGACAGGCTTTATATGCAAGACGTAGGAATTTCTATTTTCAGGCCCTATAAGAAAAACACCCTGTTATAAAGAAAACAAAAGAAGTAGTCTTTATAAAAGACAGAAGTGTGTAAAACAGTAGAAGAAGGAGAATAAACCACCCTGTTACCAAAAAAAAAATTTGTCCACACAAACACTAAAATTTACTTGTACTAAAAAAAATTGTGACACCCTGTACAATAATCCAACTTTCTAACCCGTTACGATTACGGCTTCTTTGTTCAAAGAACCACGAGTTTATACACGGTAACAAAGAGAATGTAAGTTACACGTGTATAACGGCTACACAGAAAGAAAAACAGAATGCTACGTTTCACCCAATATGAAGAAAAGGGGGAAAAAAAAAACTATGCTGCAAAAAAAAAAAAAACACAAAGAAAAATATTTCAAAAAATTTTATTTAATGCCCCCTTTTTTATTTTCTATTTTCACACAACAAAAACACTATCTAAATATAGAGGGACTTCTAACACTTTATACTAAAAGATGATGCCCCAAGTGTCCCTACTATACCTTTTATGTACTTTTCAAGTACATACAAAAAAAAATGTATGCAAAAAAAAAGAAAATTTATAAAATTTGTAGGAAAAAAATGGTAAAAAGGAAGAAAAAGGGTAATAAAATCAGGTGGTGGTGGTAGGATCTTATTTCTAAGATCGATCAGAGGACCCCACACCTGACACCAATGTTGGAAAATGTGTGATTTTTCCTTTCTTTTTTTACTTTTAACCCCTTTTCTATAGAAAATTCTACAGAAGTAGAAAAAGGAAAGGGTTAAAAGTTTTATTAAAAAGAAAGAAAAGAAAGGAAAAGGTTAGGAAGGAAAGGTTAAATTGTAGGCCGAGCGGAGCCTTAAAAGAGGGATTTTTTTTTTTTTAATAAAATGAAAGAATTAACTTACCTTTTCTTTTCCTTATGTTGCCCCTTTATAGAATAAAATAAAACCATCTATTTCCTCACAAAAAAGATTTTTCTTTTATTTTTACAAAAAAATGAATTAAATTAACTCACAAAAAAAAAACAAAACTAATTAAATTAAATTTTACTTGATTCAAAATTTAATTAGAAATTTAACTAAAAATTAACTAAAAAGAAAAAAAAACGACTTAACTCAAAAGAAAAAAAAAGACTGCACTCTACTTAAGAAAAAACTCGACTGACTTCAAAAAACTGCATAGACTGAACTGTACAAAAAGAACTGCATTGACTCACTCAAAAAAAAAAAACGTGTATCGTAAAAAAAAAGAATCGATGTTCTGGAAGTTTCCATCAATTCGCCGAAAGATGACAACGTCAACGAATTGATAGAGACTTCCAGTGGAAAGTGAAACATCTTTCTACAACGAATGTCAACGAAATAAAAGAAAGTGATTATAACGTTGACATTTGACGTTGCAGAAAGAAGAGGATCACATAAATAAAAAATGTAAACAAAGTGATGTCAATGTTGCAGGTAAGTAGGAGTATTATTTTAATTAAAATTATTTTAATTTAAATTAACTAAATTATTAATTAATTATTTCTTTTCTTTTTGCAGGTTTCCAACAATATAATATATTTGTTTTTACATATTATTTGCAATACACAAAAAAATTGATGAATATACAAAACAATAATTACAATTAGCAAATTGCATTTCATTCTTAAGCAATATTTCATATATGAGGTAATTAATGTGTATTTTAAATATTATGCTGACTTAGTAAATCTATAGTTATGGTATGAATAACACAATTTAAGTTTATTCCACCTTTTTATTTTTTTTTTTAAAAACAAAATATATTAAGGTAAGTGACCGCTTAAATACTACTAAAATTATTGTTAACTATTAACAGAAGAATTGATCCGAGATACAAAATATCAACTCAAGAAGAGTTTTGAAATAAAAGATCTGGGTAGAATCCATAATTGTCTGGGAATAGAATTTCAATAAACAGAAGACCGCAAGACAATTCCCATGTGTCAGAAGAAATATGCAAAAGAAAAATTAAACCGTTTTGGAATGTCTGACTGTAAACCTGTAACAACCCCATTAGATGCAAATCTCAAACTGCGAAAGGACGAAAATTTAGAAAAGACAGCTGCTTTTCCGTATCAGTGCCTAATTGGTTCACTGATGTATTTAGCGACGTCAACACGCCAGGACCTAGCTTATGCCGTAAGTATGTTGAGCCAATTTAACAATTGCAATTCACAGGTTCATTGGAAAACTGCTAAAAGAGTATTGCGCTATCTTCAAAAAACTATCAACTACGGACTAATCTTCAAGAAAAACAACGACAATTTAGTTGGATTTGCTGACTCAGACTGGGGGGCATCTATTGATGATCGACAATCGTATACTGGATATGTTTTCACATTCTCAGGAGCATGCGTAAGCTGCGAATCCCGAAAGCAAAGAACGGTAGCCTTATCCAGTACTGAAGCCGAGTACATGGCCTTGAGTGATGCATCAAAAGAAGCTCTATATCTTAAAAGATTATTGGTCGATCTTTATGAGCCTGTATCAACAGTGACTATATTTATCGATAACCAAGGCGCTCATCAATTAGCTAGAAACCCTCCTGTATTCATTAACAGAACTAAACACATATATGTACGGTATCATTTTATAAGAGAAGCAGTCGGGAAAGGAGAAATAGGTTTGAAGTACATGCCTACAGAGCTTATGCCAGCTGATTTCCTTACTAAGGCCCTTCCAGGACCCAAATTCAGCCAGTGTGGATCATCTTTGGGAATTGATAACATCGAATAAAATTTACTTTGAGTGTGGGTGTTGGATATACAAAGTAATTTTAATGAGATCACACTGTATTAGTTTATTGAAAAAATATAAAAAAGAAGAACAATGTAGAAGATTTATAATTATGTATATGTAGCAAATTGTTGATAAGAATTCATTCTTTTGTTAAATTATGTAAAACAAGTAAAGTACTTTATATGACATTAAATTTATTTTTTTTGGTTCAGGTACCAATTTCATTCTATTGCATTATTCGGTTCAATTCACTTACTTTTTTGTCTTCTTCATAAAAGTTAAATATCACATATATTTTACTATGGAATAAATAAAATCACACATTTTTGTAATCTGAAAATATTAAGTACATCCGTGTTTTTTTTTTATATTTAAAGTGATAAATCGAACAGGTTATGGGCCCAGGAAGTGTTGTAATTTAAAATTATTGTAGTATATTCAATATTTAGTTGAAATTTTAAACTAAATAAAATGAGTAATATAACAACACGTATCGAACTATTGAATAAGAACAATTTTGACACGTGGAAGCTTCAAGTTGAGACATTATTAGTAAAAAATGAAACCTGGGTTTACGTTAGTGGTGAAAAACCTAAGCCTAAATTAAAAACTGGTGATAATGAAAGTGCAAATGAAGTGAAAAATTGGGAACACGAAGACAGAAAAGCAAGGTCTGATTTGATACTCTCTATTAGTCCTTCTGAATTAAAACAAATTAAGAATTGTGAAACCTCGTGTGAAGTGTGGAAGAAACTTCATGAAATATATGAATCGAAAGGACCAGCTCGAAAAGCTAGCCTGCTGAAAAAACTAATCACCCACAAAATGGCGGATGGAATAGACGTGAAAATGCATCTAGATGAATTCTTTGATGCTGTGGATAAGCTTATTGATATGGATATAAATGTAAATGATGATTTATTAACTACTATACTTCTTTATAGTTTGCCAGAAAGTTTCGAGAATTTCCGATGTGCAATAGAATCTCGTGATGAACTGCCCAAGCCTGATGCCTGCGAGTTAAAATTCTTGAAGAGTTTGAAGCCAGAAAGTCCAGAGAAAATGGTAATATTCAGAATGCTATGTTTGCTGAGAAAACATTTGGTTACAAAAAACAAAACCATTCTGGAAATTCATGGAAGACACATGAAAACAAGAAACCATTTAAATTTAAGTGTCACAGATGCCGAAAAGTTGGACTTAAGGCAAATGATTGTTGTGAAAAGGTAAAAACAGCAAGTGAAAGCTCAAAAATGTGTACAGAAAAAACAAATCAAGAAGAAATAGCATTATTACATACAAAGTGTAGTGTTAATAAAATATATGACTGGTGCTTCTTAGATAGTGGGTGTACTTCACATTTGAGTCCATACCCAGAAAATTTCCAAAATTTAAAGAATATTGAGAAAAATCTAAATTTAGCAAATGGTGAAATTACAAAAATTGAAGGTATAGGAGAAGTAAGAATAAATGCCTCCGACGGAAAAAATGTGAAGCATTTGAGTCTTCAAAACGTAATGTTTGTTCCAGATTTGTACACTAATTTGTTATCTATCGTTAAAATAACTGATAAAGGATTCAACGTGAAATTTACAAAATATGCTGCGTACATTACTGATAAAAACGAAGAATGTATTTGTATAGCTGATAGACGCGATGATTTATGCTACATTAGAAAAGGTGACGAAATTGTAAACTTTTCAACAAAACAAGTAAGTGAAACATGTAATTTTACACCTGAAAAAGAAAATTTGTTAAAATGGCATCAAAGACTTAGACACATCAATTTTGAATATCTGATAAACATGTCGAAAAAGAAAAAAGTATTAGGAATGAAAATTAAAAACGATTCAAAAAATAACATTTGTGAAATTTGCATCAAAGCGAAGCAGAAACAATCACCATTTAAAGAGTGTAATGCAGACAGAACAACAGAACTTTTAGAAATCATACATACGGATGTTTGTGGTCCCATGCGAACAGCTTCATTAAGTGACATGAAATATTTTGTGACATTTATTGACGACAAATCTCGATGGTGCGAAGTATTTTTTATAAAGAAGAAAAACGAAGTCTTGAACGCTTTCAAACAATACAAAGCTTTTGCTGAAAATTTCTGTGGAAAACGAATAAAATTCTTACAATCAGATAATGAGTTGGAATATTGTAACAGTGAATTTAACAATTTTTTAAAAGAAAGTGGAATTCAAAGGAGACTGACCGTTCCACATACGCCGCAGCAAAATGGAATAGCTGAACTCAAAAATCGTATTTTAATTGAAACTGCAAGAAGTTTGATGATCCAGTCGAATGCACCAGCAAGATTTTGGGCAGAGGCAATAAATACAGCGAATTACATCCAGAATAGATGCATCAAAAAATCTTTGAATGGTACTACTCCTCACAAAATGTGGACCGGAAAACGCCCGAGTGTAATTTATTTTCGAATATTTGGTGTCAAAGCGTTTGATCTAAATAAAGAACAAAATAAAGATAAATTTAGTCCGAGGTCGAAGCCGTACTTTCTTAGGATATTCTAGAGAATCAAAAGCATATAAACTGTGGGATGAAACTGCACAAAAATTAATTGTCAGCAGAGACGTCATCTTTACCGAAAAATATGGTTTCAAATCAAAGTATGAAGATTGCTTCAACGAAAAAAACGAAACATTGATGGAAAATAGTAATGTAGATAAGGAAGAAAATATTGAGATTATCCTTCATGAGACTGAATCTACAAATCATTTTCAAAGTGAAATTGTTGAATCAGAACCAGTCAAAAATCCTGCAGAACCAACAGTAATACCTATACGTACCAAAGGAAGACCTAAAATTTCTAGAACGGGCAGACAAGGAAGACCAAGGAAAGTATATCAATACAAAAGGCATTCATTCCGAAAAGAAAACAATAAAAACAATAAAAAACGTGTAGAGTCAGCTGACACAACTGAAACTGATGATTCTGAATATGAATCCGCGAACTTCATCATGGGTCCAAGTTCTCTTAGTTTGCATGAAGCATTAGATAAAGACAATGCCAATGAATGGGAAAATGCTATAAATGAAGAATATTTAGCATTAGTTAAAAATAAAACTTTCGATGTAGTGGACTTACCTGAAAATGTTAACCTAATTAAAGGAAAATTCGTGTTAACTCAGAAGTATTACGTTTTGAGAAATTCTGAAAGAAAAAAGGCTAGACTTGTGGCAAGAGGATTTGCACAAAGGAAAGGCATTGAATATAATGAGACATTCTCACCTGTGATTAGAGCAAACTCTATTCGAATTTTGATGGCATTGGTCGTCAAACATGAATTGATAATCCATCAAATGGATGTAGTAACGGCCTAATTAAATGGTGAATTAAATGAAAAAGTATATATAGAAATACCTGAATTGTTCAAATGTAATATAAAAAAAATTATAAACAACGTAAATTTAGATATAGAAACCAGAAACATTGCTCAAGATTGGTTAAATAAAACCAAAACTAAAGGAAGAAAAGTATGCTTACTTAAGAAGTCATTATATGGATTAAAACAGTCTGGTCATCAGTGGTATCAAAAACTAGATGCAGAATTGGAACTATTGGGATTCAAAAGAACAGATGCAGATCCATGCATTTATACTCAGAAAAAAAATTCAGACGTAATCGTTTTAGCTGTATACGTAGACGACATGCTGATTATTTCAAATAAAGAAGAATTGATCCGAGATACAAAATATCAACTCAAGAAGAGTTTTGAAATAAAAGATCTGGGTAGAATCCATAATTGTCTGGGAATAGAATTTCAATAAACAGAAGACCGCAAGACAATTACCATGTGTCAGAAGAAATATGCAAAAGAAAAATTAAACCGTTTTGGAATGTCTGACTGTAAACCTGTAACAACCCCATTAGATGCAAATCTCAAACTGCGAAAGGACGAAAATTTAGAAAAGACAGCTGCTTTTCCGTATCAGTGCCTAATTGGTTCACTGATGTATTTAGCGACGTTAACACGCCAGGACCTAGCTTATGCCGTAAGTATGTTGAGCCAATTTAACAATTGCAATTCACAGGTTCATTGGAAAACTGCTAAAAGAGTATTGCGCTATCTTCAAAAAACTATCAACTATGGACTAATCTTCAAGAAAAACAACGACAATTTAGTTGGATTTGCTGACTCAGACTGGGGGGCATCTATTGATGATCGACAATCGTATACTGGATATGTTTTCACATTCTCAGGAGCATGCGTAAGCTGCGAATCCCGAAAGCAAAGAACGGTAGCCTTATCCAGTACTGAAGCCAAGTACATGGCCTTGAGTGATGCATCAAAAGAAGCTCTATATCTTAAAAGATTATTGGTCGATCTTTATGAGCCTGTATCAACAGTGAATATATTTATCGATAACCAAGGCGCTCATCAATTAGCTAGAAACCCTCCTGTATTCCTTAACAGAACTAAACACATAGATGTACGGTACGGTATCATTTTATAAGAGAAGCAGTCGGGAAAGGAGAAATAGGTTTGAAGTACATGCCTACAGAGCTTATGCCAGCTGATTTCCTTACTAAGGCCCTTCCAGGACCCAAATTCAGCCAGTGTGGATCATCTTTGGGAATTGATAACATCGAATAAAATTTACTTTGAGTGTGGGTGTTGGATATACAAAGTAATTTTAATGAGATCACACTGTATTAGTTTATTGAAAAAATATAAAAAAGAAGAACAATGTAGAAGATTTATAATTATGTATATGTAGCAAATTGTTGATAAGAATTCATTCTTTTGTTAAATTATGTAAAACAAGTAAAGTACTTTATATGACATTAAATTTATTTTTTTTGGTTCAGGTACCAATTTCATTCTATTGCATTATTCGGTTCAATTCACTTACTTTTTTGTCTTCTTCATAAAAGTTAAATATCACATATATTTTACTATGGAATAAATAAAATCACACATTTTTGTAATCTGAAAATATTAAGTACATCCGTGTTTTTTTTTTTATATTTAAAGTGATAAATCGAACAGGTTATGGGCCCAGGAAGTGTTGTAATTTAAAATTATTGTAGTATATTCAATATTTAGTTGAAATTTTAAACTAAATAAAATGAGTAATATAACAACACGTATCGAACTATTGAATAAGAACAATTTTGACACGTGGAAGCTTCAAGTTGAGACATTATTAGTAAAAAATGAAACCTGGGTTTACGTTAGTGGTGAAAAACCTAAGCCTAAATTAAAAACTGGTGATAATGAAAGTGCAAATGAAGTGAAAAATTGGGAACACGAAGACAGAAAAGCAAGGTCTGATTTGATACTCTCTATTAGTCCTTCTGAATTAAAACAAATTAAGAATTGTGAAACCTCGTGTGAAGTGTGGAAGAAACTTCATGAAATATATGAATCGAAAGGACCAGCTCGAAAAGCTAGCCTGCTGAAAAAACTAATCACCCACAAAATGGCGGATGGAATAGACGTGAAAATGCATCTAGATGAATTCTTTGATGCTGTGGATAAGCTTATTGATATGGATATAAATGTAAATGATGATTTATTAACTATTATACTTCTTTATAGTTTGCCAGAAAGTTTCGAGAATTTCCGATGTGCAATAGAATCTCGTGATGAACTGCCCAAGCCTGATGCCTGCGAGTTAAAATTCTTGAAGAGTTTGAAGCCAGAAAGTCCAGAGAAAATGGTAATATTCAGAATGCTATATTTGCTGAGAAAACATTTGGTTACAAAAAACAAAACCATTCTGGAAATTCATGGAAGACACATGAAAACAAGAAACCATTTAAATTTAAGTGCCACAGATGCCGAAAAGTTGGACATAAGGCAGATGATTGTTGTGAAAAGGTAAAAACAGCAAGTGAAAGCTCAAAAATGTGTACAGAAAAAACAAATCAAGAAGAAATAGCATTATTACATACAAAGTGTAGTGTTAATAAAATATATGACTGGTGCTTCTTAGATAGTGGGTGTACTTCACATTTGAGTCCATACCCAGAAAATTTCCAAAATTTAAAGAATATTGAGAAAAATCTAAATTTAGCAAATGGTGAAATTACAAAAATTGAAGGTATAGGAGAAGTAAGAATAAATGCCTCCGACGGAAAAAATGTGAAGCATTTGAGTCTTCAAAACGTAATGTTTGTTCCAGATTTGTACACTAATTTGTTATCTATCGTTAAAATAACTGATAAAGGATTCAACGTGAAATTTACAAAATATGCTGCGTACATTACTGATAAAAACGAAGAATGTATTTGTATAGCTGATAGACGCGATGATTTATGCTACATTAGAAAAGGTGACGAAATTGTAAACTTTTCAACAAAACAAGTAAGTGAAACATGTAATTTTACACCTGAAAAAGAAAATTTGTTAAAATGGCATCAAAGACTTAGACACATCAATTTTGAATATCTGATAAACATGTCGAAAAAGAAAAAAGTATTAGGAATGAAAATTAAAAACGATTCAAAAAATAACATTTGTGAAATTTGCATCAAAGCGAAGCAGAAACAATCACCATTTAAAGAGTGTAATGCAGACAGAACAACAGAACTTTTAGAAATCATACATACGGATGTTTGTGGTCCCATGCGAACAGCTTCATTAAGTGACATGAAATATTTTGTGACATTTATTGACGACAAATCTCGATGGTGCGAATTATTTTTTATAAAGAAGAAAAACGAAGTCTTGAACGCTTTCAAACAATACAAAGCTTTTGCTGAAAATTTCTGTGGAAAACGAATAAAATTCTTACAATCAGATAATGAGTTGGAATATTGTAACAGTGAATTTAACAATTTTTTAAAAGAAAGTGGAATTCAAAGGAGACTGACCGTTCCACATACGCCGCTGCAAAATGGAATAGCTGAACTCAAAAATCGTATTTTAATTGAAACTGCAAGAAGTTTGATGATCCAGTCGAGTGCACCAGCAAGATTTTGGGCAGAGGTAATAAATACAGCGAATTACATCCAGAATAGATGCATCAAAAAATCTTTGAATGGTACTACTCCTCACAAAATGTGGACCGGAAAACGCCCGAGTGTAATTTATTTTCGAATATTTGGTGTCAAAGCGTTTGATCTAAATAAAGAACAAAATAAAGATAAATTTAGTCCGAGGTCGAAGCCGTACTTTCTTAGGATATTCTAGAGAATCAAAAGCATATAAACTGTGGGATGAAACTGCACAAAAATTAATTGTCAGCAGAGACGTCATCTTTACCGAAAAATATGGTTTCAAATCAAAGTATGAAGATTGCTTCAACGAAAAAAACGAAACATTGATGGAAAATAGTAATGTAGATAAGGAAGAAAATATTGAGATTATCCTTCATGAGACTGAATCTACAAATCATTTTCAAAGTGAAATTGTTGAATCAGAACCAGTCAAAAATCCTGCAGAACCAACAGTAATACCTACACGTACCAAAGGAAGACCTAAAATTTCTAGAACGGGCAGACAAGGAAGACCAAGGAAAGTATATCAATACAAAAGGCATTCATTTCGAAAAGAAAACAATAAAAAACGTGTAGAGTCAGCTGACACAACTGAAACTGATGATTCTGAATATGAATCCGCGAACTTCGTCATGGGTGCAAGTTCTCTTAGTTTGCATGAAGCATTAGATAAAGACAATGCCAATGAATGGGAAAATGCTATAAATGAAGAATATTTAGCATTCGTTAAAAATAAAACTTTCGATGTAGTGGACTTACCTGGAAATGTTAACCTAATTAAAGGAAAATTCGTGTTAACTCAGAAGTATGAGGTTTTGAGAAATTCTGAAAGAAAAAAGGCTAGACTTGTGGCAAGAGGATTTGCACAAAGGAAAGGCATTGAATATAATGAGACATTCTCACCTGTGATTAGAGCAAACTCTATTCGAATTTTGATGGCATTGGTCGTCAAACATGAATTGATAGTCCATCAAATGGATGTAGTAACGGCCTAATTAAATGGTGAACTAAATGAAAAAGTATGGACTGTCCCAGAAAAAATTGACCCTTTTATTTTTAGTTATTGAGGTAATATAACGTATGATAAAGATGTTCTTTTTTCGACAAATGTTTGCTATGAAAAGCGAACTTCAAGATTAATAATACTCATTCGTGTTTTGAAATTCAAAAAGTTACAATGTCTGTAAATGAAGAAGAGATGCGTCTTGCTATTTTGAACAAATTTATAGAAAATAAAACAATAAAATATTCAAAAATAGCAAAAGATTTAGAAATATCTGTTTCAACTGTAAAGAGAACCATTTCAAAATATAAGAAAAGTATCTCTATCGAAAGGCAACAAGGATCAGGTAGGCCTTCCCGTCCTTCTAATTTAAATTTAGTGAAAGAGGTACAAAGGCGTTATTCAGATAATCCCAATACCTCTATTAGAGATAGCTGGAACATCGAAATCTACGGTGCAGAGAATAAAAAAATTTGCAACTTAAGAACATATAAAGTTCAAAAAATACCAGATAGATCAGAAGAAAAGGAAAAAATTTGCAAAACCAGAGCTCGGAAATTGTATGACCGTTTTTTAACCAGATTCGACTGTATCATTATGGATGATGAAACATATTGTAAGACGGATTTTTCTCAGCTGCCTGGACATGACTATTATACAGCGAAAAAAAGGGCGGTGTGGATAAGAAATATTCAGCAAAAAAAATATCTAAATTTCCAAAGCAGTTTATGGTCTGGCAAGCCATTTGTTCTTGTGGTCTTCGGAGTAGTGAATTTGTTACAAATGGTACTATAAATTCCAGAGTTTATATAGAAGTGTTTGAAAAACGCCTGCTCCCATTTATACGTCAACATGAGGGCACTGTAGCATTTTGGACAGATTTAGCTACCTGTCACTATGAATCAGCAACGATGGCGTGGTATGCAGAAAACAACATAAATATTGTCACAAAAGACGCAAATCCTCCAAACTGTCCAGAATTAAGACCAATTGAGGGATACTGGGCTTTGATTAAAAGGGAGTTACGGAAAACAAAGAAACACGCCAAAAATGTGGTAGACTTCAAAAATAGGTGGAGAAAAACATATGATATTGTGACGGATACGACTGCACGAAATCTTCTAAGGGGCCTCAACAGAAAAGTCAAATTATTTTCTATGTCCAACTAATTATGAATTTTCTTATTATGCATTTTAATTGTAAAATTATGACAAATAAATATTGAAATTTTTGTAATAATACAATAACTGGTTTTTTAATTATGTCGAAAATAAAAGGGTCAATTTTTTCTGGGACAGTCCTTATATATGGAAATACCTGAATTGTTCGAATGTAATATAAAAAAAATTATAAACAACGTAAATTTAGATATAGAAACCAGAAACATTGCTCAAGATTGGTTAAATAAAACCAAAACTAAAGGAAGAAAAGTATGCTTACTTAAGAAGTCATTATATGGATTAAAACAGTCTGGTCATCAGTGGTATCAAAAACTAGATGCAGAATTGGAACTATTGGGATTCAAAAGAACAGATGCAGATCCATGCATTTATACTCAGAAAATAAATTCAGACGTAATCATTTTAGCTGTATACGTAGACGACATGCTGATTATTTCAAATAAAGAAGAATTGATACGAGATACAAAATATCAACTCAAGAAGAGTTTTGAAATAAAAGATCTGGGTAGAATCCATAATTGTCTGGGAATAGAATTTCAATAAACAGAAGACCGCAAGACAATTACCATGTGTCAGAAGAAATATGCAAAAGAAAAATTAAACCGTTTTGGAATGTCTGACTGTAAACCTGTAACAACCCCATTAGATGCAAATCTCAAACTGCGAAAGGACGAAAATTTAGAAAAGACAGCTGATTTTCCGTATCAGTGCCTAATTGGTTCACTGATGTATTTAGCGACGTCAACACGCCAGGACCTAGCTTATGCCGTAAGTATGTTGAGCCAATTTAACAATTGCAATTCACAGGTTCATTGGAAAACTGCTAAAAGAGTATTGCGCTATCTTCAAAAAACTATCAACTATGGACTAATCTTCAAGAAAAACAACGACAATTTAGTTGGATTTGCTGACTCAGACTGGGGGGCATCTATTGATGATCGACAATCGTATACTGGATATGTTTTCACATTCTCAGGAGCATGCGTAAGCTGCGAATCCCGAAAGCAAAGAACGGTAGCCTTATCCAGTACTGAAGCCGAGTACATGGCCTTGAGTGATGCATCAAAAGAAGCTCTATATCTTAAAAGATTATTGGTCGATCTTTATGAGCCTGTATCAACAGTGACTATATTTATCGATAACCAAGGCGCTCATCAATTAGCTAGAAACCCTCCTGTATTCCTTAACAGAACTAAACACATAGATGTACGGTACGGTATCATTTTATAAGAGAAGCAGTCGGGAAAGGAGAAATAGGTTTGAAGTACATGCCTACAGAGCTTATGCCAGCTGATTTCCTTACTAAGGCCCTTCCAGGACCCAAATTCAGCAAGTGTGGATCATCTTTGGGAATTGATAACATCGAATAAAATTTACTTTGAGTGTGGGTGTTGGATATACAAAGTAATTTTAATGAGATCACACTGTATTAGTTTATTGAAAAAATATAAAAAAGAAGAACAATGTAGAAGATTTATAATTATGTATATGTAGCAAATTGTTGATAAGAATTCATTCTTTTGTTAAATTATGTAAAACAAGTAAAGTACTTTATATGACATTAAATTTATTTTTTTTGGTTCAGGTACCAATTTCATTCTATTGCATTATTCGGTTCAATTCACTTACTTTTTTGTCTTCTTCATAAAAGTTAAATATCATATATATTGTACTATGGAATAAATAAAATCACACATTTTTGTAATCTAAAAATATTAAGTACATCCGTGTTTTTTCTATATTTAAAGTGATAAATCGAACATATTCCCCCCTAAGGTCAATGCATTTTTTCCAGCGATTTTCCAATTCATTTATCCCTTACCTGAAGTGATTTTCCTCTAGACTGCCAAAGTACTCTTCGACAGTCGTTATGACTTCTTTATTTGATGAAAAATGCTTACCACGTAAGAATTTTTTGAGATTTGGAAATAAATGAAAGTCAGACGTAGCCAGATCTGGTGAATATAGTGGATGCTCCAACAATTCGTATTGTAGTTCCTTCAATTTGGCCATTGCAAGGAGACCTTTGTGTGCTGGTGCATTATCTTAGTGGTAAATGATTTTTTTCCTTTGTAATCCTGTTCTCTTGTCCCGAATTTTTGTGTCTGTTATCGTTTTACTCGTCTGAAGGTAATCAATTAGTAAAATCCTCTTTGCATCCCAAAAAACTGATGTCATAACCTTCTTTGAAGAATTTGTTTTACAGATGAAGCGACTTTTACAAGGGATGGCATGCTAAATCTTCACAATGTGCACATTTGGGAAGCAGAAAATCCGCATGAAGTTTGGAGTAGACGTCACCAAGGCAGCTTTAAAATAAATGTGTGGTGTGGAATGATAGGAAATACTTTATTGGGACCAATTAGATTAGCGAATATCGTGAGGGGAGCAAATTATTTAGATTTTTTTGATTAATTAATTCCCTTGACAGTTAGACGACAAATGTAATTTATGCACGATGGAGCTCCGTCGCATTATTCGATCGAAGTACGGAACTATTTAGATCAAACTTTACCTAATCAATGGATAGGTCGTGGAGGACCCCTTTTGTGGCCTCCAAGATCGCCAGATTTAACAGTGTTGAAAGGAACAAGTCCTTTGCATTTTTCTAGACAGGTAGGTACGTTTTTGAACCCTTCATATACGCTTTGATCCTAAATAACTTCATAACGGATTGCGATATCGAGTTCGGATTTCAATGTTTTTCCAATTTCTCAAAACATGTTTTTTAAAAAAAATGTGTGAACCTTGAATTTATTACTTTTTCTTGGCCGGAAGCATGTTTTAAAACACATGTTGATGTATATGAAAAGAAATGTAATTTTGTTACCTATCATTTGCAAAAAGGAAAATTTTGATATACAGGGTGTAAAAAAAAAAACACGTGTTTTTGTGTTCAAAGGTCTTACAAAAATCTGAAAATTCAAAACGCCCTCTAACGTCGAAACCAGGATTCACATAAATTTTTGCTTGTACAATTTTTTTCATGAAACACATCAAAGAATCGCATGATACTAATATTCTTATATTGAATAGAATCACCATGTATGTGCATATTCGCCTTTCAAATGATCGATTTCACTTACAGTATTAATTGTATCTATATAATCGCATCAAGGAAATAAAATTATACAATAAACTTATACATGTATCGATTTAACATCAATATCATATACATACATACATCTGCATATGTATATGCATAAAAAATCAAAAATTTCATTTCACTTACAATATATAAAATAAAATACCGATGTTGTCAGATTTCGAAATATAGGTATATTTCAACAGACATTATTCCTACATAATTTACACAACATAAATGCCTATACGTATATTTAAATTATGTACATATACATTCATGTACAGTCATTGAACATACATGACCTTACTTGTAAAATATATGATATGCAAGAATATATGGATATATGCTCTAAATCTAAATGCACGTAATGTGATCACATTGAAGAAACAAATTCATATTCATACATAATATCGTACACAATACGAAATTTATATTATGATCATTTCTAATATGAAAGATCTTTCAAAATTCGAGAATTAATAATTACAGCAATTCATACACAAAACAGGTTTAATTTGAAAGCAAGTCCTTTCTTCTATATTTTCCTATGTATATATATGTACAAGTTACAAGTAATAATATGGTATGTGATATAATCATACTACCATACCATAAATGTAGTACAAAACAACAAAACACATTATATATTCATATATTAATACTACACACAATATATACAAAGATAATACAGTCCTACTAGATGAGCCATTTCATTTATTTTATTTAAATGTTTGTATGTTTGCCAAAAATAAAGATCGAAAAAGTTTTTCGAAATAATATCGAAAAAGAGCGAAAGTTTATAATTCAGGAGGGATGTAAATATGAGAGAAACATAAGAATATTTATATAGAAGAATTAGTTTGTGAGTTGCATGACTGGTTTATTAAATTTTATATGGTTTTGAGTGGTACCATCACTTATTTGAGGTGCGTTCATGAACATTACTTTAACCATATTCATGGTATAGTATAGTTTAAGCAAAGTTATGTTATACTACAGCCATAGTTATGTTAACTTCAAGTATAGTTTTTGAACGCGATTTTATCATAGTAGTAGCAATAAATTGTCATTTAGCTGTCAAGTCAAGTTTAAAAAATTTTCAAAAAAAATTTTATATATAATTATTATATTTTTTGTTTGTCAAAAATTAATTACTTTTTAAACAAAATTAATTAATACTATTACTTTTTTCAAATAAATAAAATTGAAATTTTCACAATTCACAACACAAAATTAAATTACAAACGATTTTTTTATTGTCAATGTCATTACCACTTAAAGGTTTACTATCGTTACTATCGTTAACCATGCTCTCGAGCAGGGTTAATTTTTGACATCAAATAGTTAAAAATTTACTTTAGTACAGATGTTTATGAACGCTAAAAAGTTATGTTGGTAGTTATGTTTTACTATACCACCACTATTCTGAACGACAAATGATAACTATAGTTAACTATAGTAACGTTTATGAACGCACCCTTTAAATGATATTATACTTGAATAAGTAAAAATAAATGGATATTTTGTACGCAAATGCTTTAGAATACAACAATTGACAATAGGGCTGGTTTCCAAATTTTTTTTTATTGTATTTATTTGATAGTCATATTTAATATATGAATGAGTTGAGAAAGGGTGTATTTCATATTTTACGTATTTTTAAATATGTATGTATGTGTTGTTTTGTTAATATGCCTTGTCGCGTGCTATATGCTCTGACATAAATTACTACTACTACTACTTCTAATTGAAATACATATATAGAATTGTATTTATATCAAAGACCATATAAAATATATACATTTATATGGTTTTTGGTTATATGTATTACTTGTATAGATCTACATTATTTTCTGATGTAGGATTGTAGAATATTTAGCAACAGAGGTTTTTACATATCCATACATTATAATTACTGTAGCATTTGTACTGTATTGTATACATTTATTATATGGTCTTTGATTATATGTATTACTTGTATGTTGTATAGGTTTACATTATTTTCTGATGTAGCATTGTAGAATATTTGGCAACAGAGGTTTTTACGTATGCATATACATTATAATTACTGTAGTATTTGTACTTTATTCTATACATTTATATGGTCTTTGATTATATGTATTACTTGTACATATAGGTTTACATTATTTTCTGATGTAGCATTGTAGAATATTTGGCAACAAAGGTTTTTACATAAGCATACATTACAATTACTGTAGCATTATACCAGAGATACTATATAAATACATATAAATATGTTTTTACACAGTATCACAGATCAGACACCCTTATCTGCGATAGTATATAGTATCTTTGATTATACATAATTTATATGTATACATATGGATATATTATAGTTTTTTTTTTGTTATCTTTTTGAGTTCATTGACATATGAATACAAGATACGATTATATATTATATCATATCCCGTGAATTGAATTTCTTCTTGAAATGTTTAATGAATGTCTTTTTTAATGTTTGGGCCTTAGAACTTCTGAATACATAAAGTATTATGTATTATTGTGATTTATGATCATAATATAAAAATTTAAAAATCAGGTGTTTTGAGCATTACTAAATTTTTTTATAGACTGAGTCAATTTTTTTTCTAACTAGATAAAAATTGATATTTTAAAATTAATAATGAACATAATTTATAAATATGTCTATTTTTCTAAATCTTGAGGATAATGAATTTTAAATTATTTAAAATATTTTTTTAAAACAGAAAGCTTAAAAATATTTAATTTCAGAATTTTTAAATTTTATTTCGTTGATGTTTTTTGTGTGTGGTATAAAGTATAAACACAAAAAATTCTAAATACAAGCGCTGATAAACATTTAATTAGATTCAATGAAAATTGATAATCATTTGTAGCTTGAAAAATATTATATTTTTGTTCACAAATTATAACAATAAACAAGATGTCATGAAATCGAAAATAAATTGTTTGTAAATTTATGTATTTTTATGATTGAATATAATAAAATTTTTTCATTTATGTTTGTTTAAAAATAAAAGATTAAGTAGAATGTGCCTATAATTCTAGTCCTAGAAATATTTTGGAGATCCGTATTATCACAGACAATATCAGATGTTTCTCTACATATATTCAAATATGTAACAAAATCAAATTCATATGGACCTATTGTTAGGTCCAGATTCGAGTCTTGGATATATTTAAATTCAAAATATACGTTAATATTCGATTGTTCTTGCATTCGATAAAAGTTTTAAAATATGGTTCATAAAATTATATACGCATACATATAAACAATCTGATTTGAGTGTGTTTGGGTTTATTCGTATATTTACATAATAGAAAATATACGATTTATTTGTTGTAATTTGGCAGTATATATAATATCATAAACATTTCTACATGTATATGATAATATTATTGCTGATGGTATGCTACCATAGTACATGTTGTCTTGCAGGTATCATTTAGTCCTATGTATGTATAAACACAGGTAAGGATTATACGAGATTATACTATACTTATGATGGGGTATATATAACAATAATATTGGACATTGAACCCTATTAAATGTTTGCATTAAATTTTGAAGGAATATGTATGGCTAGTTATTCTTTCATTTTTTTCCTTTTTTTGTTTGAAAAAAAAATATATACCTGCACTGGTTTTTGTATACATTGTATATTTTGTATACGTCACATATAGTACAAACTACAGTAAGGATAGTACACCACAATGATTTATAATTATGTGTATGTGTATAACAAGTTGTATACATAACATACCCTTTAATAAACATGTTTATTGTTTGTGATATAGTGTACCATACAGAAGGAAATATAAAAATTATCACTGCACAGCACAGGCCAGTGTAAATGCTTATAATGTTAGAGGTATTCACGAAATGTTGTAAGAGTGTAAAAAGTGTGAATATACACCAAAATCTTACACATTACACTATATCGTGAACGAAAACTTTGTATTGAAATCAAGCAAATTATGTCAGCTAAAATATTATAAAAATAATCAAATTATTTTAGCATTTAATGTCAGAATGGCATATACAATAGTAAGCAATAGTAATATACAATGGGTTTCAGCAGTGTAAATTTTTACAAGCAGTGTAGGTAAAAATTACATTGAAGATGTTTACAATAGGTGTAGGATTGTACGAGTTTACACCGTTTACAATGATACAAGACCAAACCGTGAATACCCTTATTATTTGTCTGTTTTTAAAAAAGAATATTCTAAATGTTCAAGTCAAAAATTGTTCAAAAATTATAACAAATCCTGAAATAATTTTTCTATTCATGTACAATAGTGTACATACACATACATACTGCACATATATATGTAATTGTGTGTCAAGATAGTGGCATAGCAAAAGCAACATCAAAAAGAAAAAAAATGATGAAATGAAATAAACCTGCGAAGTATTCGTATAGCAGCACCACAAATAATATATATATTACGTATGTATGTATGTATTATATTCTCTGCTATAGCAGGTAGATTGAAATGTACAAAAACAAATTTACTGTGGCTATTGCAAATACGTTTGCGTATAATTCTTAAAGCACAGGCAAAGCAGACATTCGACACTACTACATATACTGTCAAATGTTAAAATATGTGCGTTAATGCGTATGTAAATACACTGATAAATTCAATACAGTACCAAATTTATATTGTTTCCTGGTGAATGGGTGCTATGTATGTGCCATACGCTTTGTTAGTTGTACCGTTGTACTGGTTGTACAAACTTATGAACATATGTATTAAATGTGTAAAATGAATATGTATTGTACTACATATTAACATTCATTTAAAGTTTGTTTCAAGTTCAAAGTTTGGTATTATTTGAATATTATTTTTATGGATTCAAAACTAAACTAAATTGAAGCATTTTGATTTATGTAAAGTAGATGGGGACACACGATTTTTTCATTTTATATGGTGACGGATTTTTGGTTTCATTGGCACGTCTGTATATAGTCTGTGGTATTATCAAAATATATTCAGTAGTGATTCCAAAAATTATATTTCAAAAAAACGTGGAATAGGTTTACGTATAGTAAATTACAGTGGTGGGCAGAAGTATTTTTACAACGACTTTTTTCGTCGAAGAAAAAATTTAAAATCGTATATTTTTTTTATTTTTGAATGAATCATTTCGATTTTTTTGCATTTACTTTGGAAATATGTGTAGATAAACTATGACAATTTTCGTGACCAGATGTTCAATAATTTCCAAGAAAATAGCTGTAAAAGATAATCGCTTTGTGGGACAAAAGTATTTTTACAAGGGCATAAGTATTTTTACATTTGAATTAATCATATATGTTCAGTTCAGGAGTATCATTTGTGCAGCAAAGTTTGTGTTTAGTATTTTATTATTTTCTGTTGATGTGATTTCAAATTATTTTTGAAAAAGATTTTAATAAAAACCAGAATAAAATGGGAAAGTCAAAAGAAATATGCTTGGAAATTCGATTGGATGTGGTTGCTAAATTTAAATCAGGAGTTCCTGCATCAAAATTATCAAAAGAGTGTAAGATTACTCGGCAAACAGTATACAATCTAGTGAAGAAAAAAGATACGTTCGGAACCGTACAAAACCAAGCACGGAGTGGTCGAAAACCGATAACTAGCATACGTCAGGACAGAATGTTATTACGTGCTGTAAGAGAAAATCCAGATATAAGTTATGGAAAGATTGCATTTGCATCTGAAAACATTACCGGCAGCCAAATTAGCTCGAGGACAGTTCGAAGGGGGTGTAAGGACTTCGATGTACACACGTACGTTGCTCGGAAAGTCGTAGACATTTCTCCGACAAATGCAGCGAAACGATTAGAATTTGCTCAAAAGTACATAAAAGAGCCGCTGGACTTCTGGACAAACATTTTATGGACAGATGAAAGTTCTTTCCAGTACCACGGCAGTTTTGGAAAAAAGTTTATGTACCTTCCTAAGATTTTAAGAAAAAATGCAGTTCAACCTTACAACAGACACGGTGGAGGCTCCGTAATGTTTTGGGGATGCATGTGTTATTATGGTTTGGGAAGTTTGGTACCAATTGATGGAACGATGAATCAAAACAACTACATCGATGTCATAAACAACTATTGTTTTCCAGCTGGTGACAGTCTTTTTCCTCATCCCAATTGGTTTTTGCAAAAAGATAATGCACCATGTCATACAGGGTGGATGGTAAAGAAGTTTCTGAAAGGAGTCGCTCTAAATATGCTACCATGGCCACCACAAAGTCCTGACCTAAATATAATTGAGAATTTATGGGCTTATATGAAGCAAAAGAGAACAATAAATAAAAATAGAAAAAGAAATGATGCAGTTATTGAAATATCAGATATTTGGAAAGATATTCCTTTAGATTATATACATAAATTGGTGGAATCAATTCCAAGGCGATTACAAGCAGTAATTGATGCAAAGGGGGGTAACACGCGCTATTAGTAGTAAGGCATTTATAATAATCTATAAATTTATTTTTTTTTATATATATAAATTGAATTTTAATAAAATATTTTTCAATATTAACATTATTTTCTGTGTGTAAAAATACTTATGCCCTTGTAAAAATACTTTTGTCCCACAAAGCGATTATCTTTTACAGCTATTTTCTTGGAAATTATTGAACATCTGGTCACGAAAATTGTCATAGTTTATCTACACATATTTCCAAAGTAAATTCAAAAAAATCGAAATGATTCATTCAAAAATAAAAAAAATATACGATTTTAAATTTTTTCTTCGACGAAAAAAGTCGTTGTAAAAATACTTCTGCCCACCACTGTATAATTGCTTATTTGAATTTTGATTTCAAAATTTACCTTTGTATTTTAACATTTCTATTAAATTGATAACTCATAAACTATTTAACATCATATCATATCATAAAAAATTAAATTGTAAAATTTATAATATATTTCTACTTATAACTTTGAATGAAAATTTTTAATTTGATTCATTCATTTAAAAAGCGCGAGAACTGGTCAGTTCTGAATGGTGCGGTCATGTTGTTGGTAAAGAAGAGGAAGTTAATCTGACCTGCCTCTACTTTAGAATATATTATCAGAAATTTGAATAGCCTTCGACATTTAGTATTATTCATAAATATTTGTATACAGCATTTTTTTTAAACAAAAGTTTTTAAAATTGCACGTTTTTTATATAAATAAAATAAACTCCTAATTTTTTAATTTTTAATTCTGTTCTTTTCTATAAAATATATGTAACTTTGTTTTGAACTAAAATGATCCTAATGAATTCGGACAAAAAAGCGATGAATTATCAATTGTTCTCACAATATTTTAATACAGTTGAAATTATATTTATAGATTTATAATGTTTCGAGGATGCATTTCTCATTACTTATTAATTAGAAATTAAATGCCGTGTAAAAGTTGTTGTGACCAATACTGTACATCCAGTTTAAGTTTAACCATAGTTGGAAGACAGTTTTGAAATTTAAAAATTTTAAAATCAAATATTACTATATATGATTTATAAAGTATAATATTAATATGCAAATTATGTATAAAAATATCTAAGAAAGTCATAGCAAAGCAGAAGAAAAATTTTGATCACGATCAAAGTGGATTTTGCATTTACGCAACCTGAATAATAGTGTTAACGTAGTAAATGAATGATATATTCTTCAAATATAGATATTGTGGTATCTTAAAAGGATATTTGCTTGAGGCCTGTTACTTATCAAAATTGCAATTTTATTTTTTTTAGAGGAAAACCATCGCAGTGCAGTGTAATTGATAAATATTCTGTAATTATAAACTTTCGCTGTCAGCTAGTTTTTTTAAACATTAAAAGTCGAAAAATATATGAATCTTCATGATTATAGTCTCAAAAAGTTCCATTCAACTTCGGATTTATGAAAAAAATATAATGTTTACAGTTTGATGCGTAGGATAGTGTGGTAGATGGTTAAAAGAGCATATGAAAAATCAGTTTAATTCAGTTCAAAAATGTTGATCAGTGTTAACGAATGACGCTAATTATACAACACTTTTCATACTCTTTTAGCATCCCCGCACCCACCTGCCATAATATTCTCTTTTTTCATTTATATTTTATTTTTCATTCTATAAAATTTTTCAATCTTACTAATGAAAAATTACTCATGAGTAATCACCACCCACCACCACCCACACCACTCCCCGCATCAAACAGCCACTATTATATTCTATTCATAAATCCGAAATCAAACCAAAGTTGAAAAAAAACAAAAAGGTTGACTTTTCAATTTTTTATGAGTAAAAAACCAGCTGATAGCGAAAGTGTATATGTAATTACCAAATACTGTATTCATATATCTATGAATAACAAAAAGGTTCATATTTAACATTACACACAAATATTTTCATAAAGAAATATGTTAAGAAAGGTCATTGATACTATATACATTATAGATCCTGATATACATCATTGAACAATCTATTTTTATAATTACACTTGTATGTATGTGTACAAAATACCATATATACGATGTATACATATTACATACAATCATGTATATCGCATAAACAGCACATTCATTGCATATAGTATTTACTATTATCTATTCTGCATAAGCAAGCAGCATGTTGTTATTAATGTCTACTATGTCATGTCTATTATGTATGTATTAGAATTAGTTTTTACATCGCATTCAATGTTATACCAAAGACCAATATAATATACCATGATATAATATATTTTATATATATATCGGTCTTTGGTTATATCAAACTTGTTTATTCATGTTATATGCTTTATGTATGTATGTGTACGAGATCGTCTTCAATTCAATATGGATCCTTACATATCCTTATGCACGAGCATAAACCATACATGGAAAATAAATATATATGATCAAAATCTCTCAAAAATGTTCAAATTTATATTTATATGTTCCAGCCAATGATATTCATTTATTCTATTTTCAATACTCAAAATATACATTTACATATAAATAACACTTATATGTGTGGAATATCATATGAATTAAATGTACATTCAAGTACATTTTAAATAGCATTGTGTATTGTTTAGTGCTGCAAAACATTGACAGGTGTTCATTTCATTTGTGAGAGCAAATATTTATAATAAATGAGAACAAATTCGAAACACTATGGTCCGTCTACACAATTAGTTTTGATAACTCGATTTACAAAAACAATTCCATTATATCATAGACTGGCAGACACATTTATTGAAATCATTACAATTGTGTACAGGGTACATAACTAAAAGCAATTCGAAAAATTTTGAAAAACTTTTTTGATTTTGATGAAGCTTTTTCGATCTTTATCATTTATGTGAGTGTGTCGTTTTTGGAAAAATTACCACTTACACTAAAAAGAAAATCTATTGAGAAGAACTACTATTATCTTTGCTAGATATAGATGCGAAATGACCGTATAAATTTTTAATACACTTTTGAAATCAATCATAGCTGGCAGAAACTTGAAGAATGGCTGGCAGGAGCTTTTACTGAGAGGAGAGATAATTTTTCGCTCACGAATTTCCATATATATTACATATTTTGTAGATTTCAATATTTCAATAGCTGGCAATGAAAATACATGCATATTTATTTAAAAAACAATACACAATACATGTTCATTGCAATAGCTGGCAGTGGCAGTAGTACTGTGTTATATGGTTATGTTGTTATACTTGAATCATGAATATAGAATATTTATCACTGATCAACAAAGCAATAAGATGTGACACTCTTTTTTTTTTTAATTTACTAGCACACATAAATACTTATTTTAAAATAATAAAAAAAATCAAAATTCAATTTACAAAAACAGTACAGAATTAATGTACTTATGTCAAATCCATATTTCCTTATAGACCGCCGTAATGAAGAAAAGATACAAAACAATATATACATGTGAGCAATACAATCATATTGTACATGTATACGATTTTTTCATAATGCATTTTTAAAGGCGATCTGGAACTTTTTCACTGTGTTAGTACTGGTTAGTTAGACAATGTAAATCATAGGGAAAATTGAAACTGATAAGCAGATGTTTACATTTTTTCATAATGTATTTTTAAAGGCGATCTGGAACTTTTTTTTTGACTACCTGACGCGTCATTATATCAAGATATAAGGTGATTCATATAATTTCTGAGAATTTTGAAGACAAGTAAAAGTTTATTTTGTTAAGCTATATATTAGAGTAAGAATTTATTTTATAATTAAGAAATTTAACAAAAATGTAAAAACATTTGATAGCAAACACAAAATTTTAAGTGTAAATGCATTGACAATTAATTTTGTTTATTTTAGATAAAAAAAATTTAAATAACAAAATTTGTACTTTTTTTAATGAGTATACCCTGTGATAATGTTATATTTTTTAAAACGGTTGGTGTTGCAGTTCCATTTTTTTTGTCTCTTTTCCGTATACAAAGGCTCTTAATTGCTATCGACTTTTAGCAAAACCGTTAAGGCCGAATGAATAACGGGACAAAGGTCATGAGACATTTTTGCTAACACGTGTTCGGTGTCACATCTATTTCTAGTGGTTGATCAGTGATATTTATATTCATGTAGCCAACAATACAGATTGCATAGTGTTCCGGTAAATAAAAATAATACGAGAACAATTTAAATGTTTCCAAAAAAAGTAAACTTTATTAAAATTTTTAATAAAAATTTAAATTAACAAAACTTAACTAATAATTGATATTAAAAATTATGACCTCTAAACGTGTGGACAAGTGTAGTATAAAAGTTACAAAATCTCATAAAATTAAGAAAAAGAAGTATATATATATGTATATGTATGTATGTAATATACGTATGTAGCGACAAAAATCTACCTCTATTCATCATTTACATTATTATCATTATCTATTAAAAAATAGCAATGATGCTAATGAATAGATATAAGTAAAAAACAAACAGTAGACTCTATAAGAAGTAGTCTATGTGTAATGAATAATAATAAAATAAAATTAATATAGTGCCGCTACAGGACTCCCCCTTAACGAAAAGCTAATATCATATTTTCAATAATAATTTCATAACTTAATAACTAATATTAATTGTATGTACAAAATTTTAGAAATACTGGTTATTATAGTATTTACGATTATTTTAGATTCGAATATTATTATTATTATTATTAAATACAATCATGTTTTTATGTTTTTTTATAGCAATAATTTTGTTTAAATCAATTTACTCTAACTTATCTATTTAAATATTAAGAAAAAAATGAAATTTTAAAATTTTTAAATTTGAAATCTTAGTTTCTGTTTCATATTAGATCTAGTGGTTATATCAGTAGAATTGAAAATATCTGGTTGAAGTATATATATGCAGGTTTAAGTCTATCTATGTTTATTAATTCGGATTTTCCATCTATGAGTATTTTAAAAACTTTATCATTTCTGGATAGAACTTCATGTGGTCCTGTGTAGGGTGGAAATAGACTGCCTTTATAAATGGGGTCTTTAACGAAAACATGAGTACAAGTATGAATGTCCTGTGGAACAAAAATGTCTTTTTGATTTCTTATTCGTGAAAATGTCGGTCTTATTCTTCTTATTGTTTCTTGGATTTCTTTTGCTAAATCAGTGGTGATTTTGAAATCAGGTGCGGTTTCATTGGTTAGAAATTCCCCTGGTAACCTCAAAGTTTGTCCGTATAAGAGTTGAGCAGGTGAAAGTCCGAAATCTTCGATCAAAGCGGAGCGAGTACCTAGTAGTATCCACGGTAGTTCGTGGAACCAATTTTTAGGTTCTTTAAGAGCTCGTATGGCTACTTTTAATTGCCTTTGAAAACGCTCAATTTTACCGTTAGATTGTGGATGATATTTTGTTGTTCTGATACGATTACTACCTAAAATATTTGAAAGTTCTCTGAATAAAAGTGATTCAAACTGAGTACCCTGATCAGTCGTCAAAGTTCTAGGAACGCCGTACCGTGATATCCAGTGTTGTAAAAATGCGTTACATATAGTTTTGGCATGTATGGTCCTGATAGGAATTGCTTCAGGCCAGTGCGAAAATCGATCTTTAATTGTTAGAATGTACGAGTGTCCATTAGATGGGGGTAATGGTCCGACTATGTCCAAATGAACATGTAAAAATCTGCCAGTAGGGACAGTGAATGAACCATGGGCTGATTTAATATTTCTAATTACTTTTGATTTTTGACACTCTATGCAAGTTTTAGACCAATGATTAATTTGCTTATTCATAGAAGGCCAGAAATATTTTGAAGAAATTAATTTTCTTGTTGTTCTAATTCCTGGGTGTGAAAGATTATGGATGGTATTAAAAATAATACGGCGAAGTTTATCTGGGACGTATGGTCTGTCGGTACCTGTAGAAGACTCGCACCAAATTTCTTTATTTTCTAAAGGTATGTGTACTTTACGTAGTGTGAAATAGAAATTTTTCGAAACATTGGATATGATATTTTTTAATTCTTCGTCTACTTCCTGTTCGCAAAATAGTGTTTCGAAATCTAGTTTATTTTGGCAAGAAACCGTATCGATGTATGCTCTGGAGAGAGTATCAGAAACAATGTTATTACATCCTTTGACATATATTATGTCGTTGGTAAATTGTGAGATGTAAGATAATTGGTTTATTTGACGAGGCGATTTATCGGCTTTGGATGAGATAGCCTTCGTCAAAGGTTTGTGATCAGTGAAGGCTGTAAAATATTTTCCTTCAATGAAATATCTAAAATGCTTGATCGCTAGGAATAAAGCGAGGAGCTCTCTGTCAAAAGGTGAATACTTTTTTTGAGCAGGTTGTAATCTTCTGGAGAAAAATGCAAGTGGTTCCCAAAATTCATTTTTGGATTGCTGAAGTACAGCTCCTACTGCGTCACTAGACGCGTCAACCCATAGAATAATTCGAGCTTCAGGATTAGGATGAGCCAGTAAGGTACATTTTAGTAAGCCATCTTTAATTTTATTGAAAGAGTTTTCGTGACTATTGTTCCATTCGAAAATTGGCTTTGTTTTTCCTTTACGATTTCCTAGTTTAAGTAGGTCGTACAATGGAGAAGCTAATGTGGCAAAGTTAGGTAAGAAACGGTGATAGAAATTTGTCATACCTAAAAATCGTTGAAGCTGTTTAAATGTTGTAGGGGTTGGAAAGTTTTTGATAGCTTGTATTTCAATTTCCGATGGTAAAATGCCATGTTTGGAAATTTTATGTCCCAAAAATTCTAATTGGTCAACTCCAAGAACACATTTTTCCGGATTTACTTTTATATCTACCTGTTGCAAACGTTCGAAAAGGAGCTGAAGGTGCTTTTTATGGTCGCTTGCCGATTTGCTAGCGATGAGTATGTCATCAATATAGCAAAATGTGAAATTGAAATCTGAAAGTACCTCATGAATGAAACGTTGAAATGTCTCGCACCATTCTCAACAACGAAAGGCATACGCAAAAACTCAAAAAGGCCAAAAGGCGTTACTATGGCTGTTTTATACACATCTTCGGGTGCAACAGGTATTTGATGGTATGCTCTAATTAGGTCTACTTTAGAAAATATAGAACATCCATGTAGATTGATGGTAAAATCTTGAATATTTGGTAAGGGATATTTGTCAAATACTGTGGCCTGATTAAGCTGTTTGTAGTCTCCACAAGGTCGCCAACCTTTGCCCTCATTTTTAGGACCATGTGTAAAGGAGACGCAACAGGGGATGAAGATGGTCGACAAATACCTAACTTAGTCATTATTTCAAATTCCTCTTTTGCGATTTTATATTTTTCAGGGTTCAACCGTCTGGCTCGTGCCGATGGTAATGAACCTTGTGTGTGTATATGATGAACGACATTATGAGTGACCTTTGTGTTAAAATCAGGAGGAGTTTTTAAAGAAGGAAAGTTATTAAGGATTGAACCAAATTCGCCTTCTAGTGGGAAAAGTTTAGGAGAGCATAAGTACGTTTTTCGCGAAAAACAATTTATTGAAATATTAGAATTTTGATCAATGAGTAACCTCTGTCTTAGACCAACTGCTAAATTGAATTTGAATAGAAAATCGGCACCAATAATAGCGTAATCTACACCAGCAATTATGAATTGATAGTCGAAACGTCTTTTTAACCCAAGGTCTAAGGTTAGTTGTTTAACACCATAGGTGTAGATAGTGGTGCCATTTGCGGAAACTAGATTGAAATTTAAAACTCTCGTATATTTTGAATAAAATTTTTTGGGTACGACCGATATTTCAGCACCTGTATCAATTAAAAAATTTATATTTGAAATTCTATCTGAAATAAATAAGCGGCGAGAAAGAGTGCTTGACTTCGTTGCCGCGGGCGAAGTGGCAGAAATCAGTTTTTTTGAGAATTGCTTGAACCATAGTTGCAAGGTTTGATGCATTTTTGTGCTTTGTCTCCGAATTTATGGTGATACCAACATTTCTTGTTGTTAGTTTTAAATGAATTACGATTATTTTTGTTTGATGAAAAGTTACCTCTAGAAGATTTTCGTTCTCTAGATCTTGATTGCCTACTTTCAATCCGACTAATTCTTTCTAATAATTCTTGTAGTTTACTTTCAATGTTAGTATAATTAATTTAATCGTTTCTTTGTATAGAGGATATGTTTAATGTGGAAGTGGAATCATGAATTTTATCTGCAGTGGTCAGAATTTCTTCTTGCGAATGAGTGCTCTCAATAGAAATGAGACAAGCTTGGATGAAACTTGGAAGTTTTTTAATCCAAAGTTTTTTAAGAAGAGACTTGTTAATGAGGCTATTGGTGCCTGTTAAGGCTTCCATGTGCCTATAAAGCTCTGAAGGCTTATAATCACCTAACTCTATTTTATTTTACAAGGCGTCAAGTCTGCGTTCTTCTGAGTCACTGCACCGAGTCATTGACTATATAATAATACATAGACTCAGAAAGCCCATAAATTTTTTATGTCGAATTATTTTCTAAATCGGGTAGGTGATTTCAGAGCCATATGCGGCAAATAAAGTAACTAAAAATATTGCATATTCATGGGATTTTAAATATTTTTCATTTGATCTAAAAAAAACAAGAAGAAAACTGCTTGATAACTGCATAGAGTACTTTTGTTAGTGTAATGTTGCTGTGCTGTTGCTGTGCTGTTGCTGTATAGTGTATACTGTATACTGTATCCTTATGTGTGTAACCATGATACCTCTGATACCTAAAAATCGTTGAAGCTGTTTAAATGTTGTAGGGGTTGGAAAGTTTTTGATAGCTTGTATTTCAATTTCCGATGGTTAAATGCCATGTTTGGAAATTTTATGTCCCAAAAATTCTAATTGGTCAACTCCAAGAACACATTTTTCCGGATTTACTTTTATATCTACCTGTTGCAAACGTTCGAAAAGGAGCTGAAGGTGCTTTTTATGGTCGCTTGCCGATTTGCTAGCGATGAGTATGTCATCAATATAGCAAAATGTGAAATTGAAATCTGAAAGTACCTCATTAATGAAACGTTGAAATGTCTCGCACCATTCTCAACACCGAAAGGCATACGCAAAAACTCAAAAAGGCCAAAAGGCGTTACTATGGCTGTTTTATACACATCTTCGGGTGCAACAGGTATTTGATGGTATGCTCTAATTAGGTCTACTTTAGAAAATATAGAACATCCATGTAGATTGATGGTAAAATCTTGAATATTTGGTAAGGGATATTTGTCAAATACTGTGGCCTGATTAAGCTGTTTGTAGTCTCCACAAGGTCGCCAACCTTTGCCCTCATTTTTAGGGACCATGTGTAAAGGAGACGCAACAGGGGATGAAGATGGTCGACAAATACCTAACTTAGTCATTATTTCAAATTCCTCTTTTGCGATTTTATATTTTTCAGGGTTCAACCGTCTGGCTCGTGCCGATGGTAATGAACCTTGTGTGTGTATATGATGAACGACATTATGAGTGACCTTTGTGTTAAAATCAGGAGGAGTTTTTAAAGAAGGAAAGTTATTAAGGATTGAACCAAATTCGCCTTCTAGTGGGAAAAGTTTAGGAGAGCATAAGTACGTTTTTCGCGAAAAACAATTTATTGAAATATTAGAATTTTGATCAATGAGTAACCTCTGTCTTAGACCAACTGCTAAATTGAATTTGAATAGAAAATCGGCACCAATAATAGCGTAATCTACACCAGCAATTATGAATTGATAGTCGAAACGTCTTTTTAACCCAAGGTCTAAGGTTAGTTGTTTAACACCATAGGTGTAGATAGTGGTGCCATTTGCGGAAACTAGATTGAAATTTAAAACTCTCGTATATTTTGAATAAAATTTGTTGGGTACGACCGATATTTCAGCACCTGTATCAATTAAAAAATTTATATTTGAAATTCTATCTGAAATAAATAAGCGGCGAGAAAGAGTGCTTGACTTCGTTGCCGCGGGCGAAGTGGCAGAAATCAGTTTTTTTGAGAATTGCTTGAACCATAGTTGCAAGGTTTGATGCATTTTTGTGCTTTGTCTCCGAATTTATGGTGATACCAACATTTCTTGTTGTTAGTTTTAAATGAATTACGATTATTTTTGTTTGATGAAAAGTTACCTCTAGAAGATTTTCGTTCTCTAGATCTTGATTGCCTACTTTCAATCCGACTAATTCTTTCTAATAATTCTTGTAGTTTACTTTCAATGTTAGTATAATTAATTTAATCGTTTCTTTGTATAGAGGATATGTTTAATGTGGAAGTGGAATCATGAATTTTATCTGCAGTGGTCAGAATTTCTTCTTGCGAATGAGTGCTCTCAATAGAAATGAGACAAGCTTGGATGAAACTTGGAAGTTTTTTAATCCAAAGTTTTTTAAGAAGAGACTTGTTAATGAGGCTATTGGTGCCTGTTAAGGCTTCCATGTGCCTATAAAGCTCTGAAGGCTTATAATCACCTAACTCTATTTTATTTTACAAGGCGTCAAGTCTGCGTTCTTCTGAGTCACTGCACCGAGTCATTGACTATATAATAATACATAGACTCAGAAAGCCCATAAATTTTTTATGTCGAATTATTTTCTAAATCGGGTAGGTGATTTCAGAGCCATATGCGGCAAATAAAGTAACTAAAAATATTGCATATTCATGGGATTTTAAATATTTTTCATTTGATCTAAAAAAAACAAGAAGAAAACTGCTTGATAACTGCATAGAGTACTTTTGTTAGTGTAATGTTGCTGTGCTGTTGCTGTATAGTGTATACTGTATACTGTATCCTTATGTGTGTAACCATGATACCTCTGATGATACTGTATATCAACCTCGTATGCTGTACATCAATGTTAGTTTAAAACGTGTATAATATATAATATCAATATTATGTGTTGTGTGTGTTGAATTATACACCTAAAGCATAGACTAAGTACCTATGCAGGCTTAAAGGTTTAGTTTGCGTATGTAAATATTTACATGTGTAAATGTTGACTTAACTTTTAAATTAGATAAATAAAGAAAACAATTAAGAACCTGTTTTTTATTCGTGTATACCTAAAACATTTTAACTTTGTTTTTCAATACTGAAATCTTTTAATCTTTGCGTATTTTTTTGGTAGTCCTGAAAAGGACCAATTTTTTATATATTATTGATTTATTGATTTCAGCTCGGAAAACGTACAACCAAAAATTTAAAATTATGCGTTATTGTTTTAAAACTTCCATTTTGCTAACAGTTTCTTTGGCTTCTTTAATACCTTGTGACAACCAAATACAAGTTTTTCTCATTAAAACTAATATTAAAAAATCTAAAATTTGAATTTTATGGTCATTGCACTCATCATCTTGACGAAACCACGTTGGATGCCGAACATTTGTTAATTCAATAGCTTTTTGTTTCAGAATTTTTTTAATATTCCTACTGTGCTTATTTGAATTGAAATATTTTTCAAAAACTTCAACTTGTGTCGAACGAATTTTGAAAAATTCTTCCGACGGACATTTGAGTGCAACACTTTTATCTTTGGTGTAAGATTTATGACATATGAAAAAATGATTTGGTATGGATGACAATTGGATGAAGTCTGGACCAATTCTAATCTAACATGTTTTTTTCCTATCATGTGTTTCACATTTGTGTGATATTCTCTAGCAGAATGGAATCGGTTGTATCCACCCATAGAACGTAAGGTAGAAAACTGATTTTCTACAATATCTTGTTGGAGTTTTGAAGTTAGGAGAAATTTAGTTTCTGGTACACCTTTGAAAATTTCTAATAATTTGAAAATGCCGTTAATAAAATGAATACAACCATCTACGGCATATACTCTAACGGGTTTATTATTTTTTTTGAAAAAACTTTTATTTTTTCAAGATAAATTTTCATATCTTGCAAAAAATTTATGGAAAATCTGTTGTCTGAATAAAGAGGTCGATTATATATATTTTTGCTGGAACTACATTTGCTTACATTGAAAACATCAAATAAGTGATTGATTTTTTCAACAAAATTAGCTGTGGATGTAGCGACTTGCATTGCCCTAATAGCTGATGCTACAGACCAGCTAAAAACTTGAGCAGCAGTTTTGACTTTCATTTTTTGGAAATTATTAGGCCAAATGTGCCTTGAAGTTAATTTGACACACAACCTAGTTGTTCTACTTTTATCTTCAATGTACAATTTTTCAATTATGTTCCAATCAACTTTGCCATCAATGGTTTGTAAATAATTTAATAAAAGGATATTTCTTAAAGATTTTAATAAATGAACGAAGTCAAACATGGCAATTATTGGTCTTTTTTCAAAATTTTACTTTAAAATTTAATTGATATTTAAATATATCACTATTCAAAATATTAAAAAATTTAAATTTATTCACTCCGTTTTTTTTTTCTAAAATTTAAATTTGAATTCTACAATGAGTCTGAAATGCGTTAAATCATTAAACAGATTGATTTTAATGACACAAAAATCAATGAATAAAATATCAAAAATAATACAATATTTTAAAAATCTACCTGTCAAGGATATTAAAATTATTTTTTTTATCTACATATCTCTTTATATGAATGAAAATTTACAAATACTATTATATGTAGTCTAATATTAGATTTAATGCAGAAAAAGGTTCTGAATTTAATTTTCCAATTCACAAAAAAAAAAATAAAAAAATCGATATTATAATAAAAGATTTGCATTTCAATAAATTGAATGGTAAATTTCGGCACATGAAGTTATAAAATTGTACATTTAAGTATATAGACATAAAAAAACTGTTTAGTTATAAACAAAAGAACCGAAAAAGAAAGGAATTACTGTATTTAATTACTTTGTAAAATAAAATATATATAATAAAAGGGACTTTTCAAAAAAATAATTTATCATACTGCATACTGCATACATAGACACACATATATATATATATATATATATTATATATATTCATTAATAAATACTGAATACATATGTAAGTGAAATTTTATCATCCTTTTTTTAGTTTCATAAATTTTTAAATGTTGAAATTAATATACATTTAATTTATATAAAGTATATATTTACCTATGAATAAATTCGTTATGTAATTTGTAGTATACTGTAAATTTTTACATTACATAAGTGAAATTTCATCCATACATTTTCTCTATACTATTCATAAGAGGATATCAATCATGTAATGCATATAAAAATCGACGATGTCAAATTTAAAAGCGAAATTCACATTTCTTTTAAATTTATATTATCATAATAAAGTAAGACACAAAAATAATGAATGAAATAAATGGAATACATTCATTATGTAATATTCGTAAACAATAAGAAAATTATAAAGAGAAAAAAAATCTACCCTTTTAAAAAAAGATCATTCATTATTTATATGTCTTATGATACGATCCATATTTATTATATTTATTGTATTTAACTAACATGTGTTGTATCAGTTAACACAATACAATCAAGATATCAGTCATACGTTATACAGAATCAAAGATAATATAGTTCTTCGTCTCAATAGATGTTCTTTTTAGTGTAAGTGGTAATTTTTCCAAAAACGACACACTCACATATATGATAAAGATCGAAAAAGCTTCATCAAAATCAAAAAAGTTTTTCAAAATTTTTCGAATTGCTTTTAGTTATGTACCCTGTACACAATTATAATGATTTCAATAAATGTGTCTGACAGTCTGTGATATAATGGAATTGTTTTTGTAAATCGAGTTATCAAAACTAATTGTGTAGACGGACCATAGTGTTTCGAATTTGTTCTCATTTATTATAAATGTTTGCTCTCACAAATGAAATGAACACCTGTCAATGTTTTGCAGCACTAAACAATACACAATGCTATTTAAAATGTACATTTAATTCATATGATATTCCACACATATAAGTGTTATTTATATGTATTTGTATATTTTGAGTATTGAAAATAGAATAAATGAATATCATTGGCTGGAACATATAAATATAAATTTGAACATTTTTGAGAGATTTTGATCATATATATTTATTCTCCATGTATGGTTTATGCTCGTGCATAAGGATATATAAGGATCCATATTGAATTGAAGACGATCTCGTACACATACATACATAAAGCATATAACATGAATAAACAAGTTTGATATAACCAAAGACCGATATATAAAATATATTATATCATGGTATATTATATTGGGCTTTGGTATAACATTGAATGCGATGTAAAAACTAATTCTAATACATACATAATAGACATGACATAGTAGACATTAATAACAACATGCTGCTTGCTTATGCAGAATAGATAATAGTAAATACTATATGCAATGAATGTGCTGTTTATGCGATATACATGATTGTATGTAATATGTATACATCGTATATATGGTATTTTGTACACATACATACAAGTGTAATTATAAAAATAGATTGTTCAATGATGTATATCAGGATCTATAATGTATATAGTATCAATGACCTTTCTTAACATATTTCTTTATGAAAATATTTGTGTGTAATGTTAAATATGAACCTTTTTGTTATTCATAGATATATGAATACAGTATTTGGTAATTACATATACACTTTCGCTATCAGCTGGTTTTTTACTCATAAAAAATTAAAAAGTCAACCTTTTTGCTTTTTTTTCAACTTTGGTTTGATTTCGGATTTATGAATAGAATATAATAGTGGCTGTTTGATGCGTGGAGTGGTGTGGGGGGTGGTGGGTGGTGATTACTCATGAGTAATTTTTCATTAGTAAGATTGAAAAATTTTATAGAATGAAAAATAAAATATAAATGAAAAAAAGAGAATTTTGGCAGGTGGGTGCGGGGATGCTAAAAGAGTATGAAAAGTGCTGTATAATTAGCGTCATTCGTTAACACTGATCAACATTTTTGAACTGAATTAAACTGATATTTTCATATGCTCTTTTAACTATCTACCCACACTCTCCTACGCATCAAACTTTAACTATTATACTTTTTTCATAAATACGAAGTTAAATGGAACATTTTGAGACTAGAATCATGAAGATTCATATATTTTTCGATTTTTAATGTTTAAAGAAAACTAGCTGACAGCGAAAGTTTATAATTACCGAATATTTATCAATTACACTGCAATCTGATGGTTTTCCTCTGAAAAGAATTAAATAACAATTTTGATAGGTAACAGGCCTCAAGCAAATATCCTTTTAAGATACCACAATATCTATATTTGAAGAATATATCATTCATTTACTACGTTACCACTATTATAAGTGCAAAATCCACTTTGATCGTGATCAAAATTTTTCTTCTGCTTTGCTATGAGTTTCTTAGATATTTTTATACATAATTTGCATATTAATATTATACTTTATAAATCATATATAGTAATATATTTAATTTTAAAATTTTTAAATTTGAAAACCGTCTTCCAACTATAGTTAAACTAAAACTGGATGTACAGTATTGTTCACAACTACTTTTACACGGCATTTAATTTCTAATCAATTAATAATTGGAAATGCATCCTCGAAACATTATAAATCCATAAATTTGTTTAGTGTATACATATATAATTATAATAATAAATAATTAAATATAATATCAACTATTAAAATATTAAAATATTGTATAATTTCAACTGTATTAAAAGACGATTGATAATTCATCGCTTTTTTGTCCGAATTCATTAGGTTCATTTAAGTTCAAAAAAAAGTTACATATATTTTATAGAAAAAAACAGAATTAAAAATACATGCAATTTTAAAACTTTTGTTCAAAAAAAATGCTGTATAAAAATATTTATGACTAATAGTGCTAATACTAAATGTCAGAGGCTATTCAAATTTCTGATAATATATTCTAAAGTATAGGCAGGTCAGATTAACTTCCTATTTTTTGCCAACTTAATGACCGCACCATGCAGAACTGATCAGTTCTTGCACTTTTTAAATGAATGGTTTAAGTTTTAAAATTTGGTTTAAGAATGATATTAAATAGTTGAGCTATCAATTTAATAGAAATGTTAAAATATAAAGGCAAATTTTGAATTCAAAAATCAAATAAGCAATTATAATTTACTATACGTAAACCTATTCCACGTTATTTTCAAACATAATTTTTTGAATCACTACTGAAGATATTTTGATAATACGGATCTCCAAAATATTTCTAGGACTAGAATTATAGGCCCATTCTACTTAATAATTTATTTTCAAACAAACATAAATGAAAAAAATTTGATTGCATTCAATCATAAAAATCCATAAATTTACAAATAATTTATTTTCGACTTCATGACATATTGTTTATTATATATACCTATATATATATATAATATTTTTCAACCTACAAATGATTATCAATTTTCATTGAATCTAATTAAATGTTCATCAGCGCTGGTATTTAGAATGTTTTGAATATATACTTTATACCACACACAAAAAACATCAACGAAATAAAATTTAAAAATTTTGAAATAAATATTTTTAAGCTTTCTGTTTTTAAAAAATATTGTAAATAATTTAAAATTCATTATCCTCAAGATTTAGGAACTAGATCTAGTTAGAAAAAAAATTGACTCAGTCTATAAAAAAATTTGGTAATTCACAAAACACCTGATTTTTAAATTTCTATATTATGATCATAAATCAGAATAATACTTTATTTTTTCAGAAGTCCTAAGGCCCAAACATTAAAAAAGATATTCATTCAAAATTTCAAGAAGAAATTCAATTCACGGGATATGATAATATATAATCGTATCTTGCATTCATAAGTCAATGAACTCAAAAACATAACAAAATAAAACCATAATATATCCACATGTATACATATATTATGTATAATCAAAGATACTATATACTATCACAGATAAGTGTATCTTATCTGTGATACTATGTAAAAACATATTTATATGTATTTATATAGTATCTCTGGTATAATGCTACAGCAATTATAATGTATGCATACGTAAAAACCTCTGTTGCCAAATATTCTACAATCCTACATCAGAAAATAATGTAAACCTATACAAGTAATACATATAATCAAAGACCATATAAATGTATAGAGTACAGTACAAATGCTACAGTAATTATAATGTATGCATACGTAAAAACATCTGTTGCCAAATATTCTACAATCCTACATCAGAAAATAATGTAAACCTATACAAGTAATACATATAATCAAAGACCATATAAATGTATAGACCAGAGTACAGTACAAATGCTACAGTAATTATAATGTATGCATAGGCATACGTAAAAACCTCTGTTGCTAAATATTCTACAATCCTACATCAGAAAATAATGTAAACCTATACAGGTAATACATATAACCAAAGACCATATAAATGTATATATTTATATGGTCTTTGATATAAATACAATTCTATATATGTATTTCAATTAGAAGTAGTAGTAGTAATTATGTCAGATCATATGTATAGCACGCGACAAGGCATATTAACATAACAACACATACATACATATATAACAATACATGAAATATGAAATACCTCCTTTCTCAAGTCATTCATATATTAAATACGACGATCAACTCAATACAATAAAAAAAAAATTTGAAACAGTCCTATTGTCAAATGTTGTATTCTAAAGCATTTGCGTACAAAATATCCATTTATTTTTACTTATTCAAGTATAATATCATATCAAGGGTGCGTTCATAAACGTTACTATAGTTAACTATAGTTATCATTTGTCGTTCAAAATGGTGGTGGCATAGTAAAACATAACTACCAACATGAATTTTTAGCGTTCATAAACATCTGTAGTAAAGTAAATTTTTAACTATTTGATGTCAAAAACTAACCCTGCTCGAGAGCATGGTTAACGATAGTAACGATAGTAAACCTTTAAGTGGTAATGACATTGACAATAAAAAAATCGTTTGTAATTTAATTTTTTGTTGTGAATTGTGAAAATTTCAATTTAATTAATTTGAAATTAATTAATTTTGTTTTAAACTTTATTTGTAAAAAATAATTAATTTTTGACAAACAAAAAATATAAAAATTATAATATGTAAAAATTTTTTAAACTTGACTTGACAGCTGAATGATAATTTATTGCTACTACTGTGGTAAAAATGGCGTTCAAAAACCACTTGAAGTTAACATAACTATGGCTGTAGTATAACATAACTTTGCTTAAACTATACTACACCATGACTATGGTTAAAGTAATGTTCATGAACGCACCCCAAATAAGTGATGGTACCACTCAAAACCATATAAAATTTAGTAAACCAGTCATGCAACTCACAAACTAATTCTTCTATATAAATATTCTTATTTTTCTCTCATATTTACATCCCTCCTGAATTATAAACTTTCGCTCTTTTTCGATATTGTTTCGAAAAACTTTTTCGATCTTTATTTTTGGCAAACATACAAACATTTAAATAAAAAAAATGAAATGGTTCATCTAGTAGGACTGTATTATCTTTGACAGAATACAATCAGGATTGAATCGCCGTGTAATATTTTCTATATGTATGCATATATACGTATATCTTTGACGTATATGTAGATTACAACAAACAAAATAATAACTATATAGTAACAATATCAAATATACACTATCTACAAACTAATGTAATACATACTTATATAAATTCATTTTAAAAATGTGGCGTTTATTTTTATGCAAAATTTATTATTTTAAATGGATTTTCAAAATATCGTGCCTATTTTTATGCAAAATTGATAATTTTTAATTCAAAATCAAAAAATTTAGGTGTCCATTGCGAGTGTCGATTCGTCATTCGATTATCGAATATCTCTTCATTCGATTAAATATGGTTTTGGTATTGTGTAACTCAATCGAATGGAATAAAAAGTGTTACCGTGTAAAATATTAAATTTAATGGAAATATGTTATGTTATTATGAATTATTTTGATTGACATACATATGTCTATTTTACAAATTCAGTTTTTTTTTCAGTAAAAGCGAAATTGATTATGTTTTAATTATAAACTTGCATTGTAAAATAATAAAATAATAGTGAATTGTGAAAATTGAGTTCAGTAGAGTTATTTTTGACGAAGATGTAGAGGAATTAGAAGGAAATAATATTATTAATACACTTAGATTAAGACGGCGTATAAGAGATGCATCTAATCCACTTGACATGGATGAATATTGGTAAATTTTCTATGGTCATAAATTCTTAATTATCATAATAATAATATTTTTGTGTGTTTAATGTGTCTTTTAACAGTTTCGTACAAAATGTTCGCATTTCACAAGCCGCTCCATTTGTTTCTTGTTTGTGATGTTTTTCCTACACAACAAATTCGATATTTGAGTTTTATTAAAATAATGAAATTAAATAAAATAATCCTTTAACTTAATAATTACTTACATTTTAACAAATCTTATATTTTTTCGAAACACAATGCACTTAACTCAATTTGTTTTTTGACATTCGAACAGAAAAATGTTATCGAATCTAACATTCGATAATATCGAATGTAATCGACACTCGCAATACCGAATTATAAAATTGACATTCGATAACAGAATAATCGACACTCGCAATGGACACCTTAGTTCATAAATTCGCCAGCTGCGGCTCTGAATTTACATACCACTCTTTGTATGGTTTCTGAGTCTATGTATTATTATATAGTCAATGACCGAGTTAAGAGTGCTGTTTTTAGTTTTTCGTATTTGTCTTGTTGAGGTGGGTTTATTAAAATATCCGCGACTAGTTCCATGGTCTCAGAATTTAAAGAAGCGATTAAATGATCGTATTTGGTGTTAGAGGTGGTTATGCCTTTGACTTTGAATTGAGCCTCGACTTGAATAAACCACAAGTCTGGTCTACTGTTCCAGAAAGGAGGTATTTTTAAAGTAGCAACATAAGAATGTAAGTGTTCACTATTTTCAATATCAGGGTTATTGGATTTAGTGTCGTTGTTAGGCCTTGTTCCATTATCTTTGCCATCCATTTTGAAATTTTATTAAAGAAAATGAAAAGAATAAAAATACTCATTGCGAAAACTTAAAATTTTATATGTTGAATTTAACTCTGTGATGTTGCGTATTATAATTATTCTTCACGTCATATATACTTTATATCAAATATTTTCCTTTATGTTTTAATATAATATATTTAATACTATATATTTTTCAAGTAAAAATAACCTAAAATGAAGATAAAATTAAATTAGTGTGAAGAAAATTTTCAAAATTGATTAAATTAAATAATTGAATTTATAGCTATATGTAATACTAATTTCCACGTTAATCCACTCTAAATTTTCCCATCCACGTGAAATTTTAATGAATGTTGAAACTTTTACACTCCTTAAGTTTGTTTAATTTTGAATTTTTGTAATTTTTACTTTTATTTGTAGTTAATATTGGTTTTATAGAAGTAAAAAAAAAAATTTTTATTAAGCCCTCATGTTCATAGTATTCTTTGTTCTTGTATTTGAAATGTTATGTGCAATTGTCTTCATATGATTTTATACAATGTATATTTTTAATGAAAAATTATATTTAGTTTTTCAAGTTTTTATTATATATGTAATTTATACATTTATAATTATTTTCTGATTATTCACAATTTCAAAAGAAAATGTATATTTAAAATTTCTTATTGAAGAACTTTGAACACTATAACACTTGAAAGAAAATGTCCACATGTACATTATATTATCGTACTTTATATATTTAAATTTATTTAAATTTGAATTGAAATATATGTATATTTTAATTTTTTAATTTATTGTCGGGGTCACCAATTTGTTCCGGTAAATAAAAATAATACGAGAACAATTTAAATGTTTAGAAAAAAAGTAAACTTTATTAAAATTTTTAATAAAAATTTAAATTAACAAAACTTAACTAATAATCTATATATATAAAAAGAAGTTACATTTCCTTGGTAATCTTTTAACTCAAGAACCGCCGAACCGATTGTCACAAAAATTTTAGGGTTCGTTCCTTTCTATGAGGAGGTGGTGTGGGAAAGTCAAACTGCCGGTGCTAGAACTTCCGCCAGAACCTTTGCATTCATTGGTTTTTGGCAATTCACCAACGTCAAAGCATTTCCTCTTAAACATTCAAAAATACAATTCATGCTTTCAAATGACATCTTTTGGAGCTACAAATATTATAAGAGATGGATTTATGCCGACGTTTAAGGTTATTACTTCTTTTGGAATAAACAATATCATTTTTAATTTATGTGCCGTCCCTGTGTTCGATGTTTTTAAAAATTCAGATCCGTCATCTACATATATTTCTCGAACTTTACAGATTCAAGGTCAAATATACCATAGAGCTGGGTCTTTGCTACCATTCCCAGATGGTGACCATAAATTTTTACAAATATATTTTATTGGTGATGAGAATCGTGAATTAAATCAGCGCTGTGCAATTTCCACGAATACGAGAAAATCAATCGTGAATGACTTGCAAACAATGTTCCATCAACACAATGAATTGGTGAAATTGTTCAAAGTGGCACTCGATCTGATGCCCACCGATGGCCATAAAATCATAATAAAAGCCGATAAAACACCAATTGGGGAGCACGCCAGACGATTCAATGTACCAACGATTGATGAAGTAGCCATTGTTGTGGTTGGTGAACAGTTTCGGCCACGAGATATTGTTTTGTATCGTAGAAATGAGCAATTACAACGTATTTCAGAACTCCATCGCTGTTATGATGCATTGCAATACCCCATTTTGTTTTGGAGAGGGGACGATGGCTATCATATCAACATACCAATGATAAATCCAACAACTGGTACATACACATTTTATTTTTTTTTAAATATGATTTTTAAAACATTTTCATTCGCTGATTAATTTTTGCATTGCAGGTCAAAAATCAACGAAACAAGTCAGTGCGATGAATTTTTATTCGTATCGATTGATGATTCGCCCTCAAGAAAACAATTTTATTTTGCGATGCAATCAACTTTCGCATCAATTTATCGTCGATATGTACGCCAAAATTGAAAGTGAGCGATTGAATTTCATCCGTCACAATCAAGCCCGATTAAGGTCAGAGGAATACATACATTTGCGTGACGCAATAATCAATGATGCAAATGTGAATGATATTGGCCGTTTAACAATTTTGCCATCATCATATGTTGGTAGCCCACGCCATATGCATGAATATACGCAAGATGCGATGACATATGTACGAAATTATGGCCGACCGGATCTATTCATCACATTTACATGCAATCCGAAGTGGGTCGATGTATCTGATTGTTTATTTGATGGTCAGGTGCCAAAAGATCGGCATGACATAACGGCCTGTGTATTCCAACAAAAATTGAAAAAATTAATGGATTTGATTGTCAAACTCCGTGTATTTGGAGAATTGCGGTGCTTTATGTATACCATAGAGTGGCAAAAAAGGGGATTACCTCACGCACATATTTTAATTTGGTTGGTACACAAAATAACACCTGATATGATTGATACTGTCATATCGGCCGAAATTCCAGATCAAACCATCGACCCAGGATTATTCGAAGTTGTCACGAAAAATATGATTCACGGTCCCTGTGGTGATATTAATCGAAATTCACCCTGTATAATTGATGGCAAATGTTCGAAACGTTTTCCAAAACAATTGATTGCTGAAACGATTACAGGAGATGATGGATATCCACAGTATCGTCGACGATCAACTGAAGAAAACGGTAAATCAACTGTAATTAAAATTCAAAATCAAGACGTTGAAATCGATAACCGGTGGATAGTTCCGTACTCACCGATACAGTCAAAAATGTTCAACGCTCACATAAATGTAGAATATTGCAATTCTGTAAAATCAATAAAATATATTTGCAAGTATGTGAATAAGGGCAGCGATATGGCTGTTTTTGGAGTGGCTCCTGAAAATAGTCATGATGAAATTTTGCAGTATCAAATGGGGCGCTATATTAGTACGAATGAAGCTGTATGGCGTATATTATCGTTTCCAATTCATGAAAGACATCCTGTCGTTGTACATTTGGCAGTTCATCTTGAAAACGGCCAACGTGTTTACTTTACTGCTGCAAATGCCGAACAAAGAGCAGTAGAGCCACCATCAACTACACTGACAGCTTATTTCAAGTTGTGTGAAACGGATGAATTTGCCAAGACTTTGCTATATTCGGAAGTGCCACACTATTTCACATGGAATGCATCAACAAAAAAATTTCAACGTCGCAAACAAGGCACATCTGTTGATGGTTATCCAGGTATTTTTCGAACAGATGCTTTGGGACGCATTTATACAGTTAGTCCAGCTAATGTTGAATGTTTTTACTTGCGACTTTTATTGGTGAACGTACATAGACCTCAATCATTCCAACATTTACGAACTATCAATGGTCAAATGTGCGCCACATACCGTGAAGCATGTCAACAATTGCATTTGCTGGAAGATGATACGCATTGGGATGCTACGCTTCGTGAAGCATCAATTGCATCTCCACCAAATCAAATTCGTATGTTATTTGCGATCATAATATCGACATGTTTTCCATCAAATCCACTGGAATTGTGGAATAAATACAAAGATTTCATGGCTGAAGACATTTTGATTCGACTTCGGGATCGTTCCAATGATCCTGCATTGCTGCTGACATTGGAAATGTATAATGAAGCCTTGATAATGATCGAAGATTTGTGCCTTACGATTGCAAATAAAGCATTAGGGCAATTAGGATTGACTCAACCAAATCGTCCAATGCATGATTTATTTGAACGAGAATTGCAACGCGAACAGCAATTCGATCGTGATGAATTGCGTGCGTTCGTACAAACGTATACTCCACAATTAAATGATCAACAAAAAGATGCATATGACAAAGTGATGCAAGCTGTGAATGACAACACTGGTGGATTGTATTTTTTGGATGCACCTGGCGGCACTGGAAAAACATTTTTAATTTCATTGATATTGGCAACGATTCGGTCGGAACAAAAAATCGCATTGGCAATTGCTTCTTCCGGTATTGCAGCTACATTACTTGATGGCGGACGCACAGCACATTCCGCCTTGAAATTGCCATTGAACATGCAAGCAATTGAAACACCAACATGCAATATATCAAGAAGTTCTGGAATGGCTAAAGTCATGCAACAAACATCGATTATTTTATGGGACGAATGTCCAATGGCCCATAAAAAATCTTTGGAAGCCTTAAATCAAACATTGCAAGATTTGAGACAGAGTCAACAGCTGTTTGGCGGTGCATTAATATTGTTATCTGGTGATTTTCGTCAAACGTTGCCTGTTATTCCGAGATCAACACCAGCTGATGAAATTAATGCATGTTTGAAAAGTTCATTATTGTGGGCACACGTACAAAGGCTTTCGTTGACGATCAATATGCGTGTGCGTCTTCAAAATAATTCATCAGCACGTGAGTTTTCAAAGCAATTGCTGAAGATTGGCGATGGAAAAATTGCAAGTGATCAAAATGGGTTTATCGTGTTACCGAATAATTTTTGCATAATTGTATCATCAAAACAAGAACTCATTGATCGCGTTTTTCCAAATATTGTTAAAAATTACAATAACCATGATTGGTTACGAGAACGTGCAATTTTAGCACCAAAAAATATCAATGTCAATGAAATCAATTCCCACATCCAGGAAAAATTGCCAGGTGGTTCGGTAACGTATAAATCCATTGATACTGCTATGAATGATGAAGACGCAGTCAATTATCCGGTCGAATTTTTAAATTCTTTGGAACCACCAGGCATGCCACCTCATAATTTGAATTTGAAAGTTGGTTCATCGATTTTACTTCTCCGAAATCTTAATGCAACGAAACTTTGTAATGGGACGAGACTTTCAGTGAAGAAATTGATGCCAAATTTAATTCAAGCAACAATTCTCACTGGCAAAGCAAAAGGTGAAATTGTACTAATACCGCGCATTCCATTAATACCAACGGACATGCCATTCGACTTTAAACGTCTTCAATTTCCTGTTCGGTTATCTTTTGCTATGACCGTCAACAAAGCCCAAGGGCAAACGCTCCAGGTGTGTGGAGTTAATTTAGAGGAAGCTTGCTTTTCTCACGGTCAACTGTACGTTGCATGTTCGAGAGTTGGAGCGCCGAAAAATTTGTTTATTTATGCACCACAAAATAAAACAAAAAATGTTGTGTATACAATTGTATTAAATTGAACGTTGCTTTTCTTTTTCCAAAATAAAAATAAAAATTATTTCATTTCACCAGCTGATGAAATTAATGCATGTTTGAAAAGTTCATTCTAGAATAATAAACACTTTTTTGGAGTATTTTTTTCTTAATTATTCCAATTCAAATTCAATATTAATAATTGAGACAGGACAACGTCTGTCGGGTCAGCTAGTAATTGAATATAAATGATAGTTAAATTGAATAGAAGAAGTAGGCTATGTTCAGATAAATTAAATTAAAATTAGATAAATTAAATAAATTAGACAAACTGTCAAAATCGCTGTGTGTCACCTTCGTATTTTCAACTCGAAATTAAAATGAAATCTACTTAATTTCAACCTCTATGTGTCGAAGACATAATACAATTTTAAAAATTAGAGTAACCGGTTTACATAATAAATTGTAGACATGCATTACAACATGCAATAAACTCTTCTTGAATTTTCTTGTTGGATTTTAAGCTCTAACCGAAGAAATTTTTAATTGTAATTTTAACTGTATTATCTTTGGACTACTATTATCTTTGATTTTAATTGCAATATAATATGAAATATATAGTATTTGTAGTATGAATATATGGTATGTAGCAAAGATAATAGTAGTTCTTCTCAATAGATTTTCTTTTTAGTGTAAGTGGTAATTTTTCCAAAAACGACACACTCACATATAGATGTATGTAAATGTATAGTTTGTTAAAAATTAAAAGCGAATGGTATAATTGCGCAGTGAGTAATTTTGGTCGAATTTGCATTAGTATTGGTTACACTGAAAAAAATTCGTTATTTCATCTTGTATTTTTGATACAATAAAAATGTTTAATATGTATGATTTAAATTATAATTTGTTATTAAGAATTATTTTAATAAAAAATATGTTATTTCTATAACATTTGTAATTTTATTGTTTTTCTTCTCAGACATTTAAAGATTTATTTTTCTTAAGCTAACAAATTCACTTTGTTATCTAGTTTTATATATAAGCATACATACGTCTGCGAATATAGACGGTAGAGCTGTAAAATAACATTTTTTACAGGACATAATATATCATAATAAAGGATTATTTTTATATTAAAGGTTAGAAATAATTGTGTTTTTAATAAAATATTTTAAAACAAATTGAAATTCTAGTTTTCTTAATTTTAGCATGTTTTCAATTTCACCATCGGTTAAACAAACACTTCCTCAAATTTTCTAATATTGTAGCATTTTACTCATCATTTTCGTTGCTTTCTATTGATTAATGCTACGACCATTTTCAAACAATTGGTATAATCGTCTAAATTATTATACAATAAATATTTATATATCGTCTAAAAAAGCATTTTTAATGTGAGTGTTCTATTTTTAATTTCTCAGTCAGTCATCAACCACAGTGGATGGCGTTTGAGATGGATGAAAAATGTAATGCGCGTGGGGATATGCGTCTGTTCATTATTTTTTTTTCTTTTTGTTGTGAGAATTAAATGAGAGGTGTACACAAATACAATGTTACATTTTGTGTAAACATATTATTTTATTCTCAACATGCGCAGTCCATCCGCTTTTGATTTTTAACAAACTATACAGACAGGCTTTATCATTACACATAAGTTGCGTTCCTTTTGACCAAGTAAAGAACTTTCAAGTACTCGGGAGTATATTGTAAATGGAACGCAATTTTTTTACTTGGAAGTAAAAAGTAACCTCAAATTTGAAAGCATACACATTTCTAAGGCAATGTAAATATTGGAGTGACAGTTGGCCATGCTCCAATTTCAGCTGTCATGTATTTCAAATTTGTTTTGCTTTGATTTTAGATGCTTCATAACATTAAACAATAAAAAGCCACCTATTGAATAAAACGTGTATTAAAAATATTATAGACTTAAACCTATTTCTTTAATCTCTAACGATTAAAACACAAACACCTCTGACGGCGAACTTTGGCGTAACTAACCATGCAACTGTCAAGTAAATTACTCGAATACAAGAGGTGGTGTAGATGATCACGACTACAAGTACTTGTGAGTACTTTACTTGGTCAAAAGGAACGCAACTATATTGTCACTTCGTATACAAGGAGGCTTGGTTGTCTTTTCTTTATTTTGACTTACATCAAATACCGGATTTTATAGTTGATAGTTGGTAGATGTTAGATCTTAGATTCTGTTTATGTGAAGAAATTGATAGGTATGTACAGTGATCACAAAAATTATTGGTGTTACTTGTGCACAACAAACTTCAAATTTTTACTAAATAATTCAATTTTCCTTGGCATTTTTCTTGAAAGTCAAAATTAAATCAATTATTTTCATTTTAATATTCATAATAATTTTTGCGATAGAATTAATGCAGGAATAATTCAAATAATATACAGGGTGATTCTCTATCGGATGAAAACCTTGAGACAGGTGATTGTTCGTGCCGAGAAACGAAAAAAATTGTATGGCAGGGGGGGTCTATTCTTAAGGGGTAAGGAGTTACGGGGCTACGAAGTTTTTTTTTAAGTCAAGTCACTTGTTCCGTATTTTTGGCCATAACTCACGAAATACTCAATACTTTTGAGTCATCCTGCACTCATTAGAAAGAGAATCAATGGCTCTTTACTTTGATGTCTAAATAATTTAAATTGGACTAGCAGTGCTGAAGATACGGCTCATCAAAGTCAAAAATTCATGGAAAAAAACGGAAAATTTTAAGTTCAAGGTCAAATATCTCAAAATTTTGCCCTATTTTTTTTTAATTTTTTTTACTTAAAATATAGCCCAATGCATTGCCTTTCATTTGCTTTTTATTTTATTTGATTGTCTTTCGTAGTTCTTGAGTTCTGCGATAAAGTACAACAGTGGTTTTGCATCGAAAAGTTGTTACCTGTTGTTGTTGTTGATATTTCTCGTTGAAAAAGAAATTTTTATTTCGTTGAAAAAGAAATTTTTATTTCTTTTCTCAACGAGAAATATCAACAACAACAACAGGTAACAACTTTTCGATGCAAAACCACTGTTGTACTTTATCGCAGAACTCAAGAACTACGAAAGACAATCAAATAAAATAAAAAGCAAATGAAAGGCAATGCATTGGGCTATATTTTAAGTAAAAAAAATTAAAAAAAATCGGGCAAAATTTTGAGATATTTGACCTTGAACTTAAAATTTTCCGTTTTTTTCCATGAATTTTTGACTTTGATGAGCCGTATCTTCAGCACTGCTAGTCCAATTTAAATTATTTAGACATCAAAGTAAAGAGCCATTGATTCTCTTTCTAATGAGTGCAGGATGACTCAAAAGTATTGAGTATTTCGTGAGTTATGGCCAAAAATACGGAACAAGTGACTTGACTTAAAAAAAAACTTCGTAGCCCCGTAACTCCTTACCCCTTAAGAATAGACCCCCCCTGCCATACAATTTTTTTCGTTTCTCGGCACGAACAATCACCTGTCTCAAGGTTTTCATCCGATAGAGAATCACCCTGTATATTATTTGAATTATTCCTGCATTAATTCTATCGCAAAAATTATTATGAATATTAAAATGAAAATAATTGATTTAATTTTGACTTTCAAGAAAAATGCCAAGGAAAATTGAATTATTTAGTAAAAATTTGAAGTTTGTTGTGCACAAGTAACACCAATAATTTTTGTGATCACTGTACATACCTATCAATTTCTTCACATAAACAGAATCTAAGATCTAACATCTACCAACTATCAACTATAAAATCCGGTATTTGATGTAAGTCAAAATAAAGAAAAGACAACCAAGCCTCCTTGTATACGAAGTGACAATATAGTTGCGTTCCTTTTGACCAAGTAAAGTACTCACAAGTACTTGTAGTCGTGATCATCTACACCACCTCTTGTATTCGAGTAATTTACTTGACAGTTGCATGGTTAGTTACGCCAAAGTTCGCCGTCAGAGGTGTTTGTGTTTTAATCGTTAGAGATTAAAGAAATAGGTTTAAGTCTATAATATTTTTAATACACGTTTTATTCAATAGGTGGCTTTTTATTGTTTAATGTTATGAAGCATCTAAAATCAAAGCAAAACAAATTTGAAATACATGACAGCTGAAATTGGAGCATGGCCAACTGTCACTCCAATATTTACATTGCCTTAGAAATGTGTATGCTTTCAAATTTGAGGTTACTTTTTACTTCCAAGTAAAAAAATTGCGTTCCATTTACAATATACTCCCGAGTACTTGAAAGTTCTTTACTTGGTCAAAAGGAACGCAACTTATGTGTAATGATAAAGCCTGTCTGTATAGTTTGTTAAAAATCAAAAGCGGATGGACTGCGCATGTTGAGAATAAAATAATATGTTTACACAAAATGTAACATTGTATTTGTGTACACCTCTCATTTAATTCTCACAACAAAAAGAAAAAAAAATAATGAACAGACGCATATCCCCACGCGCATTACATTTTTCATCCATCTCAAACGCCATCCACTGTGGTTGATGACTGACTGAGAAATTAAAAATAGAACACTCACATTAAAAATGCTTTTTTAGACGATATATAAATATTTATTGTATAATAATTTAGACGATTATACCAATTGTTTGAAAATGGTCGTAGCATTAATCAATAGAAAGCAACGAAAATGATGAGTAAAATGCTACAATATTAGAAAATTTGAGGAAGTGTTTGTTTAACCGATGGTGAAATTGAAAACATGCTAAAATTAAGAAAACTAGAATTTCAATTTGTTTTAAAATATTTTATTAAAAACACAATTATTTCTAACCTTTAATATAAAAATAATCCTTTATTATGATATATTATGTCCTGTAAAAAATGTTATTTTACAGCTCTACCGTCTATATTCGCAGACGTATGTATGCTTATATATAAAACTAGATAACAAAGTGAATTTGTTAGCTTAAGAAAAATAAATCTTTAAATGTCTGAGAAGAAAAACAATAAAATTACAAATGTTATAGAAATAACATATTTTTTATTAAAATAATTCTTAATAACAAATTATAATTTAAATCATACATATTAAACATTTTTATTGTATCAAAAATACAAGATGAAATAACGAATTTTTTTCAGTGTAACCAATACTAATGCAAATTCGACCAAAATTACTCACTGCGCAATTATACCATTCGCTTTTAATTTTTAACAAACTATACATTTACATACATCTATATGTGAGTGTGTCGTTTTTGGAAAAATTACCACTTACACTAAAAAGAAAATCTATTGAGAAGAACTACTATTATCTTTGCTACATACCATATATTCATACTACAAATACTATATATTTCATATTATATTGCAATTAAAATCAAAGATAATAGTAGTCCAAAGATAATACAGTTAAAATTACAATTAAAAATTTCTTCGGTTAGAGCTTAAAATCCAACAAGAAAATTCAAGAAGAGTTTATTGCATGTTGTAATGCATGTCTACAATTTATTATGTAAACCGGTTACTCTAATTTTTAAAATTGTATTATGTCTTCGACACATAGAGGTTGAAATTAAGTAGATTTCATTTTAATTTCGAGTTGAAAATACGAAGGTGACACACAGCGATTTTGACAGTTTGTCTAATTTATTTAATTTATCTAATTTTAATTTAATTTATCTGAACATAGCCTACTTCTTCTATTCAATTTAACTATCATTTATATTCAATTACTAGCTGACCCGACAGACGTTGTCCTGTCTCAATTATTAATATTGAATTTGAATTGGAATAATTAAGAAAAAAATACTCCAAAAAAGTGTTTATTATTCTAGAATGAACTTTTCAAACATGCATTAATTTCATCAGCTGGTGAAATGAAATAATTTTTATTTTTATTTTGGAAAAAGAAAAGCAACGTTCAATTTAATACAATTGTATACACAACATTTTTTGTTTTATTTTGTGGTGCATAAATAAACAAATTTTTCGGCGCTCCAACTCTCGAACATGCAACGTACAGTTGACCGTGAGAAAAGCAAGCTTCCTCTAAATTAACTCCACACACCTGGAGCGTTTGCCCTTGGGCTTTGTTGACGGTCATAGCAAAAGATAACCGAACAGGAAATTGAAGACGTTTAAAGTCGAATGGCATGTCCGTTGGTATTAATGGAATGCGCGGTATTAGTACAATTTCACCTTTTGCTTTGCCAGTGAGAATTGTTGCTTGAATTAAATTTGGCATCAATTTCTTCACTGAAAGTCTCGTCCCATTACAAAGTTTCGTTGCATTAAGATTTCGGAGAAGTAAAATCGATGAACCAACTTTCAAATTCAAATTATGAGGTGGCATGCCTGGTGGTTCCAAAGAATTTAAAAATTCGACCGGATAATTGACTGCGTCTTCATCATTCATAGCAGTATCAATGGATTTATACGTTACCGAACCACCTGGCAATTTTTCCTGGATGTGGGAATTGATTTCATTGACATTGATATTTTTTGGTGCTAAAATTGCACGTTCTCGTAACCAATCATGGTTATTGTAATTTTTAACAATATTTGGAAAAACGCGATCAATGAGTTCTTGTTTTGATGATACAATTATGCAAAAATTATTCGGTAACACGATAAACCCATTTTGATCACTTGCAATTTTTCCATCGCCAATCTTCAGCAATTGCTTTGAAAACTCACGTGCTGATGAATCATTTTGAAGACGCACACGCATATTGATCGTCAACGAAAGCCTTTGTACGTGTGCCCACAATAATGAACTTTTCAAACATGCATTAATTTCATCAGCTGGTGTTGATCTCGGAATAACAGGCAACGTTTGACGAAAATCACCAGATAACAATATTAATGCACCGCCAAACAGCTGTTGACTCTGTCTCAAATCTTGCAATGTTTGATTTAAGGCTTCCAAAGATTTTTTATGGGCCATTGGACATTCGTCCCATAAAATAATCGATGTTTGTTGCATGACTTTAGCCATTCCAGAACTTCTTGATATATTGCATGTTGGTGTTTCAATTGCTTGCATGTTCAATGGCAATTTCAAGGCGGAATGTGCTGTGCGTCCGCCATCAAGTAATGTAGCTGCAATACCGGAAGAAGCAATTGCCAATGCGATTTTTTGTTCCGACCGAATCGTTGCCAATATCAATGAAATTAAAAATGTTTTTCCAGTGCCGCCAGGTGCATCCAAAAAATACAATCCACCAGTGTTGTCATTCACAGCTTGCATCACTTTGTCATATGCATCTTTTTGTTGATCATTTAATTGTGGAGTATACGTTTGTACGAACGCACGCAATTCATCACGATCGAATTGCTGTTCGCGTTGCAATTCTCGTTCAAATAAATCATGCATTGGACGATTTGGTTGAGTCAATCCTAATTGCCCTAATGCTTTATTTGCAATCGTAAGGCACAAATCTTCGATCATTATCAAGGCTTCATTATACATTTCCAATGTCAGCAGCAATGCAGGATCATTGGAACGATCCCGAAGTCGAATCAAAATGTCTTCAGCCATGAAATCTTTGTATTTATTCCACAATTCCAGTGGATTTGATGGAAAACATGTCGATATTATGATCGCAAATAACATACGAATTTGATTTGGTGGAGATGCAATTGATGCTTCACGAAGCGTAGCATCCCAATGCGTATCATCTTCCAGCAAATGCAATTGTTGACATGCTTCACGGTATGTGGCGCACATTTGACCATTGATAGTTCGTAAATGTTGGAATGATTGAGGTCTATGTACGTTCACCAATAAAAGTCGCAAGTAAAAACATTCAACATTAGCTGGACTAACTGTATAAATGCGTCCCAAAGCATCTGTTCGAAAAATACCTGGATAACCATCAACAGATGTGCCTTGTTTGCGACGTTGAAATTTTTTTGTTGATGCATTCCATGTGAAATAGTGTGGCACTTCCGAATATAGCAAAGTCTTGGCAAATTCATCCGTTTCACACAACTTGAAATAAGCTGTCAGTGTAGTTGATGGTGGCTCTACTGCTCTTTGTTCGGCATTTGCAGCAGTAAAGTAAACACGTTGGCCGTTTTCAAGATGAACTGCCAAATGTACAACGACAGGATGTCTTTCATGAATTGGAAACGATAATATACGCCATACAGCTTCATTCGTACTAATATAGCGCCCCATTTGATACTGCAAAATTTCATCATGACTATTTTCAGGAGCCACTCCAAAAACAGCCATATCGCTGCCCTTATTCACATACTTGCAAATATATTTTATTGATTTTACAGAATTGCAATATTCTACATTTATGTGAGCGTTGAACATTTTTGACTGTATCGGTGAGTACGGAACTATCCACCGGTTATCGATTTCAACGTCTTGATTTTGAATTTTAATTACAGTTGATTTACCGTTTTCTTCAGTTGATCGTCGACGATACTGTGGATATCCATCATCTCCTGTAATCGTTTCAGCAATCAATTGTTTTGGAAAACGTTTCGAACATTTGCCATCAATTATACAGGGTGAATTTCGATTAATATCACCACAGGGACCGTGAATCATATTTTTCGTGACAACTTCGAATAATCCTGGGTCGATGGTTTGATCTGGAATTTCGGCCGATATGACAGTATCAATCATATCAGGTGTTATTTTGTGTACCAACCAAATTAAAATATGTGCGTGAGGTAATCCCCTTTTTTGCCACTCTATGGTATACATAAAGCACCGCAATTCTCCAAATACACGGAGTTTGACAATCAAATCCATTAATTTTTTCAATTTTTGTTGGAATACACAGGCCGTTATGTCATGCCGATCTTTTGGCACCTGACCATCAAATAAACAATCAGATACATCGACCCACTTCGGATTGCATGTAAATGTGATGAATAGATCCGGTCGGCCATAATTTCGTACATATGTCATCGCATCTTGCGTATATTCATGCATATGGCGTGGGCTACCAACATATGATGATGGCAAAATTGTTAAACGGCCAATATCATTCACATTTGCATCATTGATTATTGCGTCACGCAAATGTATGTATTCCTCTGACCTTAATCGGGCTTGATTGTGACGGATGAAATTCAATCGCTCACTTTCAATTTTGGCGTACATATCGACGATAAATTGATGCGAAAGTTGATTGCATCGCAAAATAAAATTGTTTTCTTGAGGGCGAATCATCAATCGATACGAATAAAAATTCATCGCACTGACTTGTTTCGTTGATTTTTGACCTGCAATGCAAAAATTAATCAGCGAATGAAAATGTTTTAAAAATCATATTTAAAAAAAAATAAAATGTGTATGTACCAGTTGTTGGATTTATCATTGGTATGTTGATATGATAGCCATCGTCCCCTCTCCAAAACAAAATGGGGTATTGCAATGCATCATAACAGCGATGGAGTTCTGAAATACGTTGTAATTGCTCATTTCTACGATACAAAACAATATCTCGTGGCCGAAACTGTTCACCAACCACAACAATGGCTACTTCATCAATCGTTGGTACATTGAATCGTCTGGCGTGCTCCCCAATTGGTGTTTTATCGGCTTTTATTATGATTTTATGGCCATCGGTGGGCATCAGATCGAGTGCCACTTTGAACAATTTCACCAATTCATTGTGTTGATGGAACATTGTTTGCAATTATAGGGCCCGAAAAATTAATACACACAAAAAATGAAGAATTCACTTTAAAATAAAACAACTTGTTACTTGTGCGACGACTGAATTACGACTCGTTTATTTTTCATACTTTTAACAAGAATATTACAAAGTTATTATTTTACATACATAATTAACAATTACAACGGATCATAATTTTTAGCAGGTAGGTACATATGATGCATTGTATATAGATCGGAATTTTCTCGAAATTATCATATTGTTTCTAATAAATGAATTAACCGAATATGAACAGTACGAACAGTGAATCAAATAAGTGTTTGGACAATGTTAAATTGCCTACACAATTCATTCACGATTGATTTTCTCGTATTCGTGGAAATTGCACAGCGCTGATTTAATTCACGATTCTCATCACCAATAAAATATATTTGTAAAAATTTATGGTCACCATCTGGGAATGGTAGCAAAGACCCAGCTCTATGGTATATTTGACCTTGAATCTGTAAAGTTCGAGAAATATATGTAGATGACGGATCTGAATTTTTAAAAACATCGAACACAGGGACGGCACATAAATTAAAAATGATATTGTTTATTCCAAAAGAAGTAATAACCTTAAACGTCGGCATAAATCCATCTCTTATAATATTTGTAGCTCCAAAAGATGTCATTTGAAAGCATGAATTGTATTTTTGAATGTTTAAGAGGAAATGCTTTGACGTTGGTGAATTGCCAAAAACCAATGAATGCAAAGGTTCTGGCGGAAGTTCTAGCACCGGCAGTTTGACTTTCCCACACCACCTCCTCATAGAAAGGAACGAACCCTAAAATTTTTGTGACAATCGGTTCGGCGGTTCTTGAGTTAAAAGATTACCAAGGAAATGTAACTTCTTTTTATATATATAGATTATTAGTTAAGTTTTGTTAATTTAAATTTTTATTAAAAATTTTAATAAAGTTTACTTTTTTTCTAAACATTTAAATTGTTCTCGTATTATTTTTATTTACCGGAACAAATTGGTGACCCCGACAATAAATTAAAAAATTAAAATATACATATATTTCAATTCAAATTTAAATAAATTTAAATATATAAAGTACGATAATATAATGTACATGTGGACATTTTCTTTCAAGTGTTATAGTGTTCAAAGTTCTTCAATAAGAAATTTTAAATATACATTTTCTTTTGAAATTGTGAATAATCAGAAAATAATTATAAATGTATAAATTACATACTATATATAATAAAAACTTGAAAAACTAAATATAATTTTTCATTAAAAATATACATTGTATAAAATCATATGAAGACAATTGCACATAACATTTCAAATACAAGAACAAAGAATACTATGAACATGAGGGCTTAATAAAAATTTTTTTTTTTACTTCTATAAAACCAATATTAACTACAAATAAAAGTAAAAATTACAAAAATTCAAAATTAAACAAACTTAAGGAGTGTAAAAGTTTCAACATTCATTAAAATTTCACGTGGATGGGAAAATTTAGAGTGGATTAACGTGGAAATTAGTATTACATATAGCTATAAATTCAATTATTTAATTTAATCAATTTTGAAAATTTTCTTCACACTAATTTAATTTTATCTTCATTTTAGGTTATTTTTACTTGAAAAATATATAGTATTAAATATATTATATTAAAACATAAAGGAAAATATTTGATATAAAGTATATATGACGTGAAGAATAATTATAATACGCAACATCACAGAGTTAAATTCAACATATAAAATTTTAAGTTTTCGCAGTGAGTATTTTTATTCTTTTCATTTTCTTTAATAAAATTTCAAAATGGATGGCAAAGATAATGGAACAAGGCCTAACAACGACACTAAATCCAATAACCCTGATATTGAAAATAGTGAACACTTACATTCTTATGTTGCTACTTTAAAAATACCTCCTTTCTGGAACAGTAGACCAGACTTGTGGTTTATTCAAGTCGAGGCTCAATTCAAAGTCAAAGGCATAACCACCTCTAACACCAAATACGATCATTTAATCGCTTCTTTAAATTCTGAGACCATGGAACTAGTCGCGGATATTTTAATAAACCCACCTCAACAAGACAAATACGAAAAACTAAAAACAGCACTCTTAACTCGGTCATTGACTATATAATAATACATAGACTCAGAAACCATACAAAGAGTGGTATGTAAATTCAGAGCCGCAGCTGGCGAATTTATGAACTAAGGTGTCCATTGCGAGTGTCGATTATTCTGTTATCGAATGTCAATTTTATAATTCGGTATTGCGAGTGTCGATTACATTCGATATTATCGAATGTTAGATTCGATAACATTTTTCTGTTCGAATGTCAAAAAACAAATTGAGTTAAGTGCATTGTGTTTCGAAAAAATATAAGATTTGTTAAAATGTAAGTAATTATTAAGTTAAAGGATTATTTTATTTAATTTCATTATTTTAATAAAACTCAAATATCGAATTTGTTGTGTAGGAAAAACATCACAAACAAGAAACAAATGGAGCGGCTTGTGAAATGCGAACATTTTGTACGAAACTGTTAAAAGACACATTAAACACACAAAAATATTATTATTATGATAATTAAGAATTTATGACCATAGAAAATTTACCAATATTCATCCATGTCAAGTGGATTAGATGCATCTCTTATACGCCGTCTTAATCTAAGTGTATTAATAATATTATTTCCTTCTAATTCCTCTACATCTTCGTCAAAAAATAACTCTACTGAACTCAATTTTCACAATTCACTATTATTTTATTATTTTACAATGCAAGTTTATAATTAAAACATAACCAATTTCGCTTTTACTGAAAAAAAAACTGAATTTGTAAAATAGACATATGTATGTCAATCAAAATAATTCATAATAACATAACATATTTCCATTAAATTTAATATTTTACACGGTAACACTTTTTATTCCATTCGATTGAGTTACACAATACCAAAACCATATTTAATCGAATGAAGAGATATTCGATAATCGAATGACGAATCGACACTCGCAATGGACACCTAAATTTTTTGATTTTGAATTAAAAATTATCAATTTTGCATAAAAATAGGCACGATATTTTGAAAATCCATTTAAAATAATAAATTTTGCATAAAAATAAACGCCACATTTTTAAAATGAATTTATATAAGTATGTATTACATTAGTTTGTAGATAGTGTATATTTGATATTGTTACTATATAGTTATTATTTTGTTTGTTGTAATCTACATATACGTCAAAGATATACGTATATATGCATACATATAGAAAATATTACACGGCGATTCAATCCTGATTGTATTCTGTATAACGTATGACTGATATCTTGATTGTATTGTGTTAACTGATACAACACATGTTAGTTAAATACAATAAATATAATAAATATGGATCGTATCATAAGACATATAAATAATGAATGATCTTTTTTTAAAAGGGTAGATTTTTTTTCTCTTTATAATTTTCTTATTGCTTACGAATATTACATAATGAATGTATTCCATTTATTTCATTCATTATTTTTGTGTCTTACTTTATTATGATAATATAAATTTAAAAGAAATGTGAATTTCGCTTTTAAATTTGACATCGTCGATTTTTATATGCATTACATGATTGATATCCTCTTATGAATAGTATAGAGAAAATGTATGGATGAAATTTCACTTATGTAATGTAAAAATTTACAGTATACTACAAATTACATAACGAATTTATTCATAGGTAAATATATACTTTATATAAATTAAATGTATATTAATTTCAACATTTAAAAATTTATGAAACTAAAAAAAGGATGATAAAATTTCACTTACATATGTATTCAGTATTTATTAATGAATATATATAATATATATATATATATATATATGTGTGTCTATGTATGCAGTATGCAGTATGATAAATTATTTTTTTGAAAAGTCCCTTTTATTATATATATTTTATTTTACAAAGTAATTAAATACAGTAATTCCTTTCTTTTTCGGTTCTTTTGTTTATAACTAAACAGTTTTTTTATGTCTATATACTTAAATGTACAATTTTATAACTTCATGTGCCGAAATTTACCATTCAATTTATTGAAATGCAAATCTTTTATTATAATATCGATTTTTTTATTTTTTTTTTTTTGTGAATTGGAAAATTAAATTCAGAACCTTTTTCTGCATTAAATCTAATATTAGACTACATATAATATTTGTAAATTTTCATTCATATAAAGAGATATGTAGATAAAAAAAATAATTTTAATATCCTTGACAGGTAGATTTTTAAAATATTGTATTATTTTTGATATTTTATTCATTGATTTTTGTGTCATTAAAATCAATCTGTTTAATGATTTAACGCATTTCAGACTCATTGTAGAATTCAAATTTAAATTTTAGAAAAAAAAAACGGAGTGAATAAATTTAAATTTTTTAATATTTTGAATAGTGATATATTTAAATATCAATTAAATTTTAAAGTAAAATTTTGAAAAAAGACCAATAATTGCCATGTTTGACTTCGTTCATTTATTAAAATCTTTAAGAAATATCCTTTTATTAAATTATTTACAAACCATTGATGGCAAAGTTGATTGGAACATAATTGAAAAATTGTACATTGAAGATAAAAGTAGAACAACTAGGTTGTGTGTCAAATTAACTTCAAGGCACATTTGGCCTAATAATTTCCAAAAAATGAAAGTCAAAACTGCTGCTCAAGTTTTTAGCTGGTCTGTAGCATCAGCTATTAGGGCAATGCAAGTCGCTACATCCACAGCTAATTTTGTTGAAAAAATCAATCACTTATTTGATGTTTTCAATGTAAGCAAATGTAGTTCCAGCAAAAATATATATAATCGACCTCTTTATTCAGACAACAGATTTTCCATAAATTTTTTGCAAGATATGAAAATTTATCTTGAAAAAATAAAAGTTTTTTCAAAAAAAATAATAAACCCGTTAGAGTATATGCCGTAGATGGTTGTATTCATTTTATTAACGGCATTTTCAAATTATTAGAAATTTTCAAAGGTGTACCAGAAACTAAATTTCTCCTAACTTCAAAACTCCAACAAGATATTGTAGAAAATCAGTTTTCTACCTTACGTTCTATGGGTGGATACAACCGATTCCATTCTGCTAGAGAATATCACACAAATGTGAAACACATGATAGGAAAAAAACATGTTAGATTAGAATTGGTCCAGACTTCATCCAATTGTCATCCATACCAAATCATTTTTTCATATGTCATAAATCTTACACCAAAGATAAAAGTGTTGCACTCAAATGTCCGTCGGAAGAATTTTTCAAAATTCGTTCGACACAAGTTGAAGTTTTTGAAAAATATTTCAATTCAAATAAGCACAGTAGGAATATTAAAAAAATTCTGAAACAAAAAGCTATTGAATTAACAAATGTTCGGCATCCAACGTGGTTTCGTCAAGATGATGAGTGCAATGACCATAAAATTCAAATTTTAGATTTTTTAATATTAGTTTTAATGAGAAAAACTTGTATTTGGTTGTCACAAGGTATTAAAGAAGCCAAAGAAACTGTTAGCAAAATGGAAGTTTTAAAACAATAACGCATAATTTTAAATTTTTGGTTGTACGTTTTCCGAGCTGAAATCAATAAATCAATAATATATAAAAAATTGGTCCTTTTCAGGACTACCAAAAACATACGCAAAGATTAAAAGACTTCAGTATTGAAAAACAAAGTTAAAATGTTTTAGGTATACACGAATAAAAACCAGGTTCTTAATTGTTTTCTTTATTTATCTAATTTAAAAGTTAAGTCAACATTTACACATGTAAATATTTACATACGCAAACTAAACCTTTAAGCCTGCATAGGTACTTAGTCTATGCTTTAGGTGTATAATTCAACACACACAACACATAATATTGATATTATATATTATACACGTTTTAAACTAACATTGATGTACAGCATACGAGGTTGATATACAGTATCATCAGAGGTATCATGGTTACACACATAAGGATACAGTATACAGTATACACTATACAGCAACAGCACAGCAACAGCACAGCAACATTACACTAACAAAAGTACTCTATGCAGTTATCAAGCAGTTTTCTTCTTGTTTTTTTTAGATCAAATGAAAAATATTTAAAATCCCATGAATATGCAATATTTTTAGTTACTTTATTTGCCGCATATGGCTCTGAAATCACCTACCCGATTTAGAAAATAATTCGACATAAAAAATTTATGGGCTTTCTGAGTCTATGTATTATTATATAGTCAATGACTCGGTGCAGTGACTCAGAAGAACGCAGACTTGACGCCTTGTAAAATAAAATAGAGTTAGGTGATTATAAGCCTTCAGAGCTTTATAGGCACATGGAAGCCTTAACAGGCACCAATAGCCTCATTAACAAGTCTCTTCTTAAAAAACTTTGGATTAAAAAACTTCCAAGTTTCATCCAAACTTGTCTCATTTCTATTGAGAGCACTCATTCGCAAGAAGAAATTCTGACCACTGCAGATAAAATTCATGATTCCACTTCCACATTAAACATATCCTCTATACAAAGAAACGATTAAATTAATTATACTAACATTGAAAGTAAACTACAAGAATTATTAGAAAGAATTAGTCGGATTGAAAGTAGGCAATCAAGATCTAGAGAACGAAAATCTTCTAGAGGTAACTTTTCATCAAACAAAAATAATCGTAATTCATTTAAAACTAACAACAAGAAATGTTGGTATCACCATAAATTCGGAGACAAAGCACAAAAATGCATCAAACCTTGCAACTATGGTTCAAGCAATTCTCAAAAAAACTGATTTCTGCCACTTCGCCCGCGGCAACGAAGTCAAGCACTCTTTCTCGCCGCTTATTTATTTCAGATAGAATTTCAAATATAAATTTTTTAATTGATACAGGTGCTGAAATATCGGTCGTACCCAAAAAATTTTATTCAAAATATACGAGAGTTTTAAATTTCAATCTAGTTTCCGCAAATGGCACCACTATCTACACCTATGGTGTTAAACAACTAACCTTAGACCTTGGGTTAAAAAGACGTTTCGACTATCAATTCATAATTGCTGGTGTAGATTACGCTATTATTGGTGCCGATTTTCTATTCAAATTCAATTTAGCAGTTGGTCTAAGACAGAGGTTACTCATTGATCAAAATTCTAATATTTCAATAAATTGTTTTCCGCGAAAAACGTACTTATGCTCTCCTAAACTTTTCCCACTAGAAGGCGAATTTGGTTCAATCCTTAATAACTTTCCTTCTTTAAAAACTCCTCCTGATTTTAACACAAAGGTCACTCATAATGTCGTTCATCATATACACACACAAGGTTCATTACCATCGGCACGAGCCAGACGGTTGAACCGTGAAAAATATAAAATCGCAAAAGAGGAATTTGAAATAATGACTAAGTTAGGTATTTGTCGACCATCTTCATCCCCTGTTGCGTCTCCTTTACACATGGTCCTAAAAATGAGGTCAAAGGTTGGCGACCTTGTGGAGACTACAAACAGCTTAATCAGGCCACAGTATTTGACAAATATCCCTTACCAAATATTCAAGATTTTACCATCAATCTACATGGATGTTCTATATTTTCTAAAGTAGACCTAATTAGAGCATACCATCAAATACCTGTTGCACCCGAAGATGTGTATAAAACAGCCATAGTAACGCCTTTTGGCCTTTTTGAGTTTTTGCGTATGCCTTTCGGTGTTGAGAATGGTGCGAGACATTTCAACGTTTCATTAATGAGGTACTTTCAGATTTCAATTTCACATTTTGCTATATTGATGACATACTCATCGCTAGCAAATCGGCAAGCGACCATAAAAAGCACCTTCAGCTCCTTTTCGAACGTTTGCAATAGGTAGATATAAAAGTAAATCCGGAAAAATGTGTTCTTGGAGTTGACCAATTAGAATTTTTGGGACATAAAATTTCCAAACATGGCATTTAACCATCGGAAATTGAAATACAAGCTATCAAAAACTTTCCAACCTTTACAACATTTAAACAGCTTCAACGATTTTTAGGTATCAGAGGTATCATGGTTACACACATAAGGATACAGTATACAGTATACACTATACAGCAACAGCACAGCAACAGCACAGCAACATTACACTAACAAAAGTACTCTATGCAGTTATCAAGCAGTTTTCTTCTTGTTTTTTTTAGATCAAATGAAAAATATTTAAAATCCCATGAATATGCAATATTTTTAGTTACTTTATTTGCCGCATATGGCTCTGAAATCACCTACCCGATTTAGAAAATAATTCGACATAAAAAATTTATGGGCTTTCTGAGTCTATGTATTATTATATAGTCAATGACTCGGTGCAGTGACTCAGAAGAACGCAGACTTGACGCCTTGTAAAATAAAATAGAGTTAGGTGATTATAAGCCTTCAGAGCTTTATAGGCACATGGAAGCCTTAACAGGCACCAATAGCCTCATTAACAAGTCTCTTCTTAAAAAACTTTGGATTAAAAAACTTCCAAGCACAAAAATGCATCAAACCTTGCAACTATGGTTCAAGCAATTCTCAAAAAAACTGATTTCTGCCACTTCGCCCGCGGCAACGAAGTCAAGCACTCTTTCTCGCCGCTTATTTATTTCAGATAGAATTTCAAATATAAATTTTTTAATTGATACAGGTGCTGAAATATCGGTCGTACCCAAAAAATTTTATTCAAAATATACGAGAGTTTTAAATTTCAATCTAGTTTCCGCAAATGGCACCACTATCTACACCTATGGTGTTAAACAACTAACCTTAGACCTTGGGTTAAAAAGACGTTTCGACTATCAATTCATAATTGCTGGTGTAGATTACGCTATTATTGGTGCCGATTTTCTATTCAAATTCAATTTAGCAGTTGGTCTAAGACAGAGGTTACTCATTGATCAAAATTCTAATATTTCAATAAATTGTTTTTCGCGAAAAACGTACTTATGCTCTCCTAAACTTTTCCCACTAGAAGGCGAATTTGGTTCAATCCTTAATAACTTTCCTTCTTTAAAAACTCCTCCTGATTTTAACACAAAGGTCACTCATAATGTCGTTCATCATATACACACACAAGGTTCATTACCATCGGCACGAGCCAGACGGTTGAACCGTGAAAAATATAAAATCGCAAAAGAGGAATTTGAAATAATGACTAAGTTAGGTATTTGTCGACCATCTTCATCCCCTGTTGCGTCTCCTTTACACATGGTCCCTAAAAATGAGGGCAAAGGTTGGCGACCTTGTGGAGACTACAAACAGCTTAATCAGGCCACAGTATTTGACAAATATCCCTTACCAAATATTCAAGATTTTACCATCAATCTACATGGGTGTTCTATATTTTCTAAAGTAGACCTAATTAGAGCATACCATCAAATACCTGTTGCACCCGAAGATGTGTATAAAACAGCCATAGTAACGCCTTTTGGCCTTTTTGAGTTTTTGCGTATGCCTTTCGGTGTTGAGAATGGTGCGAGACATTTCAACGTTTCATTAATGAGGTACTTTCAGATTTCAATTTCACATTTTGCTATATTGATGACATACTCATCGCTAGCAAATCGGCAAGCGACCATAAAAAGCACCTTCAGCTCCTTTTCGAACGTTTGCAACAGGTAGATATAAAAGTAAATCCGGAAAAATGTGTTCTTGGAGTTGACCAATTAGAATTTTTGGGACATAAAATTTCCAAACATGGCATTTAACCATCGGAAATTGAAATACAAGCTATCAAAAACTTTCCAACCCCTACAACATTTAAACAGCTTCAACGATTTTTAGGTATCAGAGGTATCATGGTTACACACATAAGGATACAGTATACAGTATACACTATACAGCAACAGCACAGCAACAGCACAGCAACATTACACTAACAAAAGTACTCTATGCAGTTATCAAGCAGTTTTCTTCTTGTTTTTTTTAGATCAAATGAAAAATATTTAAAATCCCATGAATATGCAATATTTTTAGTTACTTTATTTGCCGCATATGGCTCTGAAATCACCTACCCGATTTAGAAAATAATTCGACATAAAAAATTTATGGGCTTTCTGAGTCTATGTATTATTATATAGTCAATGACTCGGTGCAGTGACTCAGAAGAACGCAGACTTGACGCCTTGTAAAATAAAATAGAGTTAGGTGATTATAAGCCTTCAGAGCTTTATAGGCACATGGAAGCCTTAACAGGCACCAATAGCCTCATTAACAAGTCTCTTCTTAAAAAACTTTGGATTAAAAAACTTCCAAGTTTCATCCAAGCTTGTCTCATTTCTATTGAGAGCACTCATTCGCAAGAAGAAATTCTGACCACTGCAGATAAAATTCATGATTCCACTTCCACATTAAACATATCCTCTATACAAAGAAACGATTAAATTAATTATACTAACATTGAAAGTAAACTACAAGAATTATTAGAAAGAATTAGTCGGATTGAAAGTAGGCAATCAAGATCTAGAGAACGAAAATCTTCTAGAGGTAACTTTTCATCAAACAAAAATAATCGTAATTCATTTAAAACTAACAACAAGAAATGTTGGTATCACCATAAATTCGGAGACAAAGCACAAAAATGCATCAAACCTTGCAACTATGGTTCAAGCAATTCTCAAAAAAACTGATTTCTGCCACTTCGCCCGCGGCAACGAAGTCAAGCACTCTTTCTCGCCGCTTATTTATTTCAGATAGAATTTCAAATATAAATTTTTTAATTGATACAGGTGCTGAAATATCGGTCGTACCCAAAAAATTTTATTCAAAATATACGAGAGTTTTAAATTTCAATCTAGTTTCCGCAAATGGCACCACTATCTACACCTATGGTGTTAAACAACTAACCTTAGACCTTGGGTTAAAAAGACGTTTCGACTATCAATTCATAATTGCTGGTGTAGATTACGCTATTATTGGTGCCGATTTTCTATTCAAATTCAATTTAGCAGTTGGTCTAAGACAGAGGTTACTCATTGATCAAAATTCTAATATTTCAATAAATTGTTTTTCGCGAAAAACGTACTTATGCTCTCCTAAACTTTTCCCACTAGAAGGCGAATTTGGTTCAATCCTTAATAACTTTCCTTCTTTAAAAACTCCTCCTGATTTTAACACAAAGGTCACTCATAATGTCGTTCATCATATACACACACAAGGTTCATTACCATCGGCACGAGCCAGACGGTTGAACCGTGAAAAATATAAAATCGCAAAAGAGGAATTTGAAATAATGACTAAGTTAGGTATTTGTCGACCATCTTCATCCCCTGTTGCGTCTCCTTTACACATGGTCCCTAAAAATGAGGGCAAAGGTTGGCGACCTTGTGGAGACTACAAACAGCTTAATCAGGCCACAGTATTTGACAAATATCCCTTACCAAATATTCAAGATTTTACCATCAATCTACATGGGTGTTCTATATTTTCTAAAGTAGACCTAATTAGAGCATACCATCAAATACCTGTTGCACCCGAAGATGTGTATAAAACAGCCATAGTAACGCCTTTTGGCCTTTTTGAGTTTTTGCGTATGCCTTTCGGTGTTGAGAATGGTGCGAGACATTTCAACGTTTCATTAATGAGGTACTTTCAGATTTCAATTTCACATTTTGCTATATTGATGACATACTCATCGCTAGCAAATCGGCAAGCGACCATAAAAAGCACCTTCAGCTCCTTTTCGAACGTTTGCAATAGGTAGATATAAAAGTAAATCCGGAAAAATGTGTTCTTGGAGTTGACCAATTAGAATTTTTGGGACATAAAATTTCCAAACATGGCATTTAACCATCGGAAATTGAAATACAAGCTATCAAAAACTTTCCAACCTTTACAACATTTAAACAGCTTCAACGATTTTTAGGTATCAGAGGTATCATGGTTACACACATAAGGATACAGTATACAGTATACACTATACAGCAACAGCACAGCAACAGCACAGCAACATTACACTAACAAAAGTACTCTATGCAGTTATCAAGCAGTTTTCTTCTTGTTTTTTTTAGATCAAATGAAAAATATTTAAAATCCCATGAATATGCAATATTTTTAGTTACTTTATTTGCCGCATATGGCTCTGAAATCACCTACCCGATTTAGAAAATAATTCGACATAAAAAATTTATGGGCTTTCTGAGTCTATGTATTATTATATAGTCAATGACTCGGTGCAGTGACTCAGAAGAACGCAGACTTGACGCCTTGTAAAATAAAATAGAGTTAGGTGATTATAAGCCTTCAGAGCTTTATAGGCACATGGAAGCCTTAACAGGCACCAATAGCCTCATTAACAAGTCTCTTCTTAAAAAACTTTGGATTAAAAAACTTCCAAGTTTCATCCAAGCTTGTCTCATTTCTATTGAGAGCACTCATTCGCAAGAAGAAATTCTGACCACTGCAGATAAAATTCATGATTCCACTTCCACATTAAACATATCCTCTATACAAAGAAACGATTAAATTAATTATACTAACATTGAAAGTAAACTACAAGAATTATTAGAAAGAATTAGTCGGATTGAAAGTAGGCAATCAAGATCTAGAGAACGAAAATCTTCTAGAGGTAACTTTTCATCAAACAAAAATAATCGTAATTCATTTAAAACTAACAACAAGAAATGTTGGTATCACCATAAATTCGGAGACAAAGCACAAAAATGCATCAAACCTTGCAACTATGGTTCAAGCAATTCTCAAAAAAACTGATTTCTGCCACTTCGCCCGCGGCAACGAAGTCAAGCACTCTTTCTCGCCGCTTATTTATTTCAGATAGAATTTCAAATATAAATTTTTTAATTGATACAGGTGCTGAAATATCGGTCGTACCCAAAAAATTTTATTCAAAATATACGAGAGTTTTAAATTTCAATCTAGTTTCCGCAAATGGCACCACTATCTACACCTATGGTGTTAAACAACTAACCTTAGACCTTGGGTTAAAAAGACGTTTCGACTATCAATTCATAATTGCTGGTGTAGATTACGCTATTATTGGTGCCGATTTTCTATTCAAATTCAATTTAGCAGTTGGTCTAAGACAGAGGTTACTCATTGATCAAAATTCTAATATTTCAATAAATTGTTTTTCGCGAAAAACGTACTTATGCTCTCCTAAACTTTTCCCACTAGAAGGCGAATTTGGTTCAATCCTTAATAACTTTCCTTCTTTAAAAACTCCTCCTGATTTTAACACAAAGGTCACTCATAATGTCGTTCATCATATACACACACAAGGTTCATTACCATCGGCACGAGCCAGACGGTTGAACCGTGAAAAATATAAAATCGCAAAAGAGGAATTTGAAATAATGACTAAGTTAGGTATTTGTCGACCATCTTCATCCCCTGTTGCGTCTCCTTTACACATGGTCCCTAAAAATGAGGGCAAAGGTTGGCGACCTTGTGGAGACTACAAACAGCTTAATCAGGCCACAGTATTTGACAAATATCCCTTACCAAATATTCAAGATTTTACCATCAATCTACATGGGTGTTCTATATTTTCTAAAGTAGACCTAATTAGAGCATACCATCAAATACCTGTTGCACCCGAAGATGTGTATAAAACAGCCATAGTAACGCCTTTTGGCCTTTTTGAGTTTTTGCGTATGCCTTTCGGTGTTGAGAATGGTGCGAGACATTTCAACGTTTCATTAATGAGGTACTTTCAGATTTCAATTTCACATTTTGCTATATTGATGACATACTCATCGCTAGCAAATCGGCAAGCGACCATAAAAAGCACCTTCAGCTCCTTTTCGAACGTTTGCAACAGGTAGATATAAAAGTAAATCCGGAAAAATGTGTTCTTGGAGTTGACCAATTAGAATTTTTGGGACATAAAATTTCCAAACATGGCATTTAACCATCGGAAATTGAAATACAAGCTATCAAAAACTTTCCAACCCCTACAACATTTAAACAGCTTCAACGATTTTTAGGTATCAGAGGTATCATGGTTACACACATAAGGATACAGTATACAGTATACACTATACAGCAACAGCACAGCAACAGCACAGCAACATTACACTAACAAAAGTACTCTATGCAGTTATCAAGCAGTTTTCTTCTTGTTTTTTTTAGATCAAATGAAAAATATTTAAAATCCCATGAATATGCAATATTTTTAGTTACTTTATTTGCCGCATATGGCTCTGAAATCACCTACCCGATTTAGAAAATAATTCGACATAAAAAATTTATGGGCTTTCTGAGTCTATGTATTATTATATAGTCAATGACTCGGTGCAGTGACTCAGAAGAACGCAGACTTGACGCCTTGTAAAATAAAATAGAGTTAGGTGATTATAAGCCTTCAGAGCTTTATAGGCACATGGAAGCCTTAACAGGCACCAATAGCCTCATTAACAAGTCTCTTCTTAAAAAACTTTGGATTAAAAAACTTCCAAGTTTCATCCAAGCTTGTCTCATTTCTATTGAGAGCACTCATTCGCAAGAAGAAATTCTGACCACTGCAGATAAAATTCATGATTCCACTTCCACATTAAACATATCCTCTATACAAAGAAACGATTAAATTAATTATACTAACATTGAAAGTAAACTACAAGAATTATTAGAAAGAATTAGTCGGATTGAAAGTAGGCAATCAAGATCTAGAGAACGAAAATCTTCTAGAGGTAACTTTTCATCAAACAAAAATAATCGTAATTCATTTAAAACTAACAACAAGAAATGTTGGTATCACCATAAATTCGGAGACAAAGCACAAAAATGCATCAAACCTTGCAACTATGGTTCAAGCAATTCTCAAAAAAACTGATTTCTGCCACTTCGCCCGCGGCAACGAAGTCAAGCACTCTTTCTCGCCGCTTATTTATTTCAGATAGAATTTCAAATATAAATTTTTTAATTGATACAGGTGCTGAAATATCGGTCGTACCCAAAAAATTTTATTCAAAATATACGAGAGTTTTAAATTTCAATCTAGTTTCCGCAAATGGCACCACTATCTACACCTATGGTGTTAAACAACTAACCTTAGACCTTGGGTTAAAAAGACGTTTCGACTATCAATTCATAATTGCTGGTGTAGATTACGCTATTATTGGTGCCGATTTTCTATTCAAATTCAATTTAGCAGTTGGTCTAAGACAGAGGTTACTCATTGATCAAAATTCTAATATTTCAATAAATTGTTTTTCGCGAAAAACGTACTTATGCTCTCCTAAACTTTTCCCACTAGAAGGCGAATTTGGTTCAATCCTTAATAACTTTCCTTCTTTAAAAACTCCTCCTGATTTTAACACAAAGGTCACTCATAATGTCGTTCATCATATACACACACAAGGTTCATTACCATCGGCACGAGCCAGACGGTTGAACCGTGAAAAATATAAAATCGCAAAAGAGGAATTTGAAATAATGACTAAGTTAGGTATTTGTCGACCATCTTCATCCCCTGTTGCGTCTCCTTTACACATGGTCCCTAAAAATGAGGGCAAAGGTTGGCGACCTTGTGGAGACTACAAACAGCTTAATCAGGCCACAGTATTTGACAAATATCCCTTACCAAATATTCAAGATTTTACCATCAATCTACATGGATGTTCTATATTTTCTAAAGTAGACCTAATTAGAGCATACCATCAAATACCTGTTGCACCCGAAGATGTGTATAAAACAGCCATAGTAACGCCTTTTGGCCTTTTTGAGTTTTTGCGTATGCCTTTCGGTGTTGAGAATGGTGCGAGACATTTCAACGTTTCATTAATGAGGTACTTTCAGATTTCAATTTCACATTTTGCTATATTGATGACATACTCATCGCTAGCAAATCGGCAAGCGACCATAAAAAGCACCTTCAGCTCCTTTTCGAACGTTTGCAACAGGTAGATATAAAAGTAAATCCGGAAAAATGTGTTCTTGGAGTTGACCAATTAGAATTTTTGGGACATAAAATTTCCAAACATGGCATTTAACCATCGGAAATTGAAATACAAGCTATCAAAAACTTTCCAACCCCTACAACATTTAAACAGCTTCAACGATTTTTAGGTATCAGAGGTATCATGGTTACACACATAAGGATACAGTATACAGTATACACTATACAGCAACAGCACAGCAACAGCACAGCAACATTACACTAACAAAAGTACTCTATGCAGTTATCAAGCAGTTTTCTTCTTGTTTTTTTTAGATCAAATGAAAAATATTTAAAATCCCATGAATATGCAATATTTTTAGTTACTTTATTTGCCGCATATGGCTCTGAAATCACCTACCCGATTTAGAAAATAATTCGACATAAAAAATTTATGGGCTTTCTGAGTCTATGTATTATTATATAGTCAATGACTCGGTGCAGTGACTCAGAAGAACGCAGACTTGACGCCTTGTAAAATAAAATAGAGTTAGGTGATTATAAGCCTTCAGAGCTTTATAGGCACATGGAAGCCTTAACAGGCACCAATAGCCTCATTAACAAGTCTCTTCTTAAAAAACTTTGGATTAAAAAACTTCCAAGTTTCATCCAAGCTTGTCTCATTTCTATTGAGAGCACTCATTCGCAAGAAGAAATTCTGACCACTGCAGATAAAATTCATGATTCCACTTCCACATTAAACATATCCTCTATACAAAGAAACGATTAAATTAATTATACTAACATTGAAAGTAAACTACAAGAATTATTAGAAAGAATTAGTCGGATTGAAAGTAGGCAATCAAGATCTAGAGAACGAAAATCTTCTAGAGGTAACTTTTCATCAAACAAAAATAATCGTAATTCATTTAAAACTAACAACAAGAAATGTTGGTATCACCATAAATTCGGAGACAAAGCACAAAAATGCATCAAACCTTGCAACTATGGTTCAAGCAATTCTCAAAAAAACTGATTTCTGCCACTTCGCCCGCGGCAACGAAGTCAAGCACTCTTTCTCGCCGCTTATTTATTTCAGATAGAATTTCAAATATAAATTTTTTAATTGATACAGGTGCTGAAATATCGATCGTACCCAAAAAATTTTATTCAAAATATACGAGAGTTTTAAATTTCAATCTAGTTTCCGCAAATGGCACCACTATCTACACCTATGGTGTTAAACAACTAACCTTAGACCTTGGGTTAAAAAGACGTTTCGACTATCAATTCATAATTGCTGGTGTAGATTACGCTATTATTGGTGCCGATTTTCTATTCAAATTCAATTTAGCAGTTGGTCTAAGACAGAGGTTACTCATTGATCAAAATTCTAATATTTCAATAAATTGTTTTTCGCGAAAAACGTACTTATGCTCTCCTAAACTTTTCCCACTAGAAGGCGAATTTGGTTCAATCCTTAATAACTTTCCTTCTTTAAAAACTCCTCCTGATTTTAACACAAAGGTCACTCATAATGTCGTTCATCATATACACACACAAGGTTCATTACCATCGGCACGAGCCAGACGGTTGAACCGTGAAAAATATAAAATCGCAAAAGAGGAATTTGAAATAATGACTAAGTTAGGTATTTGTCGACCATCTTCATCCCCTGTTGCGTCTCCTTTACACATGGTCCTAAAAATGAGGGCAAAGGTTGGCGACCTTGTGGAGACTACAAACAGCTTAATCAGGCCACAGTATTTGACAAATATCCCTTACCAAATATTCAAGATTTTACCATCAATCTACATGGATGTTCTATATTTTCTAAAGTAGACCTAATTAGAGCATACCATCAAATACCTGTTGCACCCGAAGATGTGTATAAAACAGCCATAGTAACGCCTTTTGGCCTTTTTGAGTTTTTGCGTATGCCTTTCGTTGTTGAGAATGGTGCGAGACATTTCAACGTTTCATTCATGAGGTACTTTCAGATTTCAATTTCACATTTTGCTATATTGATGACATACTCATCGCTAGCAAATCGGCAAGCGACCATAAAAAGCACCTTCAGCTCCTTTTCGAACGTTTGCAACAGGTAGATATAAAAGTAAATCCGGAAAAATGTGTTCTTGGAGTTGACCAATTAGAATTTTTGGGACATAAAATTTCCAAACATGGCATTTTACCATCGGAAATTGAAATACAAGCTATCAAAAACTTTCCAACCCCTACAACATTTAAACAGCTTCAACGATTTTTAGGTATGACAAATTTCTATCACCGTTTCTTACCTAACTTTGCCACATTAGCTTCTCCATTGTACGACCTACTTAAACTAGGAAATCGTAAAGGAAAAACAAAGCCAATTTTCGAATGGAACAATAGTCACGAAAACTCTTTCAATAAAATTAAAGATGGCTTACTAAAATGTACCTTACTGGCTCATCCTAATCCTGAAGCTCGAATTAGTCTATGGGTTGACGCGTCTAGTGACGCAGTAGGAGCTGTACTTCAGCAATCCAAAAATGAATTTTGGGAACCACTTGCATTTTTCTCCAGAAGATTACAACCTGCTCAAAAAAAGTATTCACCTTTTGACAGAGAGCTCCTCGCTTTATTCCTAGCGATCAAGCATTTTAGATATTTCATTGAAGGAAAATATTTTACAGCCTTCACTGATCACAAACCTTTGACGAAGGCTATCTCATCCAAAGCCGATAAATCGCCTCGTCAAATAAACCAATTATCTTACATCTCACAATTTACCAACGACATAAGATATGTCAAAGGATGTAATAACATTTCATTTCGTCGAACACGATCTTCTTCACTTTGTGATCTTCGATTTAACGCTGTAGCATTTGATTGACGTGAACGTCGGCCAATGTTTGCACGTCTTGCACGTGGCATTCTTTCAGTACAGTATATTACTAATTGAATGTAAAAGCAAAACATTGAAAATTATTTCAAGAACAAATTATAAATTTATTAATTCAAAGTTCAATGTGTGTACGTGGTTAAAACAAACACATGGTTAACACTCACCAAAAGTATGTCTGTTCGCAATGAGAGCACGATATAAGAGAACTGTCAACTGAATTCCAACGACAGCAAATTAATATTAACATAATACACTTACAACCACATTTGACAACTGTGTACACATATACAGTCATACAGTACAACAGAAACGCTCATAGGCGGCTTTGTATTTGTTGTTGTTTTTTCTACAGTACAACAGAAACGCTCATAGGCGGCTTTGTATTTGTTGTTTTTCCTACAGTACAACAGAAACGCTCATAAGCGGCTGTGTATTGTCATGTCATAACTGTGTATGTCATAACTCAGGAACGGCTGCACCGATTTCGAACAAAGTTCACACAAACCACCTCCTCATAGAAAGGAACGAACCCTAAAATTTTTGTGACAATCGGTTCGGCGGTTCTTGAGTTAAAAGATTACCAAGGAAATGTAACTTCTTTTTATATATATAGATTTCTTAATGAAAATTTTAAAAAAACATTTTTTTTGGTTTACAGTTTGTTAGTAGATGTCTCTGTTCTAAGTAAAGAGCGAAAAATGAGTAGATTTCGAGCGAAATTACGTATTTTTTATGTAATTTCGCTGACTAGATTTCGGCCGAAATCCGTCGTTTTTTCCGGATTTCGAGGCTGAAATTAGCAAAATACTTAATTTCAACCTCTGTGTCTACAATATTAGATTGAATTTCTAATATTTTTATCGCGTTATCACCAAAGCATACATACATATACACAATTATCATGTATACAAACGTTGTTTATTCATGTATATGAATAAACGTATATCATATTTATATACCAGATAATTATGAATTCAATATTGATCCTTACATTACATACATGATCATTTGAAGATATTGAAATGTACCTATGTTTTGTTCATATTACAAAATATGTACATATATCTATATATGAATGAATGTTATGTGTATGCATTGTTTGTATAACAAGTTGAGGAAACAGAGAGAATAAAGAAAAAGCCTTTCTCACGAAAACTTCTGTCGGTTGCTGTTTGTCGGTTTCTAGAAAAATATGGTTACACTTCCTTATATGAACGTTGGATATATGAGTATTTATTATAATATAATAAAATACAAAAAATCAAAAATTTCGCTGAAATATGGAGGAAATTCACTCAAACATAAAAATTATTATATGAAAATGTAAATTAATGACTAAAAGAAAGAAATTCAATAAAAAATATCATAAATAATATTTAGCCATTAAAAATTAACATTTTGTTGAGTCCTTTTTGTTGAATAACTTGGAAAATCCTATCTGGCATAGGATTAACCAAGTTTTCTAATGTGTTTTGTTTTATGGAAGACCGAGCATCTTTAATAGCAGTTTTTAGTTCATGTATATTTTCAAACTCCCTACCATTAACGTAAACACGTCTTGCAAGGATTCCCCACAAATTCTCAATCAGATTGAGGTCTGGATTCCGCGCTGGACAATCAAGTAATATCAGCAGTAATATATTTTTCTTGGAAGCAGTGTTTGACCTCTCTTGAAGTATGGATTGCCGCATTGTTCTGCTGAAGAATAAAATTAACTCCCCATAATTCTTCAGCTTGTTCCACCTGACATTCTTCTAACAGCTCAATATACTTTTTTGAATTCATTTTTCGAGAAACCCATCCAACAATTTTCCTAATATTATTTCAGATAATTTTAAATTTAATTTTCTTTCTTACCTTAATTTACAAGAATAAAATGACTTAAATGGATTTTCCAAAAGTTCTAAATAAAAAAATTACAATGATTTTATGTGAATTTCCACTAAAATTTACGTTAAAAATGCGCTTGTATAACTCAAACGAAAGAAACAAGTGATTACTTAAACGAACAAAACGTAAGAAAATGGTTATCAGTAGGTTTTCTTTCATATTCTGAGTCATCAATTGTTTGGGCTTGTCAGAGGTAATTGCGGGAAAACCAAATTAAACATGTGTATTGCAGCTGATTTTATGTGAATTTCCACCACCATATATATAAGATCTGTATCAAAGTACACCTTGTGATCTGTTTAACAATGTATAATTAAAAAAAAAAATCTAAGAAATAAAATAAAATCTACGTACATTGGCAGAAACAAGATTGAAAAGAAGACAATATATTTGAGACCTACCACCACATTTGAAATGAAAAATATATTCATGAAGCTTAATAAAAACTCAGCACCGGGATATGATGACTTAACTATAATTGATTTATTGAATGTGTTTGATGTAATAGAACCAATTGATTGTGTGAATGATATGTTTGAATCTAGTATGTTTCCTGATTATTTAAAAAGGACTATGGTGATTCTAATACATAAAGTGGGGGATAACAAAAATATATCAAATTATAGACCTATATCACTAAGTGTTATGAGGAAATTATTTAAAAAGGTACTAGCAAAGGGAGTTGAAGATTTTATAAATAACAATAATGGTTACAAGAATCAGCTAGGATTCTTACATAAGACTGGCACGTAGTCAGCGGTTAGTCAAGTAACTGATTGTGTTTATAGAGCGTTGGATGAGAAAAAATATGTAGCGGCAGTATTTGTTGATTTACAAAAAGCCTTTGACACCGTAGATCATAATTTACTACTGGAATTTCTGGAAGAAATGGGATTGAGAGGACTGTACTCCAAATTATTGAAAAGTTATCTGGAAGAGAGACCGATTTACACCAGATTAGATAGTTTTTAGTAGAAAACAAGTACATAAGGTAGGAGTTCCTCAAGGATCGATAATGGGACCATTACTGTACACGGTTAAAAAAAAGAACATGGAGCAGCATGTAAAGTGTCATTAGAGAGAAGAGGAAGTTTTCTACAGATTTTTCTAAGATTACTTTCTTCTAGCTAGTACATCTACATAGTAGTTGTTATAGGGTGTTTTGTAGACTAAGTGCGACAAATCTTCACCGCTCTCTAGCGGCGAAACGGTTGAGATTACCCCACCTCCTGTATAACGATTTTTTGTTTGTCTCAATGAGACCTATCTACTGTCTGCGTGTTGACCACCTGAAACCAAACACCCTGTGTTATGTATTTAAATTATGTGAGATAATGTAAATAATAGTTGGAATAGAAATTTTAAGAGATTTTTGTATTTTTATGTTTAACGGAACGAAATTTCGCAAACCAACGTCGAACAGTGCAGTGCGTTCATTAACACTATCATTGTCAAATGCCTGGTTAACTTTTCGGGCTGTTTCGGCAGCGCTTTGCTTTAATTTGAATTTGTAGAGAAAAATTGGCCGAAAATTGCTTAACGACATCATAATATATATAAGCTGAAAAGAGGCAAAAAATTAAAATTAAAAAAAAAATGAACAGCATCATGTATGTATAGAGTACAAAATTCTCTATCGATCAGTATATACTACGGCACAGTAGAATGAATATTCATTGAGATATGGAACTACAAAAAAACATGATATTAAAACGAACAAAACTTTGGAAACAACCTAATAAATAAATAAAGACTAGAATAAACGGAATTTAATCAATTTCTAAAATACATCTCAAACTAAAGAAAATTAAATTAATTTGTACTTTTTGAATTACCTACTGGTTTTATTTATGAATGAAATAAATTTATAATTTGGATGTAGGTGAATCTAATAAACAGAAATCCGGGAAAATATTTAATTTTAATCATTACCTCGGCTTTATTGAACTTTATTAAATTTGATTAATTTACAACTTATATAAGTTTTATAATCCATTCAGAATAGTAAAAGGGTATTCACATTTACAATCGAAACATTACAATTTATTGTTTCCACATAAGAACAAATAAATACAAAATAAAATCAGAGCAGATAAATTTCACCTAACCGACTACTAAGGTTCCTTCATCTGGAAAGTCGTAAGCTGGTACTTCTAGATTGAGCGGAGCCGGTCCTTTTCTAATACGCCCTGAAGCATCATAATGAGAACCATGACATGGACAATAATATCCTCCAAAATCACCAGCATTTGCAATTGGTACACATCCTAAATGAGTGCAGACTCCAATAACAACAAGCCATTCTGGTTTTTTAACTCTTACCTATAATTAGTTTTATATTTTTTTTAACTGCTTGGACTAATCTACTCATAAATAAAAACCTCGTCAGGTTGTGGATCACGAAGTGTCGACACAGCCACAGAACGTTCAGTAGCAACTTCGTCACTAGTTCGATGACGAATGAATAATGGTTTACCTCTCCATTTGAATGTCATCGATTTTCCTTCAGGAATATCAGCAAGTTTAATTTCAATTTTCGCCATAGCCAAAACATCGGCTGAGGCACTCATTGAACTAACAAAATGAGTAACTAGAGATTTTGCTGCATATGCACCGCCCACAGCTCCAGCACCAACTAATGCATATGTAAAGGCTTTTCTTTCTTCGGCACTTGTATTTCTTCTCGATGGACTTTTAACAGAATCTCGTCGGTAAGGTGAAAAATCTGGAACTTGAAGATCTGTATGTGCACATCTCACTTGTGTTGAAGCTAAAATCGTAAAATTACTTTTTTGAGCAAAATATAAACATAAAAACAGCTGACAATATAACCTTAAAAAGTGCTATGTAGTTACATAACACAGTGAAATTTCATTATGCAATTTTAATAATTAGAGATCTGATTAAAAACTAAACAAACCAGACTTACAACAAATGCCAGTTGAAACTCTGACTGGTCCCTTTGAGTCCGAATGTTCCAGTGATTTTGCTGCAATTACATTATCTCTAGATGTAAGTGTAACACCAAGTACTGAAGGTTTGAATGAATTGGAAACTACTTGACTAGTTGATCGCACCAGAGAACGGGATGCCATGTTAATCATTCTTTGAAAAAAAATGAACTATTAATTGATATAATTTTAAGAAATCGTGAATTGTGAATAATCTTTAATAAATAATTGCTGTAAAATGTATGGCTGCGACAATTAATTTTAATGTTCCCTTAAAATTCTGTATTGTAGTATTTGGATCCACACTTACTCTTACTCTTTAATTGTATATTGTATCTTGTATCTGTATCTGAAATCAAACTGCTGTACGTAAATCATAAACCGTAGACGTAATGCATATTTATTTTTATCGTACTAGCAATTATGCTGACTGTGCAATGTATACGTTGAATACGTTGTGCGTTATTCTGACATTTTGTTACGTTGTACTTGTACGCGATATGTACGTTGAACTTTGCTTCTTACAATGAATGCGTTTATATTTGTATCACTGTCCACTGATAATTAATTTATAATATTGATTCGATTTCTTCACCTCCAATTATCTTATCACTAACTTTAGTGGAAAGATAGCAAAGAAATTAGCATCCCTTCACCTCTGATTAGTACCAAGCACCCACCTAACTTTAGTGAGAAGATGAAGTTCAGATTGTTTATTTAGGTGTGGTGTAACCAGGTCAACAAAATCCATACACTGTCAATCAGCGTGTGCAATCACACAATTGTACAAGCATGCATGTGTGCTGTATGGGGCCTATTCCTCATTGAAAACCATTATAAGAAAAGCTAGTTTCTATTTAGCTGTCAACGCACGCACTGTACGCAGCGAATTTAACGTATACATTGCACCTTAACCATTAGAGTATTTAAAATAACTATTGCTATTGGTAGCTTGTAATTGTAATTTATTTTCAAAAGAAGAATTTAGTACAGCCACAATTCAATTACACAGCGACAAACGACAAACGACATTCATATGTCAAAATTTTTTTAAACCTTTTAAACTGTGTACACAAAGGTACGAGAAATTTTTACGTAGTAGAACGCAAGGCTAATAAAATATATATAAGGTTAGATGTAGCGATACTAATAACCTACAAATTAAGTTGTGACGTCACAATGTAAGATTTCTTGAAGCATTCATAAGACCGTATTATGTTAGTCGAAATTTCGATGTTAAAAAGATGAATTAAAAGTTAAAAAATTACTAAAGATTACTAAACAAAACAAATTAAGTTATTTTTAATAGTTGATAAAATATAGATTTAGTGCTCTAATTCTAAAATACATTCGTGTTTTAAAAAACAACAATAACAATTTAACATTTCTTACAATATGACGTCAGAATCGGTTGAAAATCTGATTGTAAAAAAAGCAAAAAGTTTTCCTATATACGGCTACAGCTAACCTTATGTGTCTATAGCATTATATATTCTATTAGCCTTGGTAGAACGCACGAACCAAAATAGTTTTAAAATTTAAAGACTGCTGGATGCCGATAGTAGTGCCATGGTATCAAAAATAAAAATAACGCAGTCTAAGAAGATATTCCAATTCACTATTTTTATTTAAATGATTGTAGTATGTTTGCAAAAAATAAAGATCGAAAAAGTTTTGTAAGTATGTATTATGTAATATCGAAAAAGAGCGAAGGTTTATAATTCATTATGAATGTAAATATGACAAAAATCAGAATATTTATATAGATAAATTGGTTATGTGAGTTGCAGGGCTGGTTTATAAAATTTTTATATGGTTTTGAGTGGTACCACCACTTATTTCATACAGCTATACTTGAATAAGTATAAAAATAAATAAAAATTTTGTATGCAAATGCTTCATGAATATAACAGTGACATCAGGATTGATTTCTAAAAAAAATTTTATACGGTATTGATTTCATAGTCGTATTTAATATATGAATGAGTTGAGTAAAGATGTATTTCATATTTCATGTATTTGTATATATGCATGTTTTGTTAATATTTCTTGTCGCGTGTATTATGTTCGGATATAAATTACTACAAATTACTTCTAATTGAAATAGATATACTGGTGTTCCAGAATTGGTGAATAATATTTCAAAGGCTAAAAGTAAAGTGCATTTTCAGTCGAAAATGTTATATGACATTTTTGGTAAATGTTTACTTTATGGTACACACACTAGGGTGGGGTAACTAATGATGGGGAATGGTAGGGGCATGTCCCCTGATCACTCTTCGGGGGTCAAACCTTGGGGGACGGACAGAGGCGGCGCAGGGCGGGGGGTTAAAAATCGAAAATTTATCATTTTGTCATATGCGTTTATGGTTGAATTGTAGGCTAGGGGGGTCAGAGCGGGTGGGTAATGAATGGAGGTGATAGAGAAAGGTCCAATGAATATACTTAGGGGGTCAAACCTTGGGGGACGGACAGTGGCGGCGCAAGGCGGGGGGTTAAAAATCGAAAATTTATCATTTTGTCATATGCGTTTATGGTTGAATTGTAGGCTAGGGGGGTCGGAGCGGGTGGGTAATGAATGGAGGTGATAAAGGAAGGTCCAATGAATATATTTGGGGGGTCAAACCTTGGGGGACGGACAGTGGCGGCGCAGGGCGGGGGGTTAAAAATCGAAAATTTATCAATTTGTCATATGCTTTTATTGTTAAAATGTGGGCTAGGGGAGTCGGAGGGGGTTGCTAATGAATGGGAGTGACAGAGGAAGATTCAATGACTTCACTTTGGGAGCTGAACTTTCTAAACGGAAGTATGTTGCATTTTCTATACAGATATAGATACACACATTGTCAGAATTGCCTTCTATACAGATATACACTCATTGCCAGATTTGAATTTGTAGAAGGCAAATGTGTATAAGACAAATCTGACAATGTGTGTATGTTGCATTTTCTATACAGATATACACACACTGTCAGATTTGCCTTCTACAAATGTGTGTGTGTGTGCGTGTGTGTGTGTGCATAAGTGTGGATATGCATTTGTAGAAGGCAAATCTGACAGTGTGTGTATATCTGTATAGAAAATGCAACATACACACACTGTCAGATTTGCCTTATACACATTTGCCTTCTAGAAATTCAAATCTGGCAATGAGTGTATATCTGTATAGAAGGCAATTCTGACAATGTGTGTATCTATATCTGTATAGAAAATGCAACATACTTCCGTTTAGAAAGTTGTAAAGGTGTAAGGTCGGCAAGCGCAAGAGTAATCGCGGTCGACTTATAACGGGCTAATGGGTTTTTGGAGGTATTTGTCGTGAGACAAAAGATGTATTTGTGGTTCCCGTTGATACACGAGACAGTGAAACACTATTAACAGTTATTAGAGACTATATTGCTGATGGCACAGTCATTTATTCTGATTGTTGGCGTGCATATAATTGTCTCGAGCAATCAGGCTATCAACATCTAACAGTCAATCATTCATTAAATTTTGTAGATCCTTTAACTGGCGCTCACACTCAAAATATTGAAAGATTTTGGAGAGATTTGCGAAGTGGTGTGCCCCGTTTCGGTCGTACAAAAAAACATTGGACCGGTTATATAGCCTAATTTTTATTTAAGCGTCAAATTGATTATCTTGATCTAATCGAAACATTTTTTAACAACATGGCAGAAATGTATCCACTCGCTGATAACGATTTTTCGCGAGAGGCCGCTAATTCGTAAAAGGAATTTTAACCTCCCATCCTGCTCCTATACTTTGCCGTTTCCAAACTTCAGCTCCCAAAGTGAAGTCCTTGAATCTTCCTCTGTCACCCCCATTCATTACCAACCCCCTCCGACCCCCCTAGCCCACACTTTTACAATAAACACATATGACAAATTGATAAATTTTCGATTTTTAACCCCCCGCCCTGCGCCGCCACTGTCCGTCCACCAAGGTTTGACCCCCGAAGTGTGATCAGGGGACATGCCCCTACCATTCGCCATCATTAGTTACCCCACCCTAGTGTGTGTACCATAAAGTAAACATTTACCACATTTTTTCGTTTGCGCTTTATTTTCGACGCTAGAGGACTGAAAATATTATATGAAGTTTTTTCGTTTGCGCTTTATTTTCGACGCTAGAGGACGTTAAAACAATTTTGAGTTTTTATCATGACCTTCCAACACAAAATTACTTGCAACATTTTGCACACCCTACGTATCAAAATTTAGCATTCTAGCGAATGACAGATGAAAGTACTGAATTACTTTGTTTGGATGAAAATACTGATCAAACAGATATTAGTCAGCTCTTAATATTTGTTGGTACAACTTTTTAAGATTTCTGCAGTAAGGAGGAACCAAGGTAATTGGAACACTCTATAGTTAGTATCTATTGAAACTGGCAACGGCAAGCGCTATTTAAAAGAGAAATTACTAATATTAGATCGTATGGCCATACAAAATCATATGAACGATCTGGAAAATGAATCAAAACAAACATTTGTTTATATGATTAATAAGAAAGATTTTATTTATTTATTTTTTTCATCAAAGTTTACATAAGTAATTAATCCAAAATTTAATTCATTTTCTGTTTAAATTCAAACTATTCTAACTAGAATAGAACTACATCTATTTATTTAGTAGACATTTAAAGAAAATATATCCAAGAAAGAAAAATAAAAATAATAAATACTTTAATAAGGAAAAATAGAATTATTAAAAATTACAAATTTATAATTTAAAAAATTTATTGATAAAAGAAGAGACTAATAAACCTATTCTAGACTTAGTCGTTTGTACTTTAAGACATTTTTTATGAATCCTTTTGTCGTAGAGCAGCTCTTAACCCATTATTTGCAATTAATAATATGGTATATTTAAGTATTTGAAATTTTATATAAATTTATATTATTAAAAAATGGTGAAATGTGCTGTAAAATATTCTGAAAATTATGAAAATAAAAAATTTAAAGACTAATTTAAATTTAAAAGTGAGTGATTACAGCAATGTAGAAATAACTACTGAAACAGATGAATTTTCAACTGCTTCTTTATTAGAGTGGATGAAGACTTGGAAGAATTTGATGACTATTGTTGAATCAGAAGTCTTTTATTCTGATTTTGTGTATCAAATGAAATGCAGTCTAGGTGCTTGTACCTAGGCTGATACGTCGAATATATGAATGGTTCTTGTACCACCATACAAATTGTTTTTAGAAAACAGTGCTCTAAGCAGACTCACTTAGAGAAATTAAAAGTCTTGAATTCACTGTTCAAAAGGAACTGAACTGATTTATTAAAATTTCTCTGTGTATATAATTTTAGATACATAGACTTAAAGATAAAATGCTTACTAAACTGAATATAATTATTTTCATACATAGCCATACATACTTATTATTGATTAAGTAATTTACTTTTAATATTTAACATTATCTTAATAAAATTGAAGTAAACAAAAGTGTCAAATTATGTATATAAAACAAATTGAGAATTACTTAAATTAAGTTTAAATTTGTATATAATAAAAGAAAGAAAAAACAAAGTATCAAATTACGTCTGAGAAATTGTGAAAATTATGATTGAAATTGCTTACTTTGCATATTATTTATTTATTTAAAAGAAATTAATTTAAATTTGTTTAATGTAATCTAAAAATATAATGTGAACTTATTCTAATGTTTTATGTTTTGTTCTTATCGAACATCCTCCCCCACGTTGAATATTGATTCAAGATATGGTGTCAAAAGTGGTGTCGAGATGCAGTTCCGGAGTATTCTGAGTTTTGCTAATTCTCCGTGTACGTGATTTAGGTTGTGGAAACCTCTTTCATGGCAGGAGATGATTTTGAATGCAGTGTTTCGCAATCATTACAATTATCATTATGGAGATTAATAGTAATGCGATGTAGCCTACTGTAAATTGATGAATGTTATGTTTCATCATATGAGTTGGTATTATGTCTGAACTGATCTAGTTGTTCCTTGATGTCATCTATTTCTGAAGTAAATGATTTGAGTTCTGTATTGTTGTATGTAGTCAACGTTGCGTGGTGAGTATTTACGACAGCTGTTAGGTTATTCGAAGGGAAGTAAGATGCCCTTGAATTAGATGGATAAATGATGTGTCCTTGTATTGTAATTAACGGTTGTTTGATAATACAACGTTCTTGAAGTTTGAGAATTCCTGATCCTCTGATAGCAAATTGTGTATTATTTTTCTCACATACGACGTTAATCGTTGTTTGTTCAGATAGCACATATATCCATTGATTAGGACTGTACAATTGTATCCAATGAGATCCATTAGCGACTCCAATTATTTGACATGTAGCAGGATGTGGTACGTTATTGATTAAGTCAACTTCACAGGCACTTACGACTGATCCTCTAGAGTAAATAGGATGCTTCTGTTTACAGAGATGATTGGCTTCTCTAACGATAATGCATGTTTGCAATTCTTGTTCCGTCAATGGATAGTATCGATCTCTATGTAAGTTTATCACTAGAAATGATAATGATGATTTGATTGCAAAATAAGAGTTATTGACCTGTACTGGAACTGGTGTGATTCGAAATAGTTCAAATTCTTCTAGTGAAACTAAAGGAATTTTTAATTTGAATAAGGCGTAGTTACCTATGATTCTCCCCTCAATAGTCAGAGTAAAATAACCGAGGACATCATTTTGCTGTGATGGTAGTTGTAAAGATGAGGGCAGATTGGCCTTAATTTTTATGATTTCCTCTTCTAGTTGTGGAGGTGAGATCAGTAAAGGGCTGATTTTACCGTTTACTCGTTTGGGGACTTCCGATCCGAGAGGGAATCTTTCTACATCTTCCTCTGCTAGCCTTTGCAGACAACGTGTTGCGAGATACGGCGCACAAGTTGTTCCGTTCGTTACAGTTTCTAACTTATAGCACCTTAAATTTTACATTGCATGATTTTTCCACCAAATTAATTGATATTTTTGGTCTTCCTCATGCACTCTTATCTGCCGATACATCTTTTCAATGTCGGCTGTGAATACAAATTTAGGAAAACGAAATCTGAGTAATGTTGAAAAAACATCATCCTGGATGGTGGGACCTGTTGCCAGTATATCGTTAAGCGAAATGTTGCTAGATGTTTTAGCCGATGCATCGAATACAACACGAAGTTTGGTGGTTGTACTTTCAGGTTTAAGAACGCAATGATGAGGCAAGAAATTATATGGTTTCTCAATTTCACTGAAATTTATTTCTTTCATGTGTCCAAAATCCAGATATTCTTTCATGAAATTTATGTATTGAATTTTTAGTTCGTTGTTACCTTGGAGTCTTCTTTCTATGGCCATGAAGCGTTTGTAGGCGATTTCTTTTGATTCTCCAAGACGTGAAGGGTCGTCAATGAAAGGAAGTTTAACAACGAATCTTCATTTCGCTTTGTATTCTATATAAAATGTATTTCACATCGTTCTTCGGCGGCTGTAAAGCTATTCTGAGGTCTGTTCATCTCATCTATCATCCAGAATTTTTCGAGATTTTGTTCTACTCTTTCCATTTCTGATCTTATTCCACAGGTCACATGGGTCATTGGTGATTGGTCCACTTTCCCTGATACTACCCATCCAAAAATGGTGTTTTGCAGAGTTGGTAACTCCCTGCTTAATTTGATCTGTCCTACACATAACAGATTATAGTATAATTCGGCTCCAATGAGCAAATCGATGATGTCGGTTTTATAAAAGTTTGGATCTGTCAAAAGTATGTTATTTGGTATGGGCCAGTTTTCTATGTTTATTGTGTGTATTGGTTGAGGAGAAATGATTTTGGGCAGAACATACGCTTCTAATCTGGTGTTGAATCCATTAATGCGAGATTCTAATGCAATATTGACTCGTTTATGCGACGATTGTTTTTTGGAACCTATTCCTTATATAATTAAATCGTGTGGTAAGCATTTTATTCCAAGTTTGTCAACTAATCTGCGTGTGATGAGATTTAGTTGAGAGCCTGAGTCCAATACTGCTCGACATTCAATGATTGAATTGTTATGAATTATTTTCACCACGGCAGTGCCCAGTAAAACGTAGCCGAGTGAGCCGTGTGGCGTGGCTGTTTCTGCTTTGGTAGAGGGTCGATAAGCTGCAGATTCTTGCTCCTTTTGTGGTTGTGGAGATGAGCCTTGTAAGTGTAAAAGCGTGTTGTGTCGTTTTTCACACTTAGTACAGCCTCTTGAAGTACAATCAGCTACCTTGTGTCTCTTTCTCAGACAATTTAAACAAGCGTTATTCTTTTTGATTAAATTGATGCGCTGTTGTGGGCCGAATTGGAGGAAACGTTGACAGGCAAATATCTGATGATTCCCGTTGCATAAAAGACATCCTGATTTGATTGTAGCAGTCAGTGACTTGTGTGTGTCTACCTTTTTTTCAATTTTGGTGCTGCTTCCCAATGATTCTAACGCTTGAAACCTAGTTTCTAAAAAATTCAAAAATTCCTCTATGGACTGTAGAGATTTAGGCTGACTTAGCTATTGTTCCCACAATGTGTGTGTGTTACGATCCAGTTTTTTGATTAAAATGTGGAGAACAATTGCATCTCATTGATCTGTTTTAATGCCTAGATTTTGAATTGCTAAAAGGCATTCGTGAGTGGTATCGTGAAATGCTTTTATGGCTGAGGCACTCTCTGTAGTGATTGTTGATTGTGATAATAATTTAGTTAGTGAAGCGTTAACAAGCAGTTTCAAATTTTCATAACGATCATTTATTATTTTCCATGCAGCTGTATAATTGGCTTCGGAAGTTGTTAAATATCTAATCATTTTTTCTGGTTCACCTGACAGGCTTCCTTTTAAATACCACATTTTCTGGCAGGCCGGTATTGGTTGATTATGTACCAATTCATTGAACAAATCTCTGAACTGTCTCCACTTGAGATACTCACCTTGAAATTTTGGTAGTTCAATCTTTGGTAATTTCATTGTAGACATCATGGTAGGGTTTTCGTCAGTTCTAATCTGAGGTGTTGTTGCTGCAGTTTGGTTTAAAAACTCGCGTAGCTGTATGAGTATGTCGTGCGTTTGTTCCTCCAGATCAAAATATTTTGCATTTTGTATTCGTTAATGCTTGGATCGATACATAATTTATCATGTAGTTGTTGCATAGCTTGCCAATGATGCTCAATGGCCTGCATTTTTATTGTATAAAAATGGGCTGAGTGTTTCTCATCAAGTGACATATTCTGAAGCATATTCTGAAGCCCTTGCATTAATGAGTCTTGATAGATAATGATGTTGTTATTTGGTCTACTATTGGCCTGCGGTTTAGGTATTGAAAGCGCTTCGGCACCTGGTTTGATGGTTTTCATTCCACTTTCTTGTGCGTGTATAACTGTTGCAATTATCCTTTCGTTGATTGATTGTTTGATGTCTACTTTAAGTGATTCATAGCAAAGATAATACAGTACTACTAGATGAACCATTTCATTTTTTTTATTTAAATGTTTGTATGTTTGCCAAAAATAAAGATCGAAAAAGTTTTTCTAAGTAATATCGAAAAAGAGCGAAAGTTTGTAATTCAGGAGGGATGTAAATATGAGAGAAAAATAAGAATATTTATATAGAAGAATTAGTTTGTGAGTTGCATGACTGGTTTATTAAATTTTATATGGTTTTGAGTGGTACCATCACTTATTTGATACGATATTATACTTGAATAAATAAAAATAAATGGATATTTTGTACGCAAATGCTTTAGAATACAACAATTGACAATAGGGCTGGTTTCCAAATTTTTTTTTATTGTATTGATTTGATAGTCGTATTTAATATATGAATGAGTTGAGAAAGGGTGTATTTCGTATTTTATGTATTTTTAAATATGTATGTGTGTTGTTTTGTTAATATGCCTTGTCGCGTGCTATATGCTCTGATATAAATTACTACTACTACTTCTAATTGAAATACATATATACAATTGTATTTATATCAAGGACCATATAAATATATACATTTATATGGTCTTTGGTTATATGTATTACTTGTATAGATTTACATTATTTTCTGATGTAGGATTGTAGAATATTTAGCAACAGAGGTTTTTACGTATATATACATTATAATAAATTACTGTAGCATTTGTACTGTACTGTATACATTTATATGGTCTTTGATTATATGTATTACTTGTAAAGGTTTACATTATTTTCTGATGTAGCATTGTAGAATATTTGGCAACAGAGGTTTTTACGTATGCATACATTATAATTACTGTACCATTATACCAGAGATACTATATAAATACATATAAATATGTTTTTACATAGTATCACAGATCAGATACACTTATCTGTGATAGTATATAGTATCTTTGATTATACATAATATATGTATACATATGGATATATTATGGTTTTATTTTGTTATGTTTTTGAGTTCATTGACTTATGAATGCAAGATACGATTATATATTATATCATATCCCGTGAATTGAATTTCTTTTTGAAATTTTTAAACAATGTCTTTTTAATGTTTGGGCCTTAGAACTTCTGAATACATAAAGTATTATTCTGATTTATGATCATAATATATAGAAATTTAAAAATCAGGTGTTTTGTGCATTACCAAATTTTTTTATAGACTGAGTCAATTTTTTTTCTAACTAGATAAAAATTGATATTTTAAAATTAATATGGAACATAATTTACAAATATGTAAATTTTTCTAAATCTTGAGGATAATGAATTTTAAATTATTTACAATATTTTTTAAAAACAGAAAGCTTAAAAATATTTATTTCAAAATTTTTAAATTTTATTTCGTTGATGTTTTTTTTTTTTGTGGTATAAAGTATAAACTCAAAAAATTCTAAATACTAGCGCTGATGAACATTTAATTAGATTCAATGAAAATTGATAATTATTTGTAGCTTGAAAAATATTATATTTTTGTTTACAAATCATAACAATAAACAACATGCCATGAAGTCGAAAATAAATTATTTGTAAATTTATGTATTTTTATGATTGAATGCAATCAAATTTTTTTTCATTCATTTATGTTTGCTTAAAATAAATTATTAAGTAGAATGTGCCTATAATTCTAGTCCTAGAAATATTTTGGAGATCCGTATTATCAAAATAGATTCAGTAGTGATTCCAAAAATTATATTTCAGAAAAACGTGGAATAGGTTTACGTATAGTAAATTATAATTGCTTATTTGATTTTTGAGTTCAAAATTTACCTTTGTATTTTAACATTTCTATTAAATTGATAGTTCAACTATTTAATATCATTCTTAAACCAAATTGCCGACAATAAAAAATAAAATTGTAAAATTTATAATATTTTTCTACCTATAACTTTGAATGAAAATTTTTAATTTGATTCATTCATTTAAAAAGCGCGAGAACTGGTCAGTTCTGCATGGTGCGGTCGTGAAGTTGGCAAAAAAGAGGAAATTAATCTGACCTGCCTCTACTTTAGAATATATTATCAGAAATTTGAATAGCCTCTGACATTTAGTATTAGTCATAAATATTATTTATACAGCATTTTTTTTAAACAAAAGTTTTAAAATTGCATGTATTTTTAATTCTGTTTTTTTTTCTATAAAATATATGTAACTTTGTTTTGAACTTAAATGAACCTAATGAATTCGGACAAAAAAGCGATGAATTATCAATCGTTTTTTAAAACAGTTGAAATTACACATTATTTTAATATTTTAATAGTTGATATTATATTTAATTATTTATTATTATAATTATATATGTATACACTAAACAAATTTATGGATTTATAATGTTTCGAGGATGCATTTCCCATTATTAATTGATTAGAAATTAAGAGCATGTCCTCCTGAAATCAAAAATTATAATTGATAACTCACACGACGAAAATATCTATCAAATACATTCAAAAAATATTTTTATCGTTGTGCTAGTTTACTTTCTGTTATTATTTTTTTTTTTCATTTATTTTACACTAACCTTCTTTTATTTTGTTTTGTAAATTTTGTGGGTATATGAAATGCGCAACTAATAAAAAAAAAAAAATTCAATTCTTAATATTATATGAGGACCGAAGGCAGAAAAAGCAAAAAAAAATTTCATACAAAAAAGTACACGTCATAACAAAACAACATAGTGTACATATAATCATTGAAAGTCTTATCTGATATAATATATAATAAAGATACACTTATTTGCTATCGACGCTATCGTGATGTACAATAAGTATTGCATATTGTATTGTGTATAATGTTGGTATAATAGACATAAACTAGAAACTAGTTTATTTGTGGTATAATATAAGCATTGCGAAGTAACCTAGCGAGTATAGTATGTATACATGTACATACTATATAAGTATAATACTGTATATCTAAATATATATTGAATTATATATATATCACTTTTCTGAATATATTATTATTTTATATGGTGAAATTATTTATGCATAGTACCATAGTACATAATTATACAAGTACTATATATTGAAAATGACGTGTTATATTTTGGTAATGTACTACCTAATATCTACTATGTAGTATGGTACAATGTAGAATAATACTAATATCTAATATCTATAGTCTATGGTCATAGGCCATAGTGTATAATTGCTGTAATAAAATCCTTTTAGAAAATGATCATTACAATTATAATACGACCAATTTTTCTTTGAACCACCGTTTAGACAAAAGTATGTTCTGAAAAGTTCAACCTTTTTTACTTACACTTTTGTTATTATGGTCAATATTATTATAATTATTATGTATTTACTATAAAATACCACATAAAAATTCTGTACAACATTATTACTTTTATAAATTTCTCCATGAAGAAAAGAAATCGGGGAAAAATGAATAAAAAATATAATAATATGTATAAATAAGATAAAATATAGAAAAATAACAAATATAAATGTAGCATTTATAACGTACTCCCCATACATATATTGATTATATTACAATTTCAAAAAACTACATATATGCACTATACAGTACAAAAAATGTTTATGCAATATACAATATTCATTATGTTACTCTAACTACTTTATTCGCAACGATAAAGCATTGTATTGTACAAATGGTTGTTTGTTTTTTTTTTTTTTTTTTGTAATACTTATTGTACATCATGATAGTATAAATACTTATATTATAACATAATTATACCTGGACCTATCCACTATCCTGCAAACAAAATTATACTACCATATTACCGAGTTACAAACCTGTATTGATAATTTCTAAATAATATTTGAAATACAAGATATAAACATTTGTGTATATAATTGCGTATATCATGTAATGAATATACTATATGAATATACATATACCATATCATATATTCATACAATCAATATCATTAGGTTACTCCTTATTCCAGCTATGTTATTCTTAGTGCTTGTTATACACATTATATACAATATACAATATTGTACATCACAATAGCAAGTGTTTGCTTTGCAATGCTTTGCTATGCCACGTCATTTTTTTGTTTGTTTTTTTATTTATTTTTTTTTCTTCTGTTTTCGGTGATCGTATTATAACGATTGGAAGCATTCTTTTTGTTGTTTATTGAATATGTACCACTCACACATATATAATATTTTTATTCATATAAAATGAATAAACGTATCGGTGAAAAATTGATATATTTAGACCCGAAAGTTATGCAAAATATTTTTATTATCTATGACAAAATTTTTGTGAAAAATAGGAATTTTATATTAATAATAATTCTAAAATAATGTAAAAAATTTTATTTTTCTCTTTCGAAATCGAAAAAAGAACATTCGAATTACCTTATATGAAAATTTCAGTATAATACGCAATCATCTACCCATGAAAAATTACATTTAAAGACTATACATTTTTTGTAAAAATCCTTCTTTCTTAAAAGCGTTCTACAGGACTAATAAGGACAAAAATTACTAAAGTGCTCCACTGCACCCCCGCAACCAACTGCCAATATTCTCTTTTTTTCATTTATATTTTATTTTTCATTCTATAAAATTTTTCAATCTTACTAATGAAAAATTACTCATGAGTAATCACCACCCACCACTCACCACACCACTGCCCCGCATCAAACAACCACTATTATATTCTATTCATAAATCCGAAATCAAACCGAAGTTGAAAAAAAATTGCAAAAAGGTTGACTTTTCAATTTTTTATGAGTAAAAAACCAGCCGATAGCGGAAGTGTATATGTAATTACCAAATATGTATTCATATACCTATTTATGTATAATATAAAATGAATTGATACCAATTTTAAAGAAAATACTTTAAATTATCCCTTTAAAATGAATAACAAAGAAGTTCATATTTAACATTACACACAAATATTTTCATAAAGAAATATATTAAGAAAGGTCATTGATACATTATAGATCCTGATGTATATCATTGAATAATCTATTTTTATAATTACACTTGTATGTATGTGTACAAAAAGACAATATATACGATGAATACATGTGGAAAATTTAATTCTTCTTAAGTGGATTAATTATGAAAAATATTTTATTTTTGTAATTTATTTCTATATAAATTTTAATACACACAGATAAAGTAGAGAAAATATAATTTTAAATAATATAATTATATTATAATAATGATAAAATATAATATATATTGATTTGATATTTATGTACTTATCTTGTTTAGTATTATGATTACTATTGCTACGTCTATCCAAGTCCACGGTCAGTAGGTAGAAAAAAAAATGATGTGAATTTTCTTTCCATCACACGCATTTTAAAAATCGAATTTTCTCTTAATAAACTCTCAATATTACAAATAAGTACATATATCAAGTACATATTACAATCAATGAGAAAGATGATAATTTCATATAACAAAATTCATTATATTAAGTAATTCATTATGCATATAATTAATGTAATTTAACAAAGGAAAAAGAATAGCAACTATATAACGTCCTGCAACTTCTTCAGTCCCTTGAAGATTCCTCGGTATTGTCATGTTCTTCAATGTCATTTGCAATTTCGTCGATTTCATCTTCTGTAAATAGTAGATCATCATCTGTGTCTAAATTAGGCCACGGTTTCATCCTGTCTGCACTGGTATCTGTAACGTTTGCACCTTCATGATCACCTTCTTTGCGTACCTGATATCTGTGGAATCCTTTAATTGCAATAATACGATATGGACCTAAGAACTTCGGTCGAATTTTCTGGCCAGTCCCGAATTGCACTTTTTCGATGGCAACTAATTCTCCTACTTGATATTCTTTTGCCTTTTTCCTCTTCTTGTTGAAATTTTTCTGGTTTTCTTGTTGTATCGCTGCAATGTCTCTTTTTGCTTGTTCTCGCTGCTCCTGTCGTAAATCTTCAAATTGTTTGATGTGTTGCTCTTCAATAATTTCCATAATACGTATATCTTTTTGTGTTCTCATTTCACAACCAGTGAGAAGCTGAAACGGTGTAGTCTGTATTTCACGTTGATACGTTGAATTGATCATTTGCTGCAAAGGCTTTACGTAATTGTACCATTTTTCAGGGTCTTCCATAGGAAGTTTCGTCAATGCTGCTATCACGGTCGAATGAATTCTTTCTATTTGACCGTTTCCACGAGGCATGCCAACAGTAATGAAATGCAACTTTATGTTTCGCTCTTTACAATAATCCTGGAATCGGTTAGCCGTAAATGCCCCTCCTTTGTCTGCTATTATTCGTTCAGGATAACCAAATGTTTCGGCTATGATCTCAAACTTTTGTACAGCTTCTTCACTATTTAATGTTTTTATGGGGAATAACCACAAAAATTTTGAAAGACCATCAACAACAGCGAATATATATTTATACTGCTTCCTTGTCGTCTGCATTGGCCCTAGATGGTCAATGTGAAAAGTTTCGAGAGGACGTTCTACTTTAGGAATGGGTTGTAGAAAGCATTCCGCTTTTCCAGTTTTCCTTTCGGCCAAAATGCATCAAACACAGTTGGCAATGCATCTGGTAATTCTGCGATTCAAATCTGGAATATAGAAATCTTTTTCTATTATTTCTTTCATTTTTTTGTGATGAAAATGACCCCTTTCATGAACCTGCTGTATTATTTGAGTCTTCATACCATCTTAATCTTAATACCATAGAGTATTATTATTAAAATTTTTACACAGAATTTCATTTTTCATCAGGTAATCTTTGTAATGTTTTTCTCGCAATATCTCGATGATCGCTTGTAGATTTTCGTCCCTTCGTTGAGCTTCAGCTAATTTTTTCAAGAAATCGTTGTTTTGGTGCATACACATGACAGTAGGATTCCTACTTAAGGCATCGACGTGCTTCATCTTGTTACCTGCTCGATGCTCTATCACGTAATCGAATTCCTCAAGTATTAACGCCCATCTAGCAACCCTAGGACCTAGATCTCTTTTTCAAGGTACATTCGAATGCCTTAAAATCAGTGACCAATTTAAATCTTTGTCCTAGTAAATATACTCGGAATTTTTTCACTGCATTGATTATTGCCAATACTTCTAATTCATACGAACTATATTTTTTCTCAGCATCAGTAGTCTTTTTGCTATAATAATAAGTAGGATGTAATGAACCATCTTCAACATCTTTCTGCAGTAATACGGCGCCATAACCTTCTTGGGAAGCATCGGTGTGTAACTCTGTAGGTAAGCCATATGAAAATATTTTTAGTACCGGTTTGTTAGCTAGGGCTTCTTTCAGCTCATTGATAGCTGCTATTTCTCTCTGACCAATTCTGAAATGAATAGTTTTCTTTAATAAATCACTCAAAGGACTAGCTCTAACGGCGAAATTAGAAATAAATTTTCTAAAATAATTGGCTAAGCCAAGAAAACTTTGTAGTTGCTTCACAGTTTTGGGTGTAGGAAAATTCAAAACCGCCTTTGTTTTTGAAGGTGATGGAGATATACTGCCGTTACAAATTCGATGCCCTAAATACTCAATATTGTCTTTCAGAAATTGACATTTCTTCCATTTTATCTTCAATCCTTTCATAGCAGCTACACGTAACACAATTTCTAACCGTCCTATACCTTCTACAATCGTTTGTGATGGAATAATTATGTCGTCAATATACACCACAACCAGCCCTTCTTTAATTAAATCTTTCAAAATAAAATTTATGTACTTTTGGAAAGTACTTGGTGAATTACAGAGTCCAAATGGTGCTTTGTTAAATTCATACTGTCCGCAATGCGTCACAAACGATGTGTATTTCCTACTACGCTCTTCCACTGTAACGTGTAGAAATCCATTTTCTAAGTCTAATGTAGTAAAGAATCTGGCAGGCTGTAATCTGTCTTTTTGCTCCTCAATGTTCGGTAATGGATATCGATCCTTAATTATTTTTTTGTTGACTCCTCTGTAATCTACACACAATCGACGAGATCCATCCTTCTTTTTCACCAGGACCACTTGGCTAGCATAATTGGATGAGCTCTCTCTTATTACTCCTTCGTCCATCCATTGTTTTATCTGCTGTTCAATAATTGTTTGTTCGTGAGGCGGAAATCGTCTGGGTGGTCTGTATACTGGTTCCTCGTCCAAGGTGATGATTTTCATCTGAATCGGTGATTCTTCTGAAAATTTAGGAGAATAATTATTTATCAAAGAAATAACTTTTGTTCTTCATTTATAGTGTTTTCTTTTGTTAAATTTTTCCGTATGCGTATATCACCATTGCTTATGTTTATGATCGCCTGTTGTAACAAATTCATTCCAATAATTACATTGGGTTTGAGGTAAGTATCTTCTACAGCATGCACTTCAATATGTTTGTACACATCGCCATTGATCTCTATTGTTGCAAAACATGAGCCTTTCGTCACCATGTTAGCACCTAAACCTGCTATAACTGTAGGTAAATGTTTAGAATTGTAATTAGAATTTATTAGTTTTAAATAACATTCTTTCATAACACAAATATCACTCCCTGTGTCCATCAAACACTCAAAATTAATGCCATTTATTTTCGCTTTTATACACATGTTTGATTTTGTCGCTTCTACCAGACGCACGGATGGTTGAGGATGTGAGAAATTTTTAGCATCTTTAGTAATTATTTGTTCATTACAGTCCGGTTTTTAATGCCCGTATTTATTACAGCGAAAACACTTAGACCCTTTTCCTTCTGTGGACAATTATGAAATTCGTGTTCGCCCGACCCACAAATAAAGCAAAACCTTTTTCGTTTTTCACTAATTTTTGATTTAAACTTCATACTGTTTTTTTCTTCATGACCTGATTTGATCGTTTCACTTTTCTTAATTTTTTCATACACCGTCAGTTTTTCTTTTAACTCGTTTATGTTTTCAGCACCGAACAAAACCATTTTGTTACTAACACTGTCTTTTATACCGTCTATTACATAATTAATAATCGAAGATTCCTCTACATCAGCTTGAGACCCGATATCAAGCATACAATATAAATATTCACGGAGCGATTCGTCATTTTTCTTTTTTCTTTCGCGTAATTTTGTGTGAACTTCAGCACTAGTAATTTTTGCTTGAAATTCCCGATATAATGCGCATTTCAAATCGTTATAGGTTAGTAGCTTGGCTTCAAAATCAACAAATAGCTTGGCAGCACCAATTAATGACCTTTTACAGAACACATATTTTTGTAATTGTAATTTTGTAATTTTGTAAATGTTAATTTTTAATAGTCACTTATAATTTCACCCACATACCACGTTTTGCATTACAATCTATAAGTATATAGAAATCACGTTTTTCAAGTTTGAATAAAAATCCAAGTTATAACCTTAGTTAAGCATATACTACGAACACTTTCATTGTTTCTAAAATTGGTATCGCGCCTAAAGAAGATTTGTAAGAATATGAAACATTATGTGTGTCATACTGTTGACCATATATCAATTCAGCATACTGAAACCTGAAATAGAATAGAAGAACAAAATTCGAAAAAAAATGATTTCTTTATATGACCACTGTATGATGTACAGGGTATGGTATATGTATAAAATTAATTATATGTGTGTCTTTACTAGTAGTATAAAAGTTAAAGTATGGACACACGTAACAACATACTTACATCTTGAGATGATGGATGGTGGTAGTGGCGGCTACGCTAGCTGGCTAGCACGGTGCTAGCTCGCCGGATGGGGCGTGAGTTTGCCACTATCCATATCTCTTTTGATTATCCGTAGCCATGAAGCAGTAGAAGGGTGAGAAATCCTTCTACCTAGAATGCTTCAAAATAAACTATATCAAATTAAAAAAAAAACAACAACACCCACACCGTTGAATCTGTTATTATGGCCCCGCTCTGGCCCAAGAAAGCAGCTATCACCATCGTTGGTCCTGTAAAATCAAAAAAAAAAAATTCCTGATTTTTCGTCTAGATTTCATTTTCTATTTACATATTTTGTTTTTTTTTGTTATCTATACAATATTCAAACAATCTTAAATGAATACAGTCACACAAAAAAAATTAATACCCTCACATTACATAGCAGGCTCATTAGAGGGCTTGCCTGAAGAATGAGGCTGAAGAGGTGAGGCTGCTCTGCTTGAAACAATTAAGGAAGCGCCCAACGTGGGGAAGTCCCATGACCCTGAGATTAAGAGTCTCAGTTGAAAACAAGGAAAGCTGGGCTAGACGGGCAATGCGCATAAGAATAAAATTGCAATTCATAAACCGAAGGATAGGAGTGTGTTCTTGAAACACAAAATATTTTCGCAACACGCTTTGAAATACCAAAAAAAAAAAAAAATGAAACATGGATGATCTTGGTATTTTGCCTACTCTTCGTTCTCACACACTGGCCAGTGGAAGCTATTTACACTAATGAGATGTAGTAGTTCCGCCAATCCAGTGAGAAGAACTCCAAGGGCAAGTAACCAAAGGGTCATTAGTGTCAGACGAGGTAGTAATTCTTGATAATTGTAAAATCAGCACATATATATAGGTTTCATCAATACGTTCCTCCAAGTTCTCATTATTTATTAGATTGATGGATAATTTCCTGACAAACTCAGCTCAATGGACATGCGGAAGCTAGTTACACTAATGGGATGTAGTAGTTCCGCATATACATTGGGCCAGTTTTGTCATTCAAATAACCAAAATTAATGTTATGGTGGAGCAAGGATTAAACATTGACAACTAAATTAATCAATGGGTTAATATTTTCAAATGAATCCAATTCTACAATTTGAATTGATTATATGGGTCTATTATCTGGTTTCGATGGTATATGTCAAAGAGAGGGTGATTATCTTCATGAAAATAATCCAAAAATGGATTCGTTCCTGATTCTAGGTCAAGTATTACTGTTTGTCCATCGACACACACGACAGAATAAATAAACTTTTTATGCAAAAGTTTTTGAAGATGATCTATAGGGTGCACCGCTATGTTGTCGAGTTTACGAATTTTTGCCAAAATTGCCTGTCCGGAGTATATGAGGTCGTGCGGTAATGCGAAAATATCCATTTCTTCACTGTCGTAAGGGATGATATTCCCAAAATCGATCAATTTTACATAATGTAACTCTGACATATTATTTTCCCTTACTGCTCGGAAAACATGAATATACACATGCCAAAGCTATAGAAAAATCACGCGCATACGGCCTCTGCAGCTGTTCTTATCTTATGCATATTATGCATAAGAAACAATAGAAAATATATGCGCGTGTCCAAGACATAGTTGTATTGTTGCGCAAAACAACACTTGGGCCTTTATAAATGCGATTATGTGTACTGTTAGGTACACATAATTAGAATAAAGAAGAAATATGGTGTGACTGAATACAGTCACACAAAAAAAATTAATACCCTCACATAACAGATTTCAAAGTTCAAATAACATTATCATAATAACTATCCACGTTATAATATATTAGTTTCTTTGTATGTTAATTAATGTACAATGAGAAAACTGTAAATTTCAAATAAAATACAGTCACACTTTAATTTCACTATAAGAACTTCTGTTAAGTTTTTCTTTGTTTGACTATATATTATCGTTTTACTTTTTTTTTTAATTCAATTTTTTCAAAATTCCAACAATTTTTCAATTCAATTTTTCAAAATTTTTAACAATTTTTCATAATTTTAACTCCACTATCCCGGTTGAGCCCCCATGTGGAAAATTTAATTCTTCTTAAGTGGATTAATTATGAAAAATACTAATTATGAAAAATATTTTATTTTTGTAATTTATTTCTATATAAATTTTAATACACACAGATAAAGTAGAGAAAATATAATTTTAAATAATATAATTATATTATAATAATGATAAAATATAATATATATTGATTTGATAAATGTACTTATCTTGTTTAGTATTATGATTACTATTGCTACCACTATCCACGTCCACGGTCAGTGGTCAACCGAAGTTGAAAAAAAATTGCAAAAAGGTTGACTTTTCAATTTTTTATGAGTAAAAAACCAGCCGATAGCGGAAGTGTATATGTAATTACCAAATATGTATTCATATACCTATTTATGTATAATATAAAATGAATTGATACCAATTTTAAAAAAAATACTTTAAATTATCCCTTTAAAATGAATAACAAGAAGTTCATATTTAACATTACACACAAATATTTTCATATAGAAATATATTAAGAAAGGTCATTGATACATTATAGATCCTGATGTATATCATTGAATAATCTATTTTTATAATTACACTTGTATGTATGTGTACAAAAAGACCATATATACGATGAATACATGTGGAAAATTTAATTCTTCTTAAGTGGATTAATTATGAAAAATATTAATTATGAAAAATATTTTATTTTTGTAATTTATTTTTATATAAATTTTAATACACACAGATAAAGTAGAGAAAATATAATTTTAAATAATATAATTATATTATAATAATGATAAAATATAATATATATTGATTTGATATATGTACTTATCTTGTTTAGTATTATGATTACTATTGCTACGTCTATCCAAGTCCACGGTCAGTAGGTAGAAAAAAAATGATGTGAATTTTCTTTCCATCACACGCATTTTAAAAATCGAATTTTCTCTTAATAAACTCTCAATATTACAAATAAGTACATTTATCAAGTACATATTACAATCAATGAGAAAGATGATAATTTCATATAACAAAATTCATTATATTAAGTAATTCATTATGCATATAATTAATGTAATTTAACAAAGAAAAAAGAATAGCAACTATATATATAAAAAAAAATTAATGATATAAATTTATGATGTATGTAAAAATTGATGCCATCACACTTACATACAATCATGTATTTCACATAAATAGTACATTCATTCCATATAGTATTTACTATTATCTATTATGCATAAGGGCATAAGCAAGCAGCCTGTTGTTATTCATGTCTACAATTTATTATGTAAACCGGCCAGTTACTCTAATTTTTAAAATTGTATTAGAATTAGTTTTTACATCGCATTTAATGTTATACCAAAGACCAATATAATATACCATGATATAATAAATTATATATTCGGTCTTTGGTTATATCAAACGTTGTTTATTCATGTTAAATGCTTTAGGTATGTATGTGTACGAGATCGTCTTCAATTCACTATGGATCCTTATATATCCTTAAGGACGAGCATAAACCATACATGGAAAATAAATATTTATGATAAAAATCTCTCAAAAATGTTCAAATTCATATTTATGCTCCAGCCAATGATATTAATTTATTCTATTTTCAATACTCAAAATATACATTTACATATAAATAACACTTATATGTGTAGAATATCATATGAATTAAATGTACATTTTAAATAACATTGTGTATTGTTTAGTACTGCAAAACATTGACAGGTGTTCATTTCATTTGTGAGAGCAAAAATTTATAATAAATGAGAACAAATTCGAAACACTATGGTCCGTCTAAACAATTAGTTTTGATAACTCGATTTACAAAAACAATTCCATTATAACACAGACTGTCAGACACATTTATTGAAATCATTATAATTGTGTACAGGGTACATAACTCAAAGCAATTCGAAAAATTTTGAAAAACTTTTTTGGTTTCGATGAAGCTTTTTCGATCTTTATCATTTATGTGAGTGTGTCGTTTTTGGAAAAATTACCACTTACACTAAAAAGAAAATCTATTGAGAATAACTACTATTATCTTTGTTCATAGCCGACTCTGATAGTTTCATAATAATTTTTCGTGAAGTAAATATGATCCAGTTGTTCACCATATTGTGTTCGAATTTGGGTGTCTGTAGATTCGAAATTATCCCACAATGTTTGCAGATTTTGAAGACGTTTGTTCAAATAGTCCAACGTTTTTCAGGTCTTCGCATCATTTGTATAGTTGGCTGCTAATTTTTTGATGTCTTCACCGGTGTTTTGCTGACGAGTTACCAACTCATCCATTGACATGATGAAGTTAAAATTAAAATGAAATTGAAATTTAAAAATGAAGTTGAAAAACCACAAATGCTAAAGAAACGAATTATTGTTGTATGACTGATATATGGATTATATCACGTCGGGGTCACCAAATGTTCTTTTATTCTGATTTTGTGTATCAAATGAAATGCAGTCTAGGTGCTTGTACCTAGGCTGATACGTCGAATATATGAATGGTTCTTGTACCACTATACAAATTGTTTTTAGAAAACAGTGCTCTAAGCAGACTCACTTAGAGAAATTAAAAGTCTTGAATTCACTGTTCAAAAGGAACTGAACTGATTTATTAAAATTTCTCTATATATATGTAGGATTAATTGTAATTCATCTATCTTCACAATTAAATTAAACAATTGTATCTTTCTTTTAAAATTATTTAATGCACTTTATTGTAATAGGAAGAATGTAAATCTTATATTTAACAAAAATTATATTACTTTTTAAATTTTACTTTAACGGAGAACCTAAAGAAACAGTACCACTTTCAACTGCGGTGGTTGTGCTAGTGACTCCATATCGTTCGTTCTTATGAGATAAAGCTAACAGTAATGCTGAATTGAGAGTGGGAGATTATATCCCACATTCGGTCATTCTGACCATTATTGGCCTCCAATAATATTACTTCGAACATGGTTTCATAAATTCGGCACATGTTGAGGTTTGTCGCGGACCTTCATGAAAACCAACTTTATCTACATCGTATGTGTCATTTTGCTTTACCTTCGTAATCTTGTATGGACCCAGAAATTTCGGACGAAGCTTCATTCCTGGTCCTGCTTGAGTTCTTTTGATCGTAACTACAGTGTGTTTCACTACAGAAAATATTCGATTTTATATACAACCTTTTAGTTACAAATAAAATTTTTTGCCTATATAAGGAGCAATCAAATCTCTAATTCGCAGTATAATTTTTTTGCTGTAAGTGGCATTAATTAGTTTTTACAATATTAGAAGTGAAATCAGTTCATATTACAAGGTGCGGTTTGAAGCAGCATTTTTAGTTAGCCATCCTAAGGGACCAAAAATGACCGTAGCAGAAGCAGTTAGGTATCTAAAAAAATCAAGATTCTTCATTAGAATATGGAATCAACGTCAGCTGGAAACTGGTTTTGTAGATAACGTGCATAAAAAGGACAGGCCTCGATCTACAACAAAGCGCAACGATAAGACAATAGAGAAGATATTTTTAGAAAATCCTTCAATATCGATTCGACAAGCACATGAAAAGTTATTGAAAAAGGGTATAAACATCTCCACTTCAACTATTCAGCGACGTCTCAAAGAATTTCAAATAAAAACTTGTCAACGATGCAAAAACCTTTATTGACAAGTTCCCATATGGAAAAAAGGTTACCATGGGCCCGAAAGAATATTAACCAAGATTGGAGTAATGTAGTCTTCACAGATGAGGCTTCTTTTCTCGTTTCAAATCTTTTGAGACGTGCTTGGACGAAAAAAGTTGATCGATACATAGAACGTTCTGTAAAACACCCTGCAAAGGCACACGTTTATGGGGCCTTTTGTCAAAAGGGGTTCGGTTATTTGATATGCTTCACGGGGATACTGGATGCGAAACGAATGACCAAAATATATAAAAATGGGTTGTTACGATTAACAAATAACTGGTTTGGACACGGAAATTTAGATTGGATTCTTCAAGAAGACAATGACCCCAAACATCGGAGTCAACTTTGCACCCAGTGGAAATCTCAAAATGGGATCAATACTATGGATTGGCCTTCACAATCTCCAGATTTTAACCCTATTGAAAATGTGTGGGCTTACATGAAGCAGAAATTACGAGGGTTAAAAATAAAAAACACAAATCATTTAATTCGAGTGCTAAAGGAATTTGGAAGAACCTTAGTGAGGAGTACGCCAAGAAATTAGTGGAAAGTTGTGATGAAAGATGCCGCCATGTTATTGAAGGGAGTGGAGACTGGACGAGCTATTGAATATAACGCGAATTAGAGTTTATATAGCTGATTAAAATAAAGTTTATACCTAGTCAAAACAATCATTCGTTTTTTCTTTTTTGAGTACTTTCTGTAGTGAAACACACTGTAAATTCCCCAAAGCATACTTTGTTGGTGGGCTTCTTTTTCGATTATAATAATTCCTATTCTCATTTTGAATTTTTCTTATACCTAATTTTGCTTCTGCTCGCAACTGATCCCTTTTATCAATAAATGTTTTGGTTATTTCCTCATCCATTGCCTCTTTAATCTTAATATCATCCGTCTTCTTCATTCTTTTTCCAATCAACAATTCGAATGGTGACATATTTACACTTCTTTGGTATGTCGAGTTTAATATTCTTTGAACGCCATCAATATATTGATACCATTTGGTCGGGTGATCTGAGGACAATTTAGATAAAACTGCTATTATTATTGAATTTTTACGTTCGACCTGCCCGTTTGCTCTTGGTAAACCAGTGGTTATCTTATGATGAATTATGTTTTCATTTTTAGAATAGTTTTCAAAATCTTCACTTGTAAAAGCTGTACCTCTATCAGAGATTATTTGACATGGATTTCCAAAAGTTTTCTTTTGCGATTCTAGTCTACTTATTACCTCTTTGCTGGTAGTGGATTTAACGGGGTATATCCAGACGAACTTGGTGAAGTCATCAATGACAACGAAAATGTGTTTATACTGCTTACTTGTGCTTTCTAGTGGACCCATATGGTCAATGTGATATGTGTGAAGAGGTTCATCACTCTTTTCTCTGGAATGCAAAAATCCTTCTAATTTACCAGCCTTTCTATTATTCAAAATGCACTTCACGCAGTTTTTGATTATCTTTTCAACTTTGTCTTTTAAATGTTCAATAAAAAACTCTTGAGCTATAACCTCCGCCGTTCTAACATTTCCAAAGTGTCCTTTTTCATGAGCAGCTTTAATAATATTTTCTTCCATTGTATTGGGTACCACTATTAATTCTACGCCTTTTTCAAATTTATATAGAATACCATTCTTTGAGCAATAGTTATCGTAGGGTCTACTTTTTAAAATTTCTGCAACTGCCTTCAGATGTTCGTCTTCCTTTTGTGCTAACTTTATTTTGTCACTAAGGCCATCCTCATTTAGCATCATGACGTATCTGCTAAGAGCATCTACATGTCTCATCCTTGAACCACTCTGATGTTCCACTTTGTTGAATCCAGTCAACATAATATGACCTGAAAATATAAAAAAAAGAAAATAAATTAATAATTAATTAATGTTACAATATTAATACATAACAAAACAATAGAACACTACACACAAAACATAGAACAACATAAAATGTAAACATAAAAACATAACCAAAACTACATATATCACAATCACAAAACTATTTACAAAACACCACAAAAAAAATTACATAATTATTATTATTAATTACACTAAAAAATACATAAATAGTCACACAACAATATAATTAAATTAAAACACTACACTAATTACAAAATTATAACATTTAAACAGAAAATAAAAATACAATATTACACAACATCACAAATACACTATATTTGGCACTTTCTAAAAAAAATGTACATAAATGTAAACAAATATTTACCAAGTTATTTGATTAATTATTAACTGTTCCAATTCCAAATAATCACTATCAAATGTACCAGCCGAATTGAAAATTACCGGCTAATATCATTCACAATCGAAAAATGCACCATATGTCACATCAGTTACCATTCGGAAAAATGTTCCAATAAGAAAGACAGACGATGAAACAAATAGAAAATTTATCACCAACGGGGAAAATAGAAAATTCCAGAGTTTGCAAATTTTGCTATATAAAGAATGAAATTCGCAGAAGAATTTGTCTTTTGCGATTACCTGCCTATATGACGTGTTGAGTCTGAATCAGGGAAAACTAAAAGATCAAAACAAACCAGGACGTGTTGAGTCCTATAAAAATCTAGCGTGCTGAGCTAGTAAATAGGGATCGTTAGGAATTTCTGTAGAAATACTTGCAATTTCTACAGAAATTAGGGCAAGTTAGGCCAATTTATCTACGTCGGGAAACGTGTTGAGTTTCCAAGTCCAAATTTAAAGGAGCACTTAGAAATTTTTTCATAAATTTCTAAGCAACAAAATTTTTTAAAGTATAAAATAAAGAAAGGGACTTAGAAATTTTTTCACAAATTTCTAAGCATTAAAAATTTCCAAGTATAAAATTAAAAGAAGACTTAGAAATTTTTTAACAATTTCTAAGCATCGGACAATTGCAAAGCATAAAATTTAAAGAAACTTAGAAATTTTTATTGAAAAATTTCTATTTGCTAAACCAAGAGCTACGATATTTGGTTGACACGAAATTTATATTCAATTCATCGAATCCACGAAATTTCTCATCATAATTTATTTGGGAAAAATAATTGCTGATAATAAAATTAATTTTCCGGAAGTCATTGGACGGTTAAAATTTTGAATTTTAAATCTTCAAGCTCGGGTACGAAGTTTCTTCAATCAACGCACTCAAGCATTAGTAACGCCATCTGTATCAGCGAATTTTAATTAAATTAATTTTGTAATTGCATTTTTAAATTAAAATTAATAATAGATTAAAATTCTTATTTGAAAAAATTGACATTTATTGTAAACTAAAGTAAATTTATTTTTTGAGAAAATTAGTAGAGTTATTATTTTTGAAAATTATTAATTTTGAATTAAATTTTGCTAGTAGATTATTATTTTTAAATTTTGAATTATTTTTAAAAATAAGAAAAGTTGCAACTTAAACGTAAATTTTGTAACGATATTTTTAAAAATTAGTAAATTTATTGAGTAAATTAAAGTCATATATATATGTATACATTTAAATTATAATTAAATTTTCATTATCCTTTTATTATTTAAAAATTTAGTATTTGTAATTAGAATTAAGTTTTGAATTGTTAGATTTAAGAGATTGATTTTTAATAAAGATTTTTTATAACGTTTTGTAAAAGATTGTGTTCTTATTTATAAAATTGAAACCGGCTCCTTATTTTATTTTTATTGTTAAATTAAATCATTTTGAGGATTTAACATTTGGTCCTTCGAGCCGGATATAAATAAAAACACAATTTTTATTAAAACATTAGTTCAAAATTAGAAACATTTTTATTTACAATACAACTTCGTAAGTTTTGAAATCAATCTGTAAAAAATGGATAACATACAAAATTTAATCAAATTGCAAAAAAATTTAGAGAAAGAATTAGGTAGCGTTACTATTAGAATAAAAAAGAATCTAAATGAAGATCAACCGGTTAATGTCTACGAACGTAGAATTCAAAAGTTGAATGAACTAACTGATAAGTTCAAAGATAATCATTATTTAATATGTCAAGCAGAAGATTGTAATAGTACAACTGAATATCTTGATCAGAATAAGTATGACGAATTTGAAGAAACATGTTTCAATTTAATTACTGAGCTACAAGAAAAAATTAATTCGTTAACCAAAGCTGGTAACGCATCTAATGACGATTCTACACATATCACAACACTCGTATCTCCACAAAAATCTAAAATAAGGTTACCTCCTATATCTCTACCTAAATTCGATGGCACATACAAATCTTGGCGTTCATTTAAAGACTTATATACCAATCTAATACACAATAATAAGGAGATTTCGGAGGTTGAAAAATTACATTACTTAAAGTCTTGTGTTTCTGGTGAGGCTGCAAGAATTATTAAGCCGTTTGAAGTTATCGGAATAAACTATCATAAAGTTTGGCAAACTTTAGAAAAAAGGTTTAACAATAATAGGGTGTTAATCAACGCGCAACTAGAAAAATTGTGTAAACCAAGTCTAGCAAAATCTGAAAATGCTCAATATATGAAGGACGTTCTTAACAACACTGAAGAAATTCTTCATGAATTGAAAACATTGAAAGTTAATACCGAAAATTGGGATCCAATCATCATTTATCTCACACTACAAAAATTACCACCAGAAACTCGAGAGCTTTGGGAAATAAAACAAAGTGAGAAAAATGAGGTAGCTACATTTAAAGAATTAGTAGAATTTCTAGAATCACGTTTCAGAGTATTAGAAGCCATCAGTACACCTAAACAAAACAATGTTTCCTTGTTCGAAAATAACAAAACTAATAACCATATTACTCGATGTCCAAAGTGTAAGTCTGATCATAGACTCTGGCACTGTACGAAATTTAAATCATTATTAGCTGTAGAGAGAATGAATTTCATAATCAAAAATAATTTATGTACAAACTGCCTCGGACCAGGTCATAGATACATCAACTGTACAAGCAAATTTTCATGCAAGAAGTGTATGAAGAAACACCACACGTTATTACACGATCATTTTAATACATCGAATTCATTATCGAAACATCAGACTTCTGCTCAATCTCATGAAAAAGAAGATTCAGTAAAAAATTTCTTTTCAACAAATGTAAACGAAACACTGCTAGCTACAGCACAAGTGAAGATAAAAGACGCTAAGGGTCAACTACAAACTTTGAGGGCTCTGATTGACTCAGGGTCTCAAGCAACATGTATTACCGCTGCGGCGATAAAACGTTTGAAGCTCTCTAACACACGAACCAATCAACTCATCAGTGGACTCAACCAGAGCAGTGCCACTAGAGCAAAATCACAGACCGTATTCACATTGGAATCGGTAGACGGAGATTATAAGCAGAGAGTAAAAGCGCTAGTGGTAAACAGTATCACTAGCCAACTACCCACACAACACATTGAAACAACAGGTTTCGATCATTTAGAAAATCTAAAGCTAGCTGATCCTAACTATAATATTCCAGACAATATAGATTTGCTGTTAGGAGCAGAAGTGTATGCTGGTATTATTCGAGAAGGAATAATACGATCTGACAAATTAAATCAACCAATAGCAATAGAAACAGAATTGGGTTGGATTGTGATGGGCAACACAGGACGTGTCTCACAATCAACTAAAGTATTCATGTTACGCACACATGAACCACGTACTCTCGGTGAACAATTGCAACAATTTGTAGAACAAAATACGGAAAATGATAGAGCAACAAACATTCGAAAAATGCTTCGAAAAACCCTTATTCCGTTGAAAAGGTCAAAACTATGAAAAAATCATATCGACACAGGGTCGATGATAAAACGATTATTCGGTTTACATATTGGAACAGACAGAAAATTATTGCAAAAATACCACAGAAAAATCTAATAGAAGATTAACTATAACTGAATATGAAAATCAGGAACTAAAATCAAATAGAAAGTGTAAAATGATGATTGAATTAGTAATTTAAAAAATGAATGGTAACAGACAATGAATAAAAACAGAACAAAATTTTGCTTCACAGTAATCCTTTATTTATAATTAACGATGCAATTACATAAGTCGTAGAAACAGTACATTAAAAACAAATCAACAAAATACAATAATATATTACTTTTTTGCCGTTCCGGGAGGATGTTGAATCCAGTCAACATAATATGACCTGAAAATATAAAAAAAAGAAAATAAATTAATAATTAATTAATGTTACAATATTAATACATAACAAAACAATAGAACACTACACACAAAACATAGAACAACATAAAATGTAAACATAAAAACATAACCAAAACTACATATATCACAATCACAAAACTATTTACAAAACACCACAAAAAAAATTACATAATTATTATTATTAATTACACTAAAAAATACATAAATAGTCACACAACAATATAATTAAATTAAAACACTACACTAATTACAAAATTATAACATTTAAACAGAAAATAAAAATACAATATTACACAACATCACAAATACACTATATTTGGCACTTTCTAAAAAAAATGTACATAAATGTAAACAAATATTTACCAAGTTATTTGATTAATTATTAACTGTTCCAATTCCAAATAATCACTATCAAATGTACCAGCCGAATTGAAAATTACCGGCTAATATCATTCACAATCGAAAAATGCACCATATGTCACATCAGTTACCATTCGGAAAAATGTTCCAATAAGAAAGACAGACGATGAAACAAATAGAAAATTTATCACCAACGGGGAAAATAGAAAATTCCAGAGTTTGCAAATTTTGCCATATAAAGAATGAAATTCGCAGAAGAATTTGTCTTTTGCGATTACCTGCCTATATGACGTGTTGAGTCTATTATTTTTGAAAATTATAAATTTTGCTAGTAGATTATTATTTTTAAATTTTGAATTATTTTTAAAAATAAGAAAAGTTGCAACTTAAACGTAAATTTTGTAACGATATTTTTAAAAATTAGTAAATTTATTGAGTAAATTAAAGTCATATATATATACATTTAAATTATAATTAAATTTTCATTATCCTTTTATTATTTAAAAATTTAGTATTTGTAATTAGAATTAGATTTAAGAGATTGATTTTTAATAAAGATTTTTTATAACGTTTTGTAAAAAATTGTGTTCTTATTTATAAAATTGAAACCGGCACCTTATTTTATTTTTATTGTTAAAATTAAATCATTTTGAGGATTTAACACACTTCGAAATCAAATTCACTTAATGTTAGCACAAAACGAGCTATTCTTGGTATCAAGTCCTTTTTGTCCATTGTTTGTTTGAACGCGACGCAATCGGTTATAATTTTACAATTTTGCCCAATAAGATAAATTCTAAATTTTTGGAGTGATTTGACTATCGCTAGAACTTCGAGTTCATAGCCTGCGTATTTTTTTGTTCAGCTTTTGTCGTTTTTCTGCTGTAGTAATATACGGGGTGAAATGCTCCGTCATCCTCAGATTTTTGAAGAAGTATAGCACCGAAACCTAACTCACTCGCATCTGTATGAACCTGTGTTTCTGCTCCTCTTTTATAGATGCTCAATACTGGTTCATTGTTAAATCCGTAAAATTTAATTTAACATTGAACTGTAGAAAGGTGCAAATTCAAAAAAAAAGGAATATAAAATAAAAACACAATTTTTTCACAAACGTTATAAATTTTATTTAACTCAATGTCTTAACCTAACAATTGAATTTTAAATCTAATAATAATGCACTAATCAATTTAATAATAATAAAAAAATACAATGAAAATACAATACTTTTAAAAAAAAAACGGAAATGAAAAAATTTTAATATTTCAAATGTTTAAAATTCAAAAAAAATTCAAATTTTAAAAGTATGCAACAAATTTAATAAATAATTTACAACGGAAATAGAAAATATTATAAACGAAAATTTATCAAAATAAAATTTTAATTATAAATGATTAGAGATTTTTTTTTAAAAATTTTCAAAATTTAATTTCAAATTTTTAATTTAATTTATTTTACTACTTAAAACCTAAATGTCGACGGTATAGATCGATCTATACGTTGAAATGTTGATTGAAGATTTAGTTTCCGGTTGTTGAAGTAGTTTCGGTTGAAAATGGTTGCCCTCTAATGTGAACAGCGATAAATAGATGTTCTGTATACGCAGTATACAAGATGTAATTTTCCCGACGGCGATTCAAATTTATATTTATCAAGCAGAATCGAAGTTTTTTCTGATCAAATTTTCTAAGTGTTTATTGACTTCAAATTGCCCGCAATTTTATAATTTTTCTAAGTCCTTTTTTTTAAAATTCAATTTAGCAAAATTTTTCTAAGTATTTGATATAAAATTTTTCTTTCAATAAATTCGTTGTCCGCAGCAGAAATTTTCTAAGTGTTTGAAAATTTCTCAACTTTATAATTTTGTTAAAAATTTATGAAAAATTTTTGCTAAGTGCTTACCAATTTTACACTTAGCCGAACTTTCCACAAATTTTCTAAGTACTCTGCTAATTTAGTACTTAGCCGATGAAAAAAATGCTACCAATTTTTCCTATATTTTGTAAAAAAATTATAAGTTTTTTTTTACAAAATTCCTAACAACCCTATTGTACTAGCTCAATACGCTAGATTTTAAGTAGGACTCAATACGTCCAGGCTGATGAGGCGATCTTTTGTTTTCCCTGATTCAGTCTCAATACGACAATTTAGGCAGGTAATCGCAAAAGACAAATTCTTCTGCGAATTTCATCCTTTATATAGCAAAATTTGCAAACTCTGGAATTTTCTATTTTCCCCGTTGTTGATAAATTTTCTATTTGTCTCATGTTCTTGTCTTTTTTTATAAAACCGTTTTTTTTTCAAATTGTGTCTGGTTATTCGAGTGATAATTTATGGTAATTGTGAATAACTTTGATTGTTAACTATATTCAGCTGGTACCTTTTTGATAGATCTGATAGTACTGGTAATTCAGCTTCTATTTTGACAATGATCATTCGTTTAATTGGAACAACTGATAAACTTGGTAAGTAAAAATGTCAAATATATAAATTTGTGATAGATGTGTGATAATTGTATTTTATTTTGTGTATTATTTAGTTATTGTGATTTAAATGTTTTTTGATTTGTGATTAGTGTCTGTGATATGTGTTATTAATTATATTATTATGTTATATGTATTGAATTATATTGTGCAGTGTGAATAATTTTATTTGTTTAATGATTGTAAATAATTTTGTGATTGTACATAGTTTTGTGTGATATGTTTTTGGTTATGTTGTTTGTTTACTTTTGTGTTGTTCTGTTTGTGTATTTGTTTATGGTTTTTTTTATTTGTTATTAATTTATTTATTTATTACTATTATTAATAACTTTTATTTTTTCTTTTATTTTCAACATTCATCTGCTAACTTTTCTTTCAAAACTTTGAAACATTCTGTCTCTTTATCTTTGAATTGAAATTTCTTATCTTTCTTAATCAGATCACTCAATGGTCGAGCCAGAATAGAATAGTATGGAATAAATTTTCTAAAGTATCCTGCGAGCCCAAGAAAACATTGCACGTCTTTGATGGTTCTCGGTTCTGGAAAGTTTATAGCTGCAGCAATTTTTTCTTTTGATGGATAAATTCTGTTATTCTCCACTATACTATATAACCAAGAAATTCAATTCGCCTTAGTAGGAATTGACTCTTCTTAAAATTAATTATTAATCCATAATCTCGAGCCCTTTGCATGATAATCTTTAGTCGCTCAATACCTTGTTTCTCATCTTTTGCAAGAATTATGATGTCATCGATATATATTATTATTATAATGCCTTCGTTTTGAAAATCTCTGAAAATCGTATTAATATAGCGTTGAAAATGTGCAGGCGAATTGCAAAAACCGAATGGAACTTTTTTAAATTGAAACTGTCCTTTATATGTTACAAAGGAAGTATATTTTCTACTGCATTTCTCTACATCTGCATGAAAAAATCCATTCTTTAAATCTATTGTACTAAATACTTTTGCATCTCGTAAATTATCAATTTGGTCTTCTAAGTTCGGCATTGGGTATCTGTCCTTTACCACCACTTTATTCAATCTCCTAAAATCATTGCATACTCTAGGTGAACCATCCTTTTTTTTAACTACTACTACCTGACTCGCATATTCAAAAGAACATGGTTCTATGATATCATCCTTCAACCACTCTTTGACCTGTTTGTCAACAACTTCCCTATCAGCGAATGGTAATCTTCGTGGACTACTGTAAATCGGCGTTTCATCTTTAATGATAATCTTCATTTCCATATCGAGTGATTTTACCTTCATTGGTTCATAATTTTTTACCAATTCTTGAATTTCTTGCTGATACTGTAGTTCTCTTATGTGGCTCGTCAGGGCTCTCGATGTTTATATTTAGTATATCGGCTTCTTCTACCGGCTTATAAATCTCAATACCATATTTGTTGATGCGCAGTTCTACTGACGTTAAAAATTCCCTCCCAAGTATAATCTTATACTTTATGCTATCCTTTAGTACAACTCGAAAGTGAATACTATAGTTTTTTTCATCTATTGTCAGGTTTGCTCGTACACTTCTGTTAGTTGTAATTTCATTACCAACTAAGTCCACTAAATTCATGTCAATTGTTTCAAACGTTTGTAAGTCAGCTGAATCTACTACATCTTGGCGTATTAAATTGACGTCACTTCCTGTGTCTGCTAATGCAATAACCTCGACTTTGTTTATTTTCACTTCCTTACACATAATTGTGATTGGTGACCCGTTAATTAAATTAACCGGTTTACTTCTTTCCGTCTTGGACATAATCTGCTCAGAACATTCTGTAGATATATGTCCAAATCTGTTGCATTTAAAACATTTCATGCCAAGGTCTTTGCTACTACAATCTTTAGCTCTATGACCTTTGCTACCACAATTAAAACATCGTTGCATCTGGTTTGCTTTTCGATGACTCAGGCTTCTTAAATGGTCCAAGAGTTCTAGTTTTATTGTTTTTACTTAAATTATTGTTTTCACGTTCGGTACGATAAGCTGCATAATGTCGAAGCTTCTCTTTAAAATCTTTCAAATTCTTTGTTCCATATAACATGATCTTGTTTGATGGTAAGTCTGATATTCCTTCAATCACATATTGAATCAATGATAGGTCCTCTACCTGACCTTTACTCGCAATTTCTTTCATAGTCAAATAATATTCATAAACGTTTTCTTCTTGTTTCATTTTCCTTTTCATTAGAGTCTTATGTACATCTGCTGCACTTATATTCAAACCAAACTCTGTCAGTAAAGCTTTTTTCATCTTACTCCAGGTATTCAAATTCTTCTCTGACGAAATAAAAAGTTTAGTCAACCCTTTAAGTGACTTCTTAGCGAACAAAAATCTTCATTACAAAAAGTTCATTACAATTTAACATTGTCGTCAATTCTTCATAGTCTGCAATCCATTGCTCTACAGTATAATTGCCTTTTCCATCAAAAGGACGTAACGTGTCTTCAACATCCTTGAAACTAATGGTACATGCACTCCATTGCTTACACATCTCCATTGTAGGGTCATTACTGGCTTCTTTGTCAATTTGATTTTCACTTTGTTTATAAACATTGTCTTCTTCACTACCTTCACTATTGATATCGTCTTCATTATCTTCTTTGTCGTCATCGTTGTCATCTTCATCGTCTTCATCTTCGATGTCTACAGACAGCGTCTTTAAGTCTGTAAGACATTCCATAAGCTTCTTAATAGTGTCGTGTATTTCCTCTTCACAATATTTACCCAACAAAAAGCATATTGTTGTTATGTCTCTTTCTGAAAATTGTTCTTCTATAAACTTTATTTTCTGATTGTACTCTTCTGTGTCTTCCTGAAATGTAAACCCTGCAAATTTTCTCAAATTTGATCTGTTTTTTCTTGATGCATCTGTACCGTATATAAGAGTATGCAACAGCTTTGCTGATTTAGTCGTCATGGTATTAATGTTCGCGGCAATAATAGGGATATCACCCAATCTCAATTCACGTTTACTTGTCATTTTCCTTATGTACTACAAATTAAACGATTCAAGAGTACTGTTCCTTCTTTTAGCTTCTCCGTTGTTCTTAAAACTGACGCGTAGTACAAATTACTTCTTGCGATTATTTTGACATATTTTCTGTAAATTTTATATCTATTTATGCAAATATCTGATTTAATTATAATTTATTAAATTTTCTTACAGCTATAATTTTTATATGTATTACAATAAAAAAAAATATATACAGGGTGATTCTCTATCGGATGAAAACCTTGAGACAGGTGATTGGTCGTGCCGAGAAACGAAAAAAATTGTATTGAAGGGGGGGGGGGGGGGGTCTATTCTCAAGGGGTAAGGAGTTACGGGACTACGAAGTTTTTTTTTTAGGTCAAGTCACTTGTTCCGTATTTGCTGAAGATTATATTATATATAATATAATATAAAAATATAGATTATATTTATTATAATAGATTATATTAAGAGATTATATAATTATCTGGAGATTATATCCCACATATATAATTTTAAAATACATAGACTTAAAGATAAAATGCTTAATAAACTAAATATTATAATTATTGTCATACATAGCTATACATACTTATTATTGATTAAGTAATTTACTTTTAATATTTAACATTATCTTAATAAAATTGAAGTAAACAAAAGTGTCAAATTATGTATATAAAACAAATTGAGAATTACTTAAATTAAGTTTAAATTTGTATATAATAAAAGAAAGAAAAAACAAAGTATCAAATTACGTCTGAGAAATTGTGAAAATTATGATTGAAATTGCTTACTTTGCATATTATTTATTTATTTAAAAGAAATTAATTTAAATTTGTTTAATGTAATCTAAAAATATAATGTGAACTTATTCTAATGTTTTATGTTTTGTTCTTATCGAACAACTATGTTTCTAATTTTCGTCAATCAAACATCAATTTTAAAAATTATGTTGAAAAAATTGAAGAAAATGAATAAGTCATTGAATATCTTTCTTAAAATTAATGAAAGTAGTTTTTATTGTGAGACAACATTTTTAGAAAAACATTTATTCAATTCAAAACAAATTATTTTACCAACTAATGTTAAAAATCTCTATTTTAAATGTAGATTATTATTATTATTATTTTAAAATTAGACATTTAAACAAAGAAATTACAAACAATAAAACTACTCCTATCAACTTTACAGACAAGACTGTTATAGCGGACTCAGCTCACAATAACTTAATTGCTGATTCCAGTAGCAATGTAGATGGCATAACTTTAGCCTCTACATCTACTTCTATCTCTATTCCCGATAAGATACCTCAAAATACATTTGAGATTCACACAAAACATATTTTAAACTTTGATAAAAAATCAAAAAAACAATTTGCTAAGTTCGTTAAACAGGAAGGCGATAACTTCCTGAACTCCGGACTTACAATAACTGAATATATACAAACTTACCCTACGGTTCGTATCCCCTTCGAACCAACTTTTAAAAAACTAACCTCATCAACCTCTTCATCCGTTCCTACATCAGATGATGAGTCTATGGATGTTTCTTCTGCTCATTAAGAGCATTCTAAACTTCCATAGCTTCTGAAAATCTCTAGTCTTAAGATCTAATTTATTTTGTCTAACAAAATTAAATTTAGATCCTTTCATGTCGAGCTTGCAAACATCATCTCGTAGGCTCACCTGTTTGCAATGGAATATGAGAGGTTTTCGTGCCAACCAGCACAACTTGGAACTTCTCATTCACCAGTATAAACCACATGTCATCCTTCTACAGGAAACTCTTTTATTTTCTCAAAATGGGCCCTTGAACTTTCGAGGTTATAGTCGTTACTTCTCTGACAGCTCTTCCTCGACTCGTTCACAGGGAGTTGCAATCTTAGTATGGTCAAGTATAAGTCACTCTCTTCTCAACATATCAACTAATCTCTTAAATGTGTCTATTACTGTACACACATCTCCTCCAGTGACTTTTTCTTCCTTATATATTAAAAGAACCGACGTTATTAGTTCTTCCATTTTAAATAACTTTATAAATCAACTCCCTTTCTCTTCTATAATTGGTGGCGATTTTAACGCCCATCACCACTTCTAGGAAGACCGTAGGATCGACCCCAGGGGATCTCTCTTGGCGGATTGGATCTCGAATTCTTCTTTTTCGCTCTTAAATGATGGTGCCCCTACCTTCGTCTCATCGATTCATCATACTACCTCTGCAATAGATCTCACTTTAGCCACAAATAATATTGCTAGCGAATTGTCTTGGATACTCCATGACAATCCAGAGGGTAGTGATCATTTTCCTATTCTAATTTATAGTGATAAAGAGCTAGCTAAGCGTAGAATTTCTCCTCGACTTGCTGAAGCTAAGGCTAACTGGGAACTTTTCTCCCAGCTTTCGCTTCAACATGATCGAGCTTTTCCAGATAGCAGCAATGTCAATAAAGAAGCAGTCAGTCTAAAGAAAATTATCCGATCTGCTGTTTTCTCTTCAATACCCTTAGTTCGTACTGATACTTGTCCTAGACCTCCTTGGTTTGATAATAACACTAAAAATCTGATCAAGGATAAAAATATAGCATGGAAGAACTATCAAAGATGTCCTTCGGCAAACAATTCCATCAATCTCAAAAGACTTACCGCTCAAGTGAAACGAGCTATCAGAGTAGCAAAAAAGGCCTCTTGGCAGGCATTTGCTAGCTCTATAGTCCTTTTCGATGCCTGGATGAAGGTGAAACGCCTCTATGGCAAACCTACTTCCTCCGTACAATCCCTTCTGACCGTTGATGGGGCTATCACCGATCCACTTGAGATAGCGGACGAATTCGCATCTGCCTGGTCTTCGGTTTCCAGCGATATGAACATGCCGGAATCGGTTATGAATGTTAAGAACCTATTCTCGATTGAAGAGTCCTACCATGTGAGATTTAATTTGTCTTGTGAGGTTTCACTTAGGGAACTAGATGATACATTGAATTCCTTCAGTGGAACATCCCCTGGGGAGGACCAAATAAGCTACAATATGTTGAGGAAACTACCGATTGAGATTAGGGTTAGAATCGCCAAACTTTATTCGAACATTCTTAACAGTGGAACTTTCCCTCAGGACTGGAAATTAGCCACCTTAATACCTATTCCGAAGAGAACCTCTAGTTCAAAACGCGCTCTGGATTTCCGTCCTATTTCTCTTCTCCCTTGTTTATCTAAAACATTGGAGAGGATCATGGGATGTCGGATCCGGAGGGTTATTGAAGATCTTTTACATCCTGGACAGCATGGTTTTCGACCCCGCAGAGGGACTATTACACTCCTTCATGACTTCTTTGTCAGCTAGAGATCACGCTAGTGTCATTTCTCTTGACCTAGAGAAGGCATACGATAAGATTCCAGCCGTATTCGTATGTCGTAAGCTGATCTCTTGGGGTGTTGACCCATGTTATGTTAAAACTGTTTATAGTTTTATGTCTAACAGGCAGGTTAAGGTTAGAACTAATGGTTACTACTCTAGTCGTTATACTCTGGATAATGGGATTCCACAAGGTTCCCCCCTCTCTACTACGTTACTTTTAGTCTATTTGGATTCGTTACTGGTGGCTCTAGCAAGATATCCAAGTGTTAAAGTCTTGGTTTATGCTAACAATATTTTGCTCAGTGTCACAAATAGCACTCCGGAGACTATGGACGAACTTCGTAGAGCTTCAGAATTCTCCATCAGTTGGGCAGAAGGTGGGAGAATTCCGCTTGAAAAAGTGGATTTCATTCACATGTGTAGGAAAAGAAACTGTATTGTTCATCACATTCAGTTATTTTCACGCGCGATATCCCCCCTAAGGAACTTGAGGATTTTAGGTATTCATTTTAATAAGAGACTCAACTGGTTAGACCACGTCAATGTTGTGGTGATTAAACTTAAAAAGGTTCGTAATCTCATAAAATCACTTGCAGCAGGAAAAATGGGTGCTTCCCCTAGCTCACTCATTCATATTGCTAACACCTTAATTATTGGTATTGTAGGTTATGGCCTATCCCTTTTTGGTGATATCTCACTTTCTTCTAAAAAGAAGATACAAACTGCAATAAATTCTATCCTAAGGGTTGCTTCTGGTGCCTTTCGTTCCACCCCAATACCCATTCTCTTAGCAGAGTGCGGCTGTTGGGAAATCGAGGATAGAATCATGAAATCCAGACTGAGGTTTGCTGCCAGACAGATGGCTGATCCTAGATCTCCTCTGTTTGACATCATTTGGGACTTTCTAGAAAATAGTTATAGAAACAGATTTTCTTCCCTACGTAGAACTGGAATGTCTATTCCACGTCTTGTGGGTTCTCTTCCTTCTCGCCTCTTGCTCCCATCCTTTGTTAAACTTTTCCTCCCCAACCCCAGCCTGTTACAAAACTACATTACGGACGACCTTAGTAGATACAATAGGGATGCTTTCAGTCCTGATGTTTTCCGTTCTCTGCATGCTGAGCTTTGTGAGGAGTATGGAGATAGACTACAGCTTTATACTGATGCCAGTAAAACCTCTGCTGGTGTTGGTATAGCAGTTATCCGTAAACATGGTTCGCATGGATGGAAGACGGTGATAAGTAAGGGTTTACCAATTGACACTCAAGTCTTTGATGCTGAACTAGTTGCTGTGTGGTTTGCTGCAGCTAGGAAAGCTAAAAATGGCAGAGGTCTGGTGATTTTTACGGACTCTCTGTCTGTCATTCATGCGCTAAAAATCTCGGAAACGATGATTACTTATTACACTTAGTGAGGAGTATCGTTTGCCAATATGACATTCGTATTTGTTGGATACCTGGGCATGTGGGTATTGTAGGTAATGAAATGGCAGACCAGGCCGCCAAAGCAGCCATTGGTGAGAATAGGGAGTCTGTCCATTTTATTCCTCCTAGCCCTAACGCCATTTTCAGGATAGGTATGAGCCAATTGAAAAAGAAAAGGCTGGCTACCTTCCTTGAGATTGGTTCAGACACTACACGTGAATATTGGGAGATTAACCGTGATCTCTCTGCTCCAAGATTCAATCCTCTGTTAGGTAGGGCTCGGCAGACTTCACTGATTAGATTGAGAACTGGACATACGAGGTTGACCCATCTACGCACATCTAATGGCAGAGTTGGCTCAACTTGCCCTTACTGTAACTGCTGCCGACATAGAAACGTGACAAGTCTACTACTCAACTGCCCAACTATTAGAAATAGACTAGCAGCACTAGGGTTCTCAACCTTGAGTAGGGCTGAGCTTCTGGATCCGTCTCAGGACCAGAACTCCTCTCTATTCAAGTTACTGACTGACCTCGACTTATACAGACAACTGTAGTACCTATGAGCCCGTACCAGTGCTTACAAGCTAATTTTCTTTTATTTTGTTACTTTACATACAATACTGGACTTTACATAACGTACGCCTTTAACCTATACTGGACACTATACTGCACTTTTGTTTTCAGGTTTTAATGTTATTGTGTTATTAGCTCGCCTCTAACTCTTCACCATCCTTCTCATAGCTATGCTGTGGGTGGGGTGGTGTAGATTTTGTAGTCTAGCTTTGCATCTTTTATTTGTTCATTAGTATTAAGTTAATCAGTAAGGTAGGCCTTCAGCCATAAGTTGCTTATTAAAGTAGTTAGCCTTCAACCATAAGTTGCCAACTAAATTAGGTAGGCCTTCAGCCATAAGTTATTAATTTAATTAGGTAGGCCTTCAGCCATAAGTTGCTTTATTTCTAGTTTTTTGGGTTTACTATAAGTAAGGTGTAAGGGCATTTTTAAGATTATGCCTTCTGCAATAAGTTTTCTAGTAGTAGATTCTATCATTGTTAGTTTAAGTAAAGATGTATGTGACCGCCAAAAGGCCCTTGAGGGTCGTGGTGTGGGCAGTAGGGAGGCAGTTTACTGACCTCTCTGCTTAATAAATAATAATAATAATATTAAAAGGTACTCTTGTAATTTTTTTTAGATAACTTGATAACTATGTCTTCTTTTTCAATTTGTTGTATAGATTCCAAACACTCAGGAAGAATGGCTACAAATATCAGAGGATTTCAAAAACATCTGGCATTTTCCTCACACTCTGGGAGCAATAGATGGGAAGCATGTTAGGATTATTGCTCCCACTCATTTTGGTTCGACATTTTACAATTATAAAATATTCTTTAGCATTGTTCTTTTTGCTTTAGTAGATGCTCATAGCCGATTCATTTTCATAAATGTAGGCGCTAATGGGAAGTCATCAGACAGTACTATTTTTCAAAATAGCTATTTGTATAAAGGTTTAAATACAAATAGTTTAAAAATTCCAAATCCTAGTACTTTATTAGCTGGAAACCAAAGCATACCATATTTTTTTATAGGGGACGATGCATTTGCATTGGACAAAAATTTAATGAAGCCTAACAACAGAAATATAAAACTAAGCATTCGCCAAGAGGCTTTTAATTATCGATTATGTCGAGCTAGAATGACAGTCGAAATGGCTTTCGGTCGATTGGCAAATAGATTTAGAATATTCCATAGGCCAATAGAAGTTTCACCAGATACGTGTGATTTGATTGTAAAAGCCTGTTGTGTAATACACAATTTTTTAACAAAAAAGAGGAGTTCATCGCCGAATGCAGAAGAAAATGTAGATGAAAACCTACCTAGTCATATTTCACCCATAGCTGCACAGCATTATAAGACATTTAAACATGCTTACAAAATTCGAGATTTCATATCTTTATATTGTATTACTGAAGGAAGTACTTGAATATCAATGGAGAAAAATAAATAAAATATAATTAAAAGTTTCTTCTTTTATTTTTCAAAGCAAAACTTAAAAATAAAAATTATAAATCAATTTGAATCAAACTGAAAATCTGCGAATATATCAGCGTTGTTTATTTCTTCACACAAAATATTTGCAGTTTTCGTTGATGAAGATGATGATAAAGATGATGATAATGATGAATGAGAATTACGTGGATTTGCTAGCACATTTTGAATTTTATTTGACACAATAGTCTGAATAGTAGTCATTATTGATGATACCTCAACAAGAGGTAACTGCTTTAATTGAAGGGCAATGCTTTTACCAAAAGCATCGTAAACATTATCATCTTCTTTAATTGTTGACATAATTGCAGTTATTGCTTCTTGAAATTTGTCTTGTTTCTCCCATTTACTTCTTTTCATTTTCTTTTTAATTAAAGGTTGTTCATCTGTAGGTTCTTCCATTGGATCTGTTTCACATTCAATACCATCATTCTCGGTTCGCATTTCGACCTGTTAAAATTGATAAAAAAAACAATTAAAATTAAACAGAATAAAACAATATTTTTGTACTTACTCTACTTGAAAAGAGTCACCTCACTCATTATCATAGAATCATTTAAGAAATTCATTTCTTCAAAATAAAATAAATTTGGTATGTAACAATCACCAGATGAACCAGATGTTTTTGATGCTTCAACCTTTTTCTTTTCCGCCTTATATGCAGTCCTTAAACATTTTATTTTTTTCTTTAAATTTTCGATGTTTATATTAAGTTGGGAAGAAATAACTTCCCAAGCTTTTTTCTTCAAATCACTTCTTTTGTATAGGTGGTTTTGCATATTCCACAAGGCTTCATGTTTTTTATATAAATTAATTAGCAAAATTGTTTTTTCTTTACTAATTTTCACTTCAGACATAATTAAATTTGCGAATAAAAAAAAATATAGAAAATTTTGTATAATTATCACTGAATTTAAAACTTTTATGTTGGAATATAAAATTCACTTTTCAAAATAAAACAAATTCCGCCATATTGATTTAAACAAATGACATATTATTGCCGGCAATATTGAAAACGCAATTATTGCTTCGGCAATATTGCCAGTTTCAAAATATTGCTTCAATTTCTGCGACTACACAGGCAATGACAATTGCAATGCAATATTGCCTTGCCTTAAATATTGACTGTGTAGACGCTAGGTAATAATCATCTTGAAGTTACAATCGAAGACCAACCACCTGAGCTAGAACTTGAATTATGTGATATGCAAGCTGACATGTTTCTATTGACCATACAAGAAAAAGCTCATGATTTTTTCAAGTTGCTGCCTAGAAAGAGATTCCCAAACTTGCGAGATTTTGGACTAAAAATGTCATCAATGTTTGGAAGCACGTACCTCTGTGAAAGTGTGTTTTCGTCGATGAAGTTTATAAAAAATCAAAATAGAAATAAGCTTTCAGATGTGTCTTTACTTCATCTCATGAGGTTGGCTACAACCAAAGATAATAGTAGTTTCAGCTCAATGGATTTTCCTTTTGGTGTAAGTGGTAATTTTTCCAAAAACGACACACTCACATAAATGATAAAGATCGATTAAGTTTCATCGAAATCAAAAAAGTTTTTTTAAAATTTTTCGAATTGCTTTGAGTTATGTACCCTGTACACAATTATAATCATATCAATAAAAGTGTGTGACACTGTGTAATATAATGGAATTGTTTTTGTATATCGAGTTTTTAAAATTAATTGTGTAGACGGACCATAGTGTTTCGAATTTGTTCTCATTTATTATAAATATTTGCTCTCACTAAATGAAATGAGTACCTGTTAATGTTTTGCAGTATTAAACAATACACAATGCTATTTAAAATGTACATTTAATTCATATGATATTCCACACATACACAGTAAATCAATATTCATACAGTAATGACAATGAGCACATGTTAGCATAAATTTCTCATGACCTTAGTCCCGTTATTCATTCGGCCTTAACGGTTTTGCTAAAAGTCGATAGTAATTAATAGCATTTGTACTAAAAAGGGACAAAAAAATAGAATTGAAACACCAATCGTTTTAAAAAATGTAACATTATTAAAGGGTATATATACTATATTATTAAAAATTTTTTATCTTAAATGAACAAAGTTAATTATAAATGCATTACACTTAAAATTTTGTGTTTGCTATCAAATGTTTTTACATTTTTGTTAAATTTCTTAATTATAAAATAAATTCTTAATCTAATACATAGCTTAACAAAATAAACTTTTTCTTGTCTTCGAAATTCTCCGAAATTATATGAATCACCTTATATCTTGATATAATGGTGCGTCAGGTAGTCAAAAAAAAAGTTCCAGATCGCTTTTAAGAATACATTGTCAAAAAATGTAAACATCTGCATTTCAGTTTCAATTTTCCCTATGATTTACATTGTCTAACTAACCAGTACTAACACAGTGAAAAAGTTCCAGATCGCCTTTAAAAATGCATTGTGAAAAAATCGTATACATGTACAATATGATTGTATTGCTCACATTTATATATTGTTTTGTATCTTTTCTTCATTACGGCGGTTTATGAGGAAATATGGATTTGAAATAAGTACATTTTTTCTGTACTGTTTTTGTAAATTGAATTTTGATTTTTTTTATTATTTTTAAATATTTATGTGTGTTGGCAAATTAAAAAAAAATAGAGTGTCGCATTTTATTGCATAGTGGTTGATCAGTGCACACATATAAGTATTATTTATGTGTATAGTATGTATATTGTGAGTATTGAAAATAGAATAAATGAATATCATTGGCTGGAACATATATATACGTAAATATGAACATTTTTGAGAGATTTTGATCATATATGTATATTTATTTTCCATGTATGGTTTATGCTCGTGCATAAGTATATATAAGGATCCATATTGAATTGAAGACGATCTCGTATACATACATACATAAATCATATAAGATGAATAAACAACGTTTGATATAACCAAAGACCGATATACAATGTATATAATATATTATATCATGGTATATTATATTGGTCTTTATTATAACATTAAATGCGATGTAAAAATTCATTCTAATACAATTTTAAAAATTAGAGAAACCGGCCGGTTTACATAATAAATTATTGTAGACATGAATAACTACATGCTGCTTGCTTATGCATAATAGATAAATAGTAAATACCATATGGAATGAATGTAATATTTATGTGTACAATCATGTATATATACATGATACATCGTATATATGGTATTTTGTACACATACATACAAGTGTAATTATAAAAAAAGATTGTTCAATGATATATATCAGGATCTATAAGGTATTTGGTATCCATCTTAATATATTTCTTTATGAAAATATTTGTGTGTTAACTGAATATTTTTGAACTGAATTAAACTGATTTTTTCATATGCTCTTTTAACCATCTACCACACTATCCTACTATGTTTTTCAATAAATCCGAAGTTAAATGGAACATTTTGAGACTAGAACCATGAGGTTTCATATATTTTTCGATTTTTAATGTTTAAAACAACTAGCTGACCGCGAAAGTTTATAATTACCGAATATTTATCAATTACACTGCACTGCGACGATTTTCCTCTAAAAAGAATTAAATAACAATTTTGATAGGTAACAGGCCTCGAGCAAATATCCTTTTAAGATACCACAATATCTATATTTGAAGAATATATCATTCATTTACTACGTTACCACTATTATTCAGGTTGCGTGATCAAAATTTTTCTTCTGCTTTGCTATTACTTTCTTAGATATTTTTATACATAATTTGCATATTAATATTATACTTTATACATCATTTATAGTATATATTTGATTTTATAAATTTAAATTTGAAAACTGTCTTCCAACTATGGTTAAACTAAAACTGGATGTACTTTTATACGGCATTTAATTTCTAATCAATAAATAATAGGAAATGCATCCTCAAAACTATATAAATCCATAAATTTGTTTAGTGTACATATATAATTATGTATAATAATAAATAATTAAATATAATTTGAACTGTATTAAAATATTGTGAGAACGATTGGTAATTCATCGCTTTTTTGTCCGAACTCATTAGGATAATTTTAGTTCAAAACAAAGTTACATATATTTTATAAAAAAGAACAGGATTAAAATTTAAAAAAGTAGGAGCTTATTTTATTTATATAAAAAACATGCAGTTTTGAAAACTTTTGTTTAAAAAAATGCTGTTTAAAAATATTTATGACCATAATACTAAATGTCAAAGACTATTCAAATTTCTGATAATAAGGCCTGTTTCAGAAAGTTTTAATGCATTTTTGATCCCTCATAGAATTTGCTACGTATGTAATAAATGAAAAAATGCATATTTTTTAAAATCTATATTTTCTATATTTTCAATTGCTGTACTTAAAGTCTAATTTAATTTACAATTTTTAAAAAGTCTCAATTTTCTCTTAACATGAGTCATTAAATTTTTGATATTTCAATTTTTTAACCTACGGGATCCCGATTTCCATAAATTTCTAAATTTTTCCATTGTTTTCGCTTCTGTCCATCTTTTCTTTATAATTTTTTTTACTACAGCCCAGTACCTCTGTATTTGTCGGAGTTCTAGAACGTTTGGAGGATTGAATTCTTTAGGTACAATATCTACCTGCCTTCTTGTGTACTAGATCATTGCTTCTCCTGAATAGTGACTGCTTGCTAAATCAGGTCAAAAAATTGTTCAATCCTCGTGTTTTTGTACGAGCGGTAGAAGTCTCTTCTGCAAGCACCCTTTTACGTATACCTTGTTGTTAGTTAATTGTCCATTTTGCAAAAAAGGCTTCAAACGAAGTCCAAATTGGCAAATTGCTTGCCATACTAATACTTTTGGACCGAATTTTTCTGTTGAAATTGTCCGTTGATCTTCTGGAACATCAAATCTGTCATTTCCGGATTAGAAGTGATCTTCAGGTAGCGCAGGGAAATCGTATTCGAAATCGTAACCGAAAAGATTTGTCGGGGTTATCCAAAAATTTTTCAAAATTTTTTTTTCTTGTATCTGATCTGCTTGACGAAATTCTTACAAATAATGTAAGTTTTGGATAAAAATCATATTTATATATTTTCAAAGGATAAAGAATTCCCTCAATACACTTTTTAAAAAAATATACCTATTATTTTTTTAATAACTCGAGTTAGAAAATGCGTTAAAACTTTCTGAAACAGGCCTTATAATCTAAAGTAGAGGCAGGTCAGATTAACTTTCTCTTTTTTGCCAACTCCACGACCGCACCATGCAGAACTGACCAGTTCTCGCACTTTTTAAATGAATGAATCAAATTAAAAATTTTCATTCAAAGTTATAGGTAGAAAAATATTATAAATTTTACAATTTTATTTTTTATTGTCGTCAATTTGGTTTAAGAATGATATTAAATAGTTGAGCTATCAATTTAATAGAGATGTTAAAATACAAAGGTAAATTCTGAATTCAAAGAAGCAATTATAATTTACTATACGTAAACCTATTCCACGTTATTTTGAAACATAATTTTTTGAATAACTACTGAAGATATTTTGATAATACGGATCTCCAAAATATTTCTAGGACTAGAATTATAGGCACATTCTACTTAATAATTTATTTTAAGCAAACATAAATGAATGAAAAAAAATTTGATTGCATTCAATCATAAAAATACATAAATTTACAAATAATTTATTTTCGACTTCATGACATCTTGTTTATTGTTCTGATTTGTGAACAAAAGTATAATATTTTTCAAACTAAAAATAATTATCAATGTTCACTGAATCTAATTAAATGTTCATCAGCGCCAGATTTAGAATTTTTTGAGTTTGTTCTTTATACCACACAGAAAAAACATCAACGAAATAAAATTTAAAAATTTTGAAATAAACATTTTTAAGCTTTCTGTTTTTAAAAAATATTGTGAATAATTTAAAATTCATTATCCTCAAGATTTAGAAAAATATACATATTTGTAAATTATGTTCCATATTAATTTGAAAATATCACTTTTTACCTAGTTAGAAAAAAAATTGACTCAGTCTATAAAAAATTTGGTAATTCACAAAACACCTGATTTTTAAATTTCTATATTATGATCATAAATCAGAATAATACTTTATGTATTCAGAAGTTCTAAGGCCCAAACATTAAAAAAGACGTTCATTAAAAATTTCAAGAAGAAATTCAATTCAGGGGGGATATGATATAATATATAATCGTATCTTGCATTCATAAGTCAATGAACTCAAAAAGATAACAAAAAAAAACCATAATATATGCATATGTATTCATATATTATGTATAATGAAAGATACTATATACTATCACAGGTAAGGGTATGTGTTCTGTGATACTATGTAAAAACATATTTATATGTATTTATATAGTATCTCTGGTAAAATGCTACATAATTATAATGTACTATATATATATGTAAAAACCTCTCAGTGGCGGCTCGTGACCAAAATTTATGGTGGGGCTAATGGTTTCAAGGGTTTCCACACCACCCAAGAAGAAATGCTTTTAGAGCGTTAGTAAATATTGAATGATACACTTCCCCAGAATATTGTTTTTTAGAAAATAAGTTATGTATTTTGGGCTTCTTTTAAAATTTACAACTTCATAAAAATAAAACGTTAAAAATACTTTACAAAATATTTTCATAATAAAAGAAATTTAATAATAAATATCTTTAAAAAAAAAAACAATTTAACAAAAACGTTGGTAAACTTAAAAATATTGATTTGTATCATTTCTGTATAATCTAGCATTTTATTTAAAAAAATACTCAACACTTCGATCTTTCTCTTGACCAAAAACAAATTTGCTAAAATAAAAGCTAAAGTTTTTATAAATTCTCCGGGAAAAAATTCATCGTTAGAAAATTTGAAAATTTCGGAAATGGAAAAACGTTTTAAAACATATCATCGCTTTAAATGGCGGTTAGTCCTGTTTTGAAATATTTCTTCAAATCGAACGGGTAAGAATCACAAAAATTTTTTAAATTTTTGGCGAAAAACCTAAAATTCAAGAAAGTTCCTTGAGTCTGCAACATAAAAAGATAAATTATGAACGAAACTCGTAGAACGTGTGTTTATTTGTGTTGTGATAATTCATAAATTAAATTCGATATCATGTATTCATTCGGAGGAACTAGCGTAAAATGTTTTCTATCTTACATACCATTTACGTTGGTAACCAATTATGAAAATCGCAAAACGACAAAAATCGTTCAACACTGGCTTTTCATTAAAACAATATTTTCATTTTTTTATGAGAGAAAAAAATTCCAGATTTCTAAATTCAAGAGAAGTGTAATTATTTAAAATGAAGTGATTTTCAATCTATAGAAAATTCGTGTCTTATCCAGTATGCAAAAAAATTGTTAAAACTCAAAAGCAAAAATTTTTGAATTGTAAAAATTGTAAACTTGAAAAATTTTTTCTTAATTAAAAATTATTTGGATGAAAAAGAGGAAAAAACGGAGTTAAGTTGAATTTGAAATAAGAAATTAAAATTGTACTTTAATTATTACAATTTTTATTTTTAAAAAACACTTAAAATATGACGGTTTTTAATTTTTAACGGATATTTTATTCGACTTTTTTAAATATAAAACGAACAAAAATTTATACAAACATCCTCTGGTGGATGCATTTGTTAATACGAAAACATAAGTATACATATTATATACAGCTATATGTATAATGTATAATATATCTATATCATTCATACTTCATACTTTGCTTTTGAACAATTTCAACCATATTCAACATTATTCAACATAATGGACTGATGGGACTGTAAACCGATTAGCCCCATCTCATATAAATTATTTCGTGTTTGTATTAACGCAACAATAAAAAATACATAAGACTGTTGACTGAGTAATACAATCCAATATAAACTTGCTTGTGTGTAAATAATATATATAAATATAATACATACATGTCAATCTTTATATAGAATAGATAAAAGAAAAGAAAGAAATGAAGGAATAGAAGATAAGAAAAGCAGTATACATACATACATACCACCATTTACTTCACAATACCGCACAAACAATAGACATTTATGATCATTGTTTGTGCTGTAACTGTAATACAAAAATGAAATACAATAACAATTCATATGAGAGGGCTACTTCAAAACAGCCCGGATCGAGCACATATAAATTGTTTTTGTAAAATCAAAACGGAATGAATTAAAACGAATTATTCATTCTTCTCACAGAGTTATATGGTGAGTTCATCCGGGCTGGTAGTGAATTAGTCCCGATGAATATAAAAGTCAGACAGTTTGAATGTTTGATTGAATGGTAATTGTTATTGCATGTATTTGTACTGGATGAGATAGAATGTACATTAATACTGAGTGAAACCGAAATAGAATTATAGGTATGGTTGATTCGAATTTATTTTTCATACATTTTTGTTGTACATATTTACAAAGATAATGCAGTTTCAGATGCTAAGCCCTACATTATCTTCGATATTTATAAATATTTTTAAAATTCAGAGAGGCAGTTATAACGATTTTTTCTTATGCGTATTTTATGAAAAAATAATGTATTCGTTATACCACGTTATACACACTTGAGTGTTATCAAATTAGCTAAATTTCACATATTTTTGTTGAACGAATGATTATAAAAATATTATTGATATGAAAAATAATTTTTAAATTTATTTATTGGTATTTATAAGATTGAAAATACGATAATCTTGGTGGGGCTGAACCCTCCTAGCCCTATACGAGGAGCCGCCTCTAAAACCTCTGTTGCCAAATATTCTACAATCCTACATCAGAAAATAATGTAGATTTATGCAAGTAATACATATAACTACAATTGTATATATGTATTTCAATTAGAAGTAGTAGTAGTAATTTATATCAGAGTATATAGCACGCGACAAGGCATATTAACAAAACAACACATACATACATATATAAAAATACATGAAATATGAAACACATCCTTTCTCAACTCATTCATATATTAAATACGATTATCAAATCAATGCAATAAAAAACAAATTTGGAAACCAGTCCTATTGTCAATTGTTGTATTCATAAAGCATTTGCGTACAAAATATTCATTTATTTTTACTTATTCAAGTATAATATCATATCAAATAAGTGACGGTACCACTGAAAACCATATAACATTTAATAAACCAGTCATGCAACTCACAAACTAATTCATCTATATAAATATTCTTATGTTTCTCTCATATTTACATCCCTCCTGAATTATAAACTTTCGCTCTTTTTCGATATTACTTAGAAAAACTTTTTCGATCTTTATTTTTGGCAAACATACAAACATTTAAATAAAAAAAATGAAATGGTTCATCTAGTAGACTGTATTATCTTTGCTACAACCATAGACTAGATATAGATGTGAAATGCTTATGGCAGGAATCGTGTTCATAACTATTAAGTAAACATCAAAATAGCTTTTGAGAGATTTTGAAAAAGCTATAAAATCAGAATAAGGAAAATAAATGAGAGAACTTTTGTAATCTTTTGAAATCTTGTATATCTTGAAGAAAAAACAAATTTAAAAATCAAAAATCTATGTAGCTATATCCTTATCGGAAATGATAAAAAATATCAAATAACAGGCAAATGTACAAAATCGTATATTTTAAAGGAAATTTAAATTTTCAACAAATTTATGTTATGACTGGCAATGAATATAATAATATATATTATCACAGACAAATATCTTTATCTGTGATATTATATACAATTAAAACTGGTTTTGAAAGTATCTAAGTATCTAACACATGTGTGCATGCATATACTATCAAAGAATATATATCTACTAGTTACGTTAGTTATATATTCTTTGATACTACGCAATCTGTATTGTTGGCTACATGAATATAAATATCACTGATCAACCACTAGAAATAGATGTGACACTGAACACGTGTTAGCAAAAATTTCTCATGACCTTTGTCCCGTTATTCATTCGGCCTTAACGGTTTTGCTAAAAGTCGATAGCAATTAAGAGCCTTTGTATACGAAAAAGAGACAAAAAAAATGGAACTGCAACACCAACCGTTTTAAAAAATATAACATTATTACAGGGTATACTCATTAAAAAAAGTACAAATTTTGTTATTTAAAACTTTTTATCTAAAATAAACAAAATTAATTGTAAATGCATTACACTTAAAATTTTGTGTTTGCTATCAAATGTTTTTACATTTTTGTTAAATTTCTTAATTATAAAATAAATTCTTATTCTAATATATAGCTTAACAAAATAAACTTTTTCTTGTCTTCAAAATTATGAGAAATTATATGAATCACCTTATATCTTGATATAATGACGCGTCAGGTAGTCAAAAAAAAAGTTCCAGATCGCCTTTAAAAATACATTATGAAAAAATGTAAATATCTGCTTATCAGTTTCAATTTTCCCTATGATTTATATTGTCTAACTAATCAGTACTAACACAGTGAAAAAGTTCCAGATCGCCTTTAAAAATGCATTGTGAAAAAATCGTATTTATGTACTACAATATGATTGTATTGCTCACATGTATATATTGTTTTGTATCTTTTCTTCATTACGGCGGTTTATAAGGAAATATGGATTTGACATAAGTACATTAATTCTGTACTGATTTTGTAAATTGAATTTTGATTTTTTTTATTATTTTAAAATAAGTATTTATGTGTGCTAGTAAATTAAAAAAAAAAAAAAGAGTGTCACATCTTATTGCTTTGTTGATCAGTGATAAATATTCTATATTCATGATTCAAGTATAACAACATAACCATATAACACAGTACTACTGCAATGCTATTGCAATGAACATGTATTGTGTATTGTTTTTTAAATAAATATGCATGTATTTTCATTGCCAGCTATTGAAATATTGAAATCTACAAAATATGTAATATATATATATGGAAATTCGTGAGCGAAAAATTATCTCTCCTCTCAGTAAAAGCTCCTGCCAGCCATTCTTCAAGTTTCTGCCAGCTATGATCGATTTCAAAAGTGTATTAAAAATTTATACGGTCATTTCACATCTATATCTAGTCTATGCTACAACGGAATTAGAGGTGAACGCTGCTAATCGACCACAATGTTCGCACTAAATATCCACTTTGAATGTCATTGCAATGTTTGTATTGAATGATAAAAATATTTTGTCTCTACATTTTCCTTATTTATGTGAAACATATACATACTTAAGTAATAAAAAGAAATAATACTACTTTTGATTTTATTAATAACATTATCCTACATTGGTTCTTACTGATATTTCAAAATTTAAAATTTAAATTGAAGTATTATTCAATGGCCTGCACCCACGTTCAAGGCCTTAATTTTTGCCCTTGGGGCTTTATAAGTTGGACACCCCTGATCTATAATAATGCATATAGTATCCATGACCAATGTATTTTAATATATTTCTTTATGAAAATATTTGTGTGTAATGTTAAATATGAACTTGTTTGGAATTCATCTATACAGGGTGTTTCAGTTCAACGGTAAAAAAATTAAACAGTAGATAGGTTTCGCCGAGACAAACAAGAAATCGTTCCACAGGTGGGGGGTAATCTCAACCGTTTAGCCGCTAGAGGGCGTCAAAGTTTTTCTTCTCTTGTTTTACTAAACACCCTGTATTTTCGTTATTTTACATCCCAGCTCAAAAAGTATACCACCATGCAATAGAAGGCCCCTTGCCGTTTCATTTGACTTATGGCTCATCCCTGTCGCCCGCCCCCTTAAAAAGTTATGGGTAGTCAAATTCAAAAATCTACACTTTTTCACGTGATTTTTTGGAAAAAATCAATGATTTCTCGAAAAAACACCCGTTTAATGTGCAATTTTTTTTCCGTCAGTAGAAAGTCCGATTCCTTCCGAAAAATGTTTGTCTGTGTCTTACGTTGTTATCTTTTTTCGTTCTAGAAATATAGTAAGATATGTCAGTTAAGGTTTTAGTCATTTTCTGGAAATCCCAGAATATTTTTCATTTTTACATTGGTACTACCTTCCTTCAATGTGTGAACAGCGATCAATTCAAAGCCGGTAAATTCCAATTTTTTTTAACTTTCTCATAAACATTTCAAAACAATTTCAAAAGCATCAAATTTACAAATATTGTTATTAAAAACGATGTTTGGACAAATCAGGTAAGCGAATTTCAAGAATATTTAAAAACAGCAAATTTACAAATATTGTTATTAAAAACGATGTTTGGACAAATCAGTAAGCGAATTTCAAGAATATTTAGAAACAGCAAATTTACAAATATTGTTATTAAAAACGTTGTTTGGACAAAGCAGGTAAGCAGATTTTAAGAATATTTAAGGAAATGCAGCTACTCCCAAAGGACTCAGTTTCGATTTGAATTTTGTTTAATCTCATACTTTAATAAAAATTTACAATGAGTTTCAGTGCACATGAATATGCAGATATTGTTTTCATATATGGTTTCTGTGACGGGAATGCAAATCGTACAAGGGAAGAATATAGAAGGCGATTTCCCAGTAGAACAATACCATCTACAAGAACTTTTTCCAGAGTATTCCGAAGACTGAGAGAAACAGCAACTGTATTGCCCCAGCGACAAGAAAATCATGGCCGATCATCGAGGGAAGTGGAAAACGAGCAATTGATTTTAGCCATTGTACGACATAATCCACATATTAGTACCAGGAGGATCGCAACACGTCTAGGCGTAAGCCATTCTGCTGTATGGAGAGTTTTAAGCAGTTTGAGATATCATGCGTATCACTTTACGCCGGTGCAAAGCCTAACTGAAGGAGACTATAACTCTCGTGTAAGGTTCTGTCGTTGGCTGTTACGAAATCAACGAATGGATGGCTATTTTATTAGAAAAATTTTGTGGACGGATGAATCCCAATTCACACGTAACGGAGTCTTCAATTTTCACAATGCACATTCGTGGGCAGGCGCAAATCCAAGGGCACTAAGACCATCGAGATCACAACAACGTTTTAGCGTGAATTTATGGGCAGGCATTTTGGACAACAAATTGATAGGCCCGTACATCATGGACGGAACATTAACAGGTGTTAGATATCTATCATTCCTAGAGGATAAATTGGTAGAACTTCTTGAAGACGTTCCTCTTGAAACTAGAAGAGTAATGTATTATCAACATGACGGAGCACCACCACACTTTCAAAATAATGTTCAATGTTGGTTGGATGAAAAATATCCAAATCGTTGGATTGGACGGTATGGACCTATCGCATGGCCAGCCAGATCTCCAGACCTGACACCGCTTGATTTCTACCTGTGGGGCAGTGTTGTGCATTTACGTGTAATCTATTAAAGTCTACGTTACAGTGTAGACAACTGCGTCGACAATTATTTTAGTGTAGACAATGTCGACAAATAGTAAACAAAGTAGATAATGTAGAGAAAGAACTGTCAGTATTAGTACAACAGCTGTCTCTCATTCAAATATTTATTTTTTTAATACGGATTTCATATATGTGCATATCTTTGCGTATGTAAACAAGATAAGGTGAATGATGATGACGATCATGGTATAAAGAATAATTATTACTCAATTCTTACTATTAAAGAGTAATTATTCTTTATACCATGGATGACGGATGATCTAAATGAGAAATAAACTTATTTTTTTCTAATTTATTTAAAATGTTTGAATATATTTTCTTATAGGCATGAGTATCACCTTCAATGCCGAGCCGATGGCACAGTTATGAAATAAAGCCATATATACATCACAAATGACAAATAAAATTGATTTCAATGTGAAATTTTACTTAGTTTATTGTTTTGAATTTCAGTGCTAGGATTAATGTTTATGAATATTTAAAATCGTTATTAAATGTCTTATTTATATATCAAATATAATTCTAAGTACATTATGGTTATTTCATAATTCAATTCATTAATTCAATGGATTTACTTTTTTATTATAAATTTAAACTTGCATTGTCTACATTATCTACATTATCTTCTTTGTCTACACAAAAATCTGACGATTGTCTACATACATACTTTACGTGTAGACAACCGCGTAGATTACGTCAACGTAGATTACATGCACAACACTGCTGTGGGGTGCTATGAAAGATTTAGTTTATTCGACTGCTATTGAAACTAGGGAAGATTTGATCAGAAAAATTAACAACGCTTCTTGTAGAATAAGGCAAAATATTTTAAACACTAATTTGACAAGCGAAATAATAAGGCGTGCTAGAATTTGCAAACAAAATTATGGACGACATATTGAAAATTTACTTTAGAGTATTTGTAAAAATCAATGTATGTAAAGTATAATAAGTTTTTAATTTAAATTATTCAGGCCCAGTTTCACAAAGAATAGATAAATTATTTATTCCAAAGCTTTCGCTATCCATAGAATAAATCTCAAGTTTAAGCCTATTTTGCGTTTCACAAACGTTTGATAAGTTAATCTATAGATAAATCTATAGGTTATTTTAACTTCATGATTTCTGCAGGTTAAAATGCTTATCTATAGATAAATGGAAAGTTCAATTGACATTTATCCACTGTACTGGTAAAAGTATATGTTTAATTATTATTGAATTGTGTTTGATCCAAGTTTTATATTAAAAAACCATTTAAATTTTAAAAATAATATATAAAAAATAAATAAAGTGTTTTTGATTGAAGTTTTATACTAAAAAACTATTTGAATTTTAAAAATAATATAATGTATACATATAAAATAAATGAAGTGTTTTTGATTGAAGTTTTATACTAAAAAACTATTTGAATTTTAAAAATAATATATATAAAATAAATAGATTGTAAAATAGAAAAAAAAGTGAAATATATATTAATGTATATACGAGTATATACAACGTATATAGTGTTTTGTTTGAAAAATGTCGTCAGTATCTTCAGTGAGTTCAGTATCATCTCCATCTGTTTCTACAGATAGTTTTGATTTAGATACCTCACAGGATTCTAGTGAAGGCAATATTCAGTGTTCATGTAGATTTTATTCAAGATTTTTGATAGCACGAACGGACCCATTTCAAAAATACGACAGGGGACAATTCAAAGCAAGGTTTAGATTGTCCAAACAGGCCGTACTTCTTTTATATAATAAAATTCAAATCCTCCTTACACCACAAACGTTGAGGAGTTTTTCAATATTAGCGATGGATTTCCGTTCTAAAAATACTTATGCCCTTGTAAAAATACTTTTGTCCCACAAAGCGATTATCTTTTACAGCTATTTTCTTGGAAATTATTGAACATCTGGTCACGAAAATTGTCATAGTTTATCTACACATATTTCCAAAGTAAATGCAAAAAAATCGAAATGATTCATTCAAAAATAAAAAAAATATACGATTTTAAATTTTTTCTTCGACGAAAAAAGTCGTTGTAAAAATACTGTAAATATAAATTTGAACATTTTTGAGAGATTTTGATCATATATATTTATTTTCCATGTATGGTTTATGCTCGTGCATAAGGATATGTAAGGATACATATTGAATTGAAGACGATCTCGTACACATACATACATAAAGCATATAACATGAATAAACAAGTTTGATATAACCAAAGACCGATATATGCAATATATTATATCATGGTATATTATATTGGTCTTTGGTATAACATCGAATGCGATGTAAAAACTAATTCTAATACATACATAATAGACATGACATACTAGACATTAATAACAACATGCTGCTTGCTTATGCAGAATAGATAATAGTAAATACTATATGCAATGAATGTGCTGTTTATGCGATATACATGATTGTATGTATACATCGTATATATGGTATTTTGTGCACATACATACAAGTGTAATTATAAAAATAGATTGTTCAATGATGTATATCAGGATCTATAATGTATATAGTATCAATGACCTTTCTTAACATATTTCTTTATGAAAACATTTGTGTGTAATGTTAAATATGAACCTTTTTGTTATTCATAGATATATGAATACATTATTTGGTAATTACATTATACACTTTCGCAATCAGCTGGTTTTTTACTCATAAAAAATTGAAAAGTCAACCTTTTTGCTTTTTTTTCAACTTTGGTTTGATTTCGGATTTATGAATAGAATATAATAGTGGCTGTTTGATGCGGGGAGTGGTGTGGGGGGTGGTGGGTGGTGATTACTCATGAGTAATTTTTCATTAGTAAGATTGAAAAATTTTATAGAATGAAAAATAAAATATAAATGAAAAAAAGAGAATTTTGGCAGGTGGGTGCGGGGATGCTAAAAGAGTATGAAAAGTGTTGTATAATTAGCGTCATTCGTTAACACTGATCAAGATTTTTGAACTGAATTAAACTGATTTTTTCATATGCTCTTTTAACTATCTACCCACACTCTCCTACGCATCAAACTGTAACTATTATACTTTTTTCATAAATCCGAAGTTAAATGCAACATTTTGAGACTAGAATCATGAAGATTCATATATTTTTCGATTTTTAATGTTTAAAAAAAACTAGCTGACAGCGAAAGTTTATAATTACCGAATATTTATCAATTACACTGCACTCTGATGGTTTTCCTCTGAAAAGAATTAAATAACAATTTTGAAAGGTAACAGGCCTCAAGCAAATATCCTTTTAAGATACCACAATATCTATATTTGAAGAATATATCATTCATTTACTACGTTACCACTATTATTCAGGTTGCGTAAATGCAAAATCCACTCCGATCGTGATCAAATTTCTTCTGCTTTGCTATGACTTTCTTAGATATTTTTATACATAATTTGCATATTAATATTATACTTTATAAATCATATATAGTAATATTTAATTTTAAAATTTTTAAATTTGAAAACTGTCTTCCAACTATAGTTAAACTAAAACTGGATGTACAGTATTGTTCACAACTACTTTTACACGGCATTTAATTTCTAATCAATTAATAATTGGAAATGCATCCTCGAAACATTATAAATCCATAAATTTGTTTAGTGTATACATATATAATTATAATAATAAATAATTAAATATAATATCAACTATTAAAATATTAAAATATTGTATAATTTCAACTGTATTAAAAGACGATTGATAATTCATCGCTTTTTTGTCCGAATTCATTAGGTTCATTTAAGTTCAAAACAAAGTTACATATATTTTATAGAGAAAAACAGAATTAAAAATACATGCAATTTTAAAACTTTTGTTCAAAAAAAATGCTGTATAAAAATATTTATGACTGATAGTGCTAATACTAAATGTCAGAGGCTATTCAAATTTCTGATAATATATTCTAAAGTATAGGCAGGTCAGATTAACTTCCTATTTTTTGCAACTCCATGACCGCACCATGCAGAACTGATCAGTTCTTGCATTTTTTAAATGAATGAATCAAATTAAAAATTTTCATTCAAAGTTATAGGTAGAAAAATGTTGTAAATTTTTCAATTTTATTTTTTATTGTCGGCAATTTGGTTTAAGAATGATATTAAATAGTTGAGCTATCAATTTAATAGAAATGTTAAAATATAAAGGTAAATTTTGAATTCAAAAATCAAATAAGCAATTATAATTTAATATACGTAAACCTATTCCACGTTATTTTCAAACATAATTTTTTGAATCACTACTGAAGATATTTTGATAATACGGATCTCCAAAATATTTCTAGGACTAGAATTATAGGCCCATTCTACTTAATAATTTATTTTCAAACAAACATAAATGAAAAAAATTTGATTGCATTCAATCATAAAAATCCATAAATTTACAAATAATTTATTTTCGACTTCATGACATGTTGTTTATTATATATACCTATATATATATAATATTTTTCAAGCTACAAATAATTATCAATTTTCATTGAATCTAATTAAATGTTCATCAGCGCTAGTATTTAGAATTTTTTGAGTATATACTTTATACCACACACAAAAAACATCAACGAAATAAAATTACAAAATTTTGAAATAAATATTTTTAAGCTTTCTGTTTTTAAAAAATATTGTAAATACATAATTTAAAATGCATTATCCTCAAAATTTAGAAAAATATACATATTTGTAAATTATGTTCCATATTAATTTGAAAATATCAATTTTTATCTAGTTAGAAAACAAATTGACTCAGTCTATAAAAAAATTTGGTAATTCACAAAACACCTGATTTTTAAATTTCTATATTATGATCATAAATCAGAATAATACTTTATTTTTTCAGAAGTCCTAAGGCCCAAAAATTTAAAAAAGACATTCTTTAAAAATTTCAAGAAGAAATTCAATTCACGGGATATGATAATATATAATCGTATCTTGCATTCATAAGTCAATGAACTCAAAAACATAACAAAATAAAACTATAATATATCCATATGTATACATATATTATGTATAATCAAAGATACTATATACTATCACAGATAAGTGTATCTGATCTGATCTGTGATAACTATGTAAAAACATATTTATATGTATTTATATAGTATCTCTGGTATAATGCTACAGCAATTATAATGTATGCATACGTAAAAACCTCTGTTGCCAAATATTCTACAATCCTACATCAGAAAATAATGTAAACCTATACAAGTAATGCATATAATCAAAGACCATATAAATGTATAGAGTACAGTGCACAGTACAAATGCTACAGTAATTATAATGTATGCATACGTAAAAACCTCTGTTGCCAAATATTCTACAATCCTACATCAGAAAATAATGTAAACCTATACAGATAATACATATAACCAAAGACCATAGAAATGTATATATTTATATTTATATGGTCTTTGATATAAATACTATTCTATATATGTATTTCAATTAGAAGTAGTAGTAGTAATATATGTCAGATCATATAGCACGCGACGAGGCATATTAACATAACAACACATACATACATATATAAAAATACATGAAATATGAAATACCTCCTTTCTGAAGTCATTCATATATTAAATACGACGATCAACTCAATACAATAAAAAAAAATTTGAAACAGCCCTATTGTCAATTGTTGTATTCTATACTATTTTCAGAAATCGAAGTCAGTATTGTGCTTATGGATATAGTTACCCGATGAGTTTCTGATAACTTCACATATAATATTTTGTAGGAAATTCTGAATAATATATCTCTGTCAACCCTGAAGAAGGTACTTTTTAAAATATGTTAACAGGATGTTCCAAATTGTGCAGAAATAATTTTATAATTTTGTTCACAAATAATTCTTAAAAGAGAGATTCTGTACAAATTTCACATTCCTGTAAATTTATATTTGATAAAAAAGTAGCATTATTTGAAAATATCATAAAAATGTTCGGTTTTTAAGAGAAATTTTAATTTTTGTTTGCTGATTTTTTCATTTCTAATAATGAATTTTTTTTTGGGAAAAAGAAATACACCCTTCCGTTTGATGTTGCCTATCACACAGCGTGAAGGCAACTGATTTTATCAGTTAACACCATTTTGGTTATATCATAGACTAATAACACTATCCAGATGTAAAATACAAATGTTAAAAATTGATACATGCAAGTAATTTTTACTAGCAGACAATTTAGTAATAGTAGCAGACAAAAAGTTTTTCAACAAAAATAAAACTTTTTAGTAGCAGACAAAAAGATTTTCACCAAAATTAAAACTTAATACATACTCAATACTCACCAATTCATTGCGTCATTGCTTCTGCTATGATCATCGTTTGAATCCTTTTGTACATGTAACAGTCTATATAATATAAATATTATATAAATACTCGTAAAGTCATAGCACACTGTCATAGTTAAAAGATAAACTACTCATGTACAGCTTTATCCCAGTAGCGAAAGTAAGTAGTTAGTAAGTAGTAAGTAGTAGTATGTCAACTAATTCTAAACTGGATCTTTTTTTCTAAACTGGATTCTAAACTGGATAATTCTAAACATCTTTTTTCTCTATTATTTGGTTCTCTCTTGATATTAATTCTTTCAAAAGGATTTTATTCTCAGCCAATGCTCCAGCTAGTACTTCGTTTTGTTCTTTAATTAATTCTACAAAGAAAATAATATTGTGGATGCATGTTTAAATGACAAAAACATTATAAAAAGTTGATTAAGTAAAATTACTTACTTTTAATATCGTCAAACATCTTATCTATTTCCTCGGAAATGAATTTTTTAAGTAGATCAAGATTGTTGCTTCCTGTGCAAGTGAAAAGCTTGATGAACTTATAGTCTTAGAAAAAATATAGGTTAAATTACCAGAATATGAATTTTCTTGTTCGAAAACAACATCGCATCTTCTGAGCTTGCTAGGAATTTCGCCCTCATTTTCTTTGCCAAATATGTGTTGAAAGACAGCCCTTTTCGGTTTTCTGAATATGGATTCTGATTCTGACTCCATGTCTGTACAAATAATTAAAAAAGTGTAAATAAATTATCTTGCCTTTTATTTATCTCAATTCGAGCTTTACTTATGTACATCCGTGAAGAATAGGAATAAGCAAAAAATAAGTGTCGTATGGTAAACTAATATATTTATGAGTTATTTCATTTAAAGGAAATATTTCATCGTCTTCTTTTTCCATTTGGTCAACAATACATATTCCTAAAGCTGATTTCGAATCAAAAGGATGGGTAAAATAACTTTTTGTATTTTCGAGCCTTCTACCAACGACAAATTCTCCCCCTCTTTCTGAAAATCCCGTTATTTTAATTGGATTTTCAAACTGTATGCAGCAATAATTATTCGGTTCCCTTATACTCAAGAAGAATTTATCTGATGTATAACTTAAAATGTTTCCAACATGACTTTTTTTCCAGCCCTGTTTTTTTTCTTTGAGTATCAAATTTTCATGTTTTAATTTGTTACTTAATTGTTCTAAAATTTTCGACGGCTTTCTAATATTTCTTTTCAAAGTCTGCATATAATTTTCAAAATCATAGGCTGAAAAATTAATTAAAAATCCGGTGTTTTTCACATCTTCAAAAATATGCAGAAGATTATGTACATTGTATGTTACACTGTTAGATGAGTAGACAAAAGAAAAATTCTCAACAAAATATTTTATCATTTCATTTGCTATGTCTAAATTATAATTAAAATTTCGAGGACAAAGTAAAAGTCGGTATGCACTGTGAAGAAGTAAAAAATGATAATAATATTCTTCGTCAACAATGTCTTTCAAAACAAATATTCCTGTGTAAAGTAAAAACTGGCGAAATTCTGTGGCCTTCCATCTCAGAATTTCCTCTAAACTTCTTGATTTTCTTGAGAATTCTTTTGGAATAAACTTACTTATCGAAATTAAACGGTTAGATATTTCAATCCTGTCAGTGTTAGTTAATTTTGATGAGGTTTTATTGTTAATTAAGCTTAGAAGCATTTTCTTCATTACTCCTAAGTCTATCAAGTGCATAGAATCTAGAGGAAATTGAGAAATCATTCCAATTCCTAAAGATTCTAGCGCATTTTTATTTGTTTTGAAGAACGTGTGATGAAGAAGAGAGTATTTCCTTCCAGCAAAGTCTTGATCTGATATAAGTGTTCCACTGACAGTATTAAATGTAACTACGTTTTCTAATTTTTTTCCAATTTGGTTACATTTAATACACCCGTTTAAAGAATTGTGCCCAACAGTTCCACGAACAAAAGCTCTAGCAGGTGCGTCACATATAAATGATCTGATTTCTATTTTAACTACTGTATTTCCAATTTTAATTCCATGTTCAAAAATTATTTTCATTTCTTCTACAAAATCATGCAAATAATTATTAACATAATAAGGCTTTTTTTTTCCTAAATAAGCCCCGATCAAAAACACTTTAATATTTTTAATATTAACTACTCTACCGAGAATAGGCCAAAGACTTAGACTTGAACTTTTAAACAAAGGCAAGCCATCAATGCCAATATCAAGAATGATCCTTTCATAATTTCTTAATATTTCAGCAACTTTTTTCAGTTGGTTTTCAACTCCATAATGCCAGTATTGACCAGGTGACACAGTCCTTATTATAATTTTTTCTCGATTGTATAGTATACTATCTGGATCTAACGGTACATTCAAATTTTCCGAATTTAGAATATGTAGTAGAGCTCTAAAACTTTGTCTTGAGGGTCTATATTCCAATGCCCAATCTTTTAACTTGTTTTTTAAAGATTTTTCACTCGTTTCACTCTCAAGAGTATCGATATTTTCTTCTTCATCATTTTCACTTGTCCTATTCTGAGAAGTATCTACATTTTCTTCTTCATGATTGAATTGCATCTGTAACCCATAATCCAATTCTTGAGTATTTTTATCTTCACAGACTCGTAATTTTTGCACAATTTTTTCTTTTTCTGCTTTTACTAGTCGAGATAAATGTCGTTTACTTTTAATTCGTTTGTGCATTTCAAATAAACCGGAATGTGTTTGTCTTTTCTAATTTTCAGGACAATTAAAAAAAATTTAAAACTTTACATTATGATCTTTTTTGAATTTTTAAACTCACTCTAAAACTTTGATCAAATTTTTATACATGCAATCACAAATTATTGTTATTTATCAGAGTTTTTTGCACAAATGAAAGTTCGAAATTGAAATTAATTAGAATAAGCATTTTTTAAACAAAAAAAATCTATATAAAATATAAAATTCTATTATATATAATTCTTACCTTTTTTAATATTTTTTCCTGTTTTTAATATTTTATTCCTAAAAACACTATTGAAAATAAATTTTTAACTTATAAACACAACGCCAACAAAAACTATAACAAACTTAACTATACCGCACTTGTTACGAGAATGAGAAAATAAAGGAATTTTTTAGAACGCATTTCTGTAATGGAATTTTTTTTGTGATTGCGTCATATTTAATGCGCCTGCATTGTTCTGTACATTTTCATATCAACCAGTTTAAACACATTACATTTTTGCATTACTTTTGCGGAAAAGTAATGAGTTACGGAACTACTCAATTTGAATTTGTAAAGCTGCTACAAAGTAAGGTGATGTGGTGAAGTATGCATGCATTACAGAACTAGTTACACTGGTAATGACTTTCCATTTCGCTACTGGGATATTCTTGGGTATATAGTATGTATATATAGTATACAGCACAAACAATAAACATATACGTGTATTTATTGCTTGTGTCTATAGCCATGTCATGTCTTTAAGTATTTTGCTAGTAAAACTTGTTTTAGATATAGAAAAAATGTGCAAAGTGTGAATGGCATGGCATGGTACATGGTACATATACATATGTAATTTGTTTGTTACATATATACTGATATATATTTGCATTACGAGACAAATATGTAGTTGTTTTTAACTTTCACTTTCGTCCTTTGGAAAACGAAAGAATTTCCTACCTGGATATTTCGTGCCTGTTGCCTGGCATGTATCAACAACACACATAGTTCTTTTCCAAGACATTTTGTTCTGACCGTGAGTGCGTCTATAAACGTTACTATAGTTAACTATAGTTATCATTTGTCGTTCAGAATGGTGGTGGTATAGTAAAACATAACTACCAACATAACTTTTTATCGTTCATAAACATCTGTAGTAAAGTAAATTTTTAACTATTTGATGTCAAAAATTAACCCTACTCGAGAGCATGGTTAACGATAGTAAGCCTTTAAGTAGTAATGACATTGACAATAAAAAATCGTTTGTCATTTCATTTTGTGTTGTGAATTATGAAAATTTCAATTTTATTTATTTGAAAAAAGTAGTAGTATTAATTAATTTTGTTTAAAAATTAATTTTTAAAAATTAATTAATTATTGACAAACAAAAAATATAATAATTATATATATCTTTTGAAAATTTTTTAAACTTGACTTGACAGCTGAATGACAATTTATTGCTACTACTATGGTAAAAATCGCGTTCAAAAACTACTTGAAGTTAACATTACCATGGCTGTAGTACAACATAACTTTGCTTAAATCATACAATACCATATGATTATGGTTAAAGTAATGTTTATGAACGCACTCCGTGTAATATATTCTTTAACATTAATTTTGTATATTTAAAAAATGACAATGATGGTGATTGTTATTTTCTAAATATACAAAATTAATATTAGAATATGATACGCCGTCGTCGTTTTGTGTATATAAAATTACAAACGTACATATTCATCTGTTCATATAATATAAAATATATATGTATATATTATCACAGATAAGGATATCTTTATTATCGTGGTGATAATGTGCTATTGAAAATATAAAACCGTAGATCCAGAATTCAGAACATATTTAAAAGATTTCATAAACTTTCAACATTTAAGTTTTAATTTTGGTGAAAATCTTTTTGTCTGCTACTAAAAAGTTTTATTTTTGTTGAAAAACTTTTTGTCTGCTACTATGACTAAATTGTCTGCTAGTAAAAATTACTTGCATGTATCAATTTTGAACATTTGTATTTCACATCTGGATAGTGTTATTAGTCTATGGTTATATGAAAAATAAAAAACCGAACTATAAAATATGAAGTCGTTGCGCAGCCGATGTCCACTCAAAGTATAAAATGTTGATTGATTCGTGTCAGCGGGAAGATGGGCATAAAAGAAAATGATGATAATTCAGGGTTGCCGTAGCTACTGGGAGTTTTGATTAAATTTATAAAATGAAAATGAATTTATGATTAAACCATATTCAGTATTTTTAATTTTATTTATAAAATTATGTGTTCAGTATCAATTTGATATTAAATTTTGTATACATACGTACATACATTCATTTTCATATTTGTTTATTTGTCCATTTTCTTCTATTTTGTTTCATTTATGTACTGGCTAATGATTTCGTTACGTTACCGTTACATTCTGAATTTTATTTTTTGTTTTGTCTTTTCTTAGAATAAGAAAGAAAATTATTTACAATGCAAATTGCTATCATATTATTCAAATCAGCTTGTTATTATATTTTATTTTGTAAAGAAATGAACATATTTCATAAAATTTCCCAAAATGTCACAAAATTACCTGTTTTTTAGTAAAATCTAAAAAAAAAGTTTTTTGCAAACTGGTAGCCCTTCATAATATAAAATTTAAAAAATTTCCCTCGGATTTAAATTGAGATCTGATCACCCCACACACGAGACAGATTTATACAAACGCAATGTGAAAGAATATAGAAAAGCATGCCTATCTTGCCTGTACTGACTTCGATTTCTGAAAATAGTATAAAGCATTTGCTTACAAAATATCCATTTATTTTTACTTATTCAAGTATAATATCATATCAAGGGTGCGTTCATAAACGTTACTATAGTTAACTATAGTTATCATTTGTCATTCAAAATGGTGGTGGCATAGTAAAACATAACTACCAACATGAATTTTTAGCGTTCATAAACATCTGTAGTAAAGTAAATTTTTAACTATTTGATGTCAAAAATTAACCCTGCTCGAGAGCATGGTTAACGATAATAACGATACTAAGCCCTTCAGTGGTAATGACATTGACAATAAAAAATCGTTTGTCATTTAATTTTTTGTTGTGAATTGTGAAAATTTCAATTTAATTTATTTGAAATTAATTAATTGTGTTTTAAACTTCATTTTTAAAAAATAATTAATTTTGGACAAACAAAAAATATAATAATTATAATATGTAAACATTTTTTAAACTTGACTTGACAGCTGAATGATAATTTATTGCTACTACTATGGTAAAAATCGCGTTCAAAAACCACTTGAAGTTAGCATAACTATGGCTGTAGTATAACATAACTTTGCTTAAACTATACTACACCATGACTATGGTTAAAGTAATGTTCATGAACGCACCCCAAATAAGTGATGGTACCATTCAAAACCATATAAAATTTAGTAAACCAGTCATGCAACTCACAAACTAATTCTTCTATATGAATATTCTTATTTTTCTCTCATATTTACATCCCTCCTGAATTATAAACTTTCGCTCTTTTTCGATATTGTTTCGAAAAACTTTTTCGATCTTTATTTTTGGCAAACATACAAACATTTAAATAAAAAAAATGAAATGGTTCATCTAGTAGGACTGTATTATCTTTGGTTATCTCAAAGATAATATAGTTCTTCGTCTCAATAGATTTTCTTTTTAGTGTAAGTGGTAATTTTTCTAAAAACGACACACTCACATACATATATGATAAAGATCGAAAAAGCTTCATCAAAATCAAAAAATTTTTTCAAAATTTTTCGAATTGCTTTTAGTTATGTACCCTGTACACAATTATAATGATTTCAATAAATGTGTCTGACAGTCTGTGATATAATGGAATTGTTTTTGTAAATCGAGTTATCAAAACTAATTGTGTAGACGGACCATAGTGTTTCGAATTTGTTCTCATTTATTATAAATATTTGCTCTCACAAATGAAATGAACACCTGTCAATGTTTAGCAGCACTAAACAATACACAATGCTATTTAAAATGTACATTTAATTCATATGATATTCCACACATATAAGTGTTATTTATATGTAAATGTATATTTTGAGTATTGAAAATAGAATAAATGAATATCATTGGCTGGAATATATAAATATAAATTTGAACATTTTTGAGAGATTTTGATCATATATATTTATTTTCCATGTATGGTTTATGATCGTGCATAAGGATATGTAAGGATCCATATTGAATTGATGACGATCTCGTACACATACATACATAAAGCATATAACATGAATAAACAAGTTTGATATAACAACCAAAGACCGATATATAAAATATATTATATCATGGTATATTATATTGGTCTTTGGTATAACATTGAATGCGATGTAAAAACTAATTCTAATACATACATAATAGACATGACATAGTAGACATTAATAACAACATGCTGCTTGCTTATGCAGAATAGATAATAGTAAATACTATATGCAATGAATGTGCTGTTTATGCGATATACATGATTGTATGTAATATGTATACATCGTTTATATGGTATTTTGTACACATACATACAAGTGTAATTATAAAAATAGATTGTTCAATGATGTATATCAGGATCTATAATGTATATAGTATCAATGACCTTTCTTAACATATTTCTTTATGAAAATATTTGTGTGTAATGTTAAATATGAACCTTTTTGTTATTCATAGATATATGAATACATTATTTGGTAATTACATATTGTAACAAAACGGCACAGAGACATATCAACGGCACATACAAACAATCCATCAACCACATCACCACGTACAGCATATGGCATATCATTAGCAACCAATATCATACGTCATACATATGACATATTACATCATCACATCAAATACATCAACACCACGTACAGTATATCATCAACAATCAACATCAACAACATCATACGTCATACATATACACATATTACATCATCACATCAAATACATCAACACCACATACAGTATATCATCATTCATCAACGATCAACATCAACAACATCATACATCGTACATATACACATATTACATCATCACATCTAAAACATCAACACCACGTACAGTATATCATCAACAATCAACATCAACAACATCATACGTCATACATATACACATTACACATATTACATCATCTCATCACATCAATACAAACAATCACCCCCTCCACATTTTCAAACACTATATATAAGCGCGCATTCAATAGTTTAAGTTAGATTTAATTTAGTCTTTGATAGTAAAGGTTGAAGCACTCTTTGGGTCTTCAACTAAAACATCACATAAATTGTACTTTGTTAAATCTGTTTGAATAATAAATATTATATTTAATCGTGTTTATTCTCTTTTATTAAACTTCGAAATATCCTCCTTACAATTCTGGCGCCCAAAGTGAGGCTAACTCAATAAATAAAGCATTAACATACAGGAGTTCGAAGAAACATCAAGACGAACATGGTAAACACACGGAGCATAACAGATCCATCTATATCCCAGCCACAAGATCGTAACAATCAACCAGCTACATCAGCGTCTCAGAGCACACCATCGAATGCAACTACAGGCAGTTCAGCGACACAAAACGTCATCTTAACAGAATCACAATTAGCGGGTCTACTGGCGTCAGTTCACGCCAATGGAAACATTCGAACGGGTAACTTTGCTTTCTGCTCAGCAAGATATAATGGATCAGGAGACCGAAGTAAAGTGGAAGAATTCATTTCAACAGCAACGATCTACAAAAACTGTGAAAACATAGACGATGAGAATGCGCTTCAAGGATTACCGTTGCTTCTTACAGACATAGCAGCAACATGGTGGAGAGGGACTAGCCACGAAATAAAAACCTGGAAGGATGCCATGACAGCTTTGAGGAAGACGTTCTCTCCAGCTCGACCAGCATACCAAATTCTTTGTGAATTATTCGAAACAAAGCAAATCTCCACAACACCAACAGATTTGTTTGTATGCGGAAAAAGAGCACTAATGGCCGAACTTCCGGAAAATTATCTATCGGAGCAACAACAAATAGATCTTGTTTTCGGCTTACTACATATACGGATTCGACAACACATAAACAGAGAAAATATTTCAAATTTTTATCAACTTCTTCAACAATCTCGGACTCTGGAAAATATAATGAAAGAAAAATCCAACAACGT